>CAMZMU010000101.1:34065787-34247200 GCA_947311845.1 Poa pratensis | reverse complement strand
TTGGACTTCACGACTTGAGGGCTTCACAACAATCTTCAAAGAGTAGTGGCTCTTGCCGATCTTTAGTCCTTCTTGTTGCCGTTTGTAGGTCTCGAAGAGGTTAGCTAGTAGCAAGTCACTGGTGTTATATGTTACTCTAAAGTTAGATACGCTAAGTTAGTGATGGTATACTGGTAATTCGAAGAGTTAATTAAACTAGGCAAGGCTCGTCACATCACGGGGATGGGCTCTCTCGGGTGGTCTTTGTATCAGGTGCGGTTAAAAGCTCTTACGTGCCAAGTTTAGATCAGAGGCAAAACATTAAAGAGAGGTTTTCTATATAAGTTTTGAAATGCATCACGATGCATCTAACGCTAAAAAAAAGGGCCAAAAAGGTATTTTGTGTAGCGGCAAAAGATGTTTAAACAAAAGGGAAGTTCGGGTCTAACATGTGCTACCGACGAAGAGTGCTGGTGAAACACACCAGGAAAACAACATACCATCGACAAGCATACGAATCATTGTCAATCACTAGGTGCATCAGGTCTCAACAAAAACAGCACACACGACATAGTTCCGCACATGGCATAGTTTTAACCCTAAACATAACAACAAACTAATTTGCGACTGGGAGGGGAACATGACTTCATTCAACCGTCACAAACTACTAGATGTGGCGTTTCTTGGAAGATTCGTTCTTGGGAGGGACTCTTTGTTTGCCCTCAAAGCTTCAATCTCCTCGTAGGCTTCCATGAGATCCTTCCGGGTGTTGAGGACTCGGTACCTGAGTCTTTCTCCCATTTCATCAATGGCGGCCCATGCAGCGCTCCTTGCTGACTCCATGAAGGAGGCGTACTGTGACTCTGAGTTGGTGAACATCATATATCCCGTTTTATTCTGATCATCACCTTTGTTCTTGTAGAGTGGAGTTGCACCCACCAAAGTTCTTGTCCATCCTCCATCCAGGGGAAACCCTTGTAGACTGCGGGCCCTTCTAGTTCGAAGCTCAGCATGAGGTTCTCCAGGGCCTTGGGAAACTCAGTGGTGCTTTCCAAAGTCATGGTCATCGTCGGGCCCTTCTGGAGCGATTCGATGAGGCTCGACATCTATAAATAAAGAAAACGTCTTAGGAGGAGCGTAAAAAAAAAGAATCGAGGCTAAGGTACCTCGGTGAAAGGTAGGGTTTCAGTCCTAGGGTCTGTTTCTAGTTTGACGTCATTCCTAAGGTCCTTATTTCTGTCTTAGCAAGGTACACACAGACACGGGGCACACAGTTAACTAATGCTCACGCAAAAGCACACAAGCAAGACACACACTCAAGCAAAAAGCATACCAGCGAAACAGCACACCAAACACCTATAGTACCAAAAAGGCACTCTTATCGTTCGGGGATAGTCGGGTAGTCCAACTAAGGGTCATATCCTACCTTATCCTATGGGTTTGGCGTCACATGGTTGCTGAGGTCTTCATTTCATCACCTTAGGTTCTCGCCGGAAAGCTTGAGATTGTCCGGTTTTCTGATGAAGTGACATTGTTGGGTCGAAGCCTTGACAGTGAGATTGCTTCTGCAAACAGGTTGCTTTGTAGCTTGTTTTCTTCTCTTGACGATCACCTTGATATCGTATGTTCAAACCTGGAGTCTGAACTTTGCCTTCCCGGTACTAGTTATGTAGGTCTCATTTGGGTTCATTGTCCAGGCGAAACACAAGTTTTGAATAGGGACAAGAGAGTAGAGAAAACTCTTTTGAAGTACCTTGAAATTAGAGAGGTAAGATCAAGAAATTTTTAAGAATAGGGGAGGAGTGGAAACCATACTAGGCTTACTTGAAGAAAATAGATTTATGTAGAAATAAGTTTTAGCAAATTATTTCCTTCCTACGCTAACGACCATGCTAACTAAGGTCTCCTAAGGTCAACGATGGCTCTGATACCAAGTTTGTAAGGACCCCTCAGATTTACCAGTCCGAGGTGCCCACGTTATGTAAACAGATCACGATCCCAATGATCAGTGCATCGCGATCACATAACCAACATGATATACAGAGTTACATCATCTAACTTGATTCGTACAAGACTTACATACATGGTGGTCACACGACCAAGCCTGCAACCATCGTCACGCAGGATGGAATTAACTACGATATAGCTGAAGCTTTCGGCTCGCGTCGGCCCTCGTCACAAACGGACGCCTTCCCCACAGAGCAGTTGACCGGTGACACTCAGTTGGCGTAGTCGTCGGCGCACTCCTCATCTTCGGCGTAGGTCTTCTCATTGAAAATCTGGACATTGGAATATCCAGGGACATAGCCATGAGTACAATTACGTACTCGGAAGACCACCACCAGGCTTAAGTTTTCATGATAATGCAAATAAAACGTTTTCAAAAACTGGGATAGCTGCTATATTTGACTAAAGGTCTTAGTTTTCGTAAACAATGCTTTTGGATATAGAGAATACGACATCTCTATATCTTTGTTAAAAAGAAACATTTAGAGATAGAATCCTCTTTTGTAGAGATCGCCGGAAATATCTCCACATCTTTGTAAAACACTTTGTAAAAAATTTCAAGGACACTAGGATAGGGATGCCCTTTTTTTCTTTTCCGGGTTCCGACTAGTTGACTCCCCGAGACCAACCATCTTCGCCCAAAATCCGTACCTCCCAGGTACCTCCTTGATGTCTCCTTTCTCCTTTGCCGAAAACAAATTCCTTTTTAAAACATAAAACGCCCATACGCCTAGATCGGTGGCCTTTCCAACCATCCATGACCGCGGACACGGCTATTCGAATAGTTTTACACTCTGCAGAGGTGGTGCACTTTCACCACACCAAACAGTCATTCCGCCGTGATCAGCCACGGTCCACATACGACAGTATGTGGGGTTTCGGATAACATGATCAAAGCTTTTCACTATGTCGACCCTAGTACAGAGCCTCCTCTTCAGTGGGTCTGAATCTCCCCGGCACCCAGTGGAGATGGCCATCGTATCGATCCGGTCCCTCCAAGCAACACTGCGCCATGACAGGAGGCCCACTGTTTGCAACCAGCAGCGATCCAGACCCGAACTGGATCCCGCATTTAGATAACTTGGTTCAGAGAGCCCCGCCCTCCTAAGCATTTTGAGGTGCTCCGTACTAAGATAAACAAGTTTCCGGCTAAGCCCTACCCATCTCAGGTAGTGTGGTTGCACGGGTTAATTGTTCGGGCGGCCGCTAGGGCTGTACTTTGTTTTTCAAAAACATCTCCACCTCCGACTGCTCCCAGCAGCTCGGGTTTTCACAGACTCTCCGAATGCTCCCAGCACTTCGGGTTTTCATAAACTCTCCGAATGCTCCCAGAACTTCGGGTTTTCATAAACACCTCCATTTGCTCCCAGCAACATGGGTTTTGTAAAATACTTTCTCGCCGATCGCTCCCAGCGACTCGGGTTTTCCTCGGGAAACATTTTACCAAAGACCAGGCTCCCATCCTATAGTTTTGAGATAAGGATATGAGGAAACACTACTAGAAAATATAATTTTCTTGATAGCGCCTTCAGCAGAAGGCTTCTCAAGTGAAGACTTAATTTTTATAACACCTATCATAATCTAGTAGATAGCTTTGGCCAAACAATATTTTATAAAATAGTTTTGGGGTGACAAAGTGCCACAGAAGAAATAAAACATGCATTTTTTTATTTTGAAAACAAAACATGCTTTAATGAAATAATAGGATTTCAGTAGGGTATGGTGAGGTGGCTTGCCTTGCTCAGCAAAATGTCCCTGGTCTTGTTCTCCCTCGTAGGCGGGTTCAGCTTCCACTTACTGCTCCCCCTCTTGCGGTTCAACCGTACCGGAAAATTAAACGCAACTACCGTCAGACCTATGAAGCGGGTTGACAACAATCTAAAGTAAGCAACCCAAACAACAAGCATTTCAACACACAAACATTCTCAGGACAAGGAGTTTAAGACAATCTAACACAAACAATAAAAGTCAAACAATAAAAGAAAAAAGACTTTTATAAGCAATTAGGTTGCTGTTTTTAGAGTAAAATCAACAAGTCCTAGAATATTACTCCAAAAATTAAACCCTTTTAACACAGTACTGCTAGAAGCAGTACTAAACTAGGGGAATTGGATTTGCACCCAAAGCATCTTCCATTTGAGAGCTAAAAATGCCCCAAATGCTTCTGGTCCTGAAACTAAAATGCATACAACTCTAGTTTTAGGTAACTTCTGCATGCAAGGCTAATTCCTATGCAAAGGTATGGATTTTAGCTTTCTGTAGAAATTGGATTCACCCCATTTGGACAACCCTAGCTCAAGATATTCTAAAAAGAGTGAAAAACATACTTTCTACAAGATTAAAGGTGCAGCACAAAATACAATTTATTTTTGTTCCAAACCACTTCTGCATGGTTAGGAAAACTCATGGGCCTCTAACAAAAATGACCCTAAGCATTTACCAGCTACAGATCTAACACAAGCAATTAAAAGTAAACACATATTAATAAACAGAAACAGAAAAGAATAATACTACTGAAAAAAAATGAGAACGGGCCGCGCAGGGGCCAGATCCGGCCGTGGCCTGCCCAGATCTGGGCCGCGCGAGGGGTAGGCCGGCCCATCTGCGCGGCGCAGCGCAGTGCAGAGAGCGGGAGCGGCCCGCGAGGCGGATTTGAACGGGGCCGTTGATCCCGCGATCAACGGCTCACGGTCATCTTCTCCGCCGCGACGCGCGCGACGACAGCCGCGGCAGAGAAGAAAGAAGGCGACGGGGGGGGGGGGGGCTCACCCAGGGCGTGCAGTCGACGGGGGTGGGTTGTGGATGGCGGAGGGGGTCGAGGGAGAGGCTTGGGAGAGGACGGCGTCATCGGAGCTGGCCGGAGTCCATGGCGACGGCGAGCTCGAACTTCACGGGTCGAGGACGGGCACGGCGTCCTCAGGCGATCTCTGGGCAAAAGGAGAGGGGGAGAGGTTAGGCATTGCAGGGGGGGGGTCGTAGCAAGCCAAAAATGGCGAGAAACGGTGGAGAGAAACGCCGGCAATCGAGACCCGAAGCCGGCGGTCCTCACGGCGAGACCTGCGTCTCCCGAGCAGCAGGGGACTGGAGCTTGGGCGTGGCTTCTAGGGTGAGCAGAGGGGGTGCAGGCGCGTGGCTTGGGGGAGGAATGGGAGAAGGGGAGGCCGGGGTCGGGTTTTAGACCGTGGTCCTCTTCTTGAGCAATTTCGGACAAGGGGGTCAAAGGGGACGGCGTGGGCGACTCCTGTTGGCTCGGCTGGGCGGTGGAGAGGGGGACAGAGAGAGGGTGGTCGGGTGTGAGGTGTTGTGGCCAATGGAGAGTGAGGGGGGTGTGCACCGGTTGGGCAAGTGGAAAAAGAGAGGGGGATGAGTGGAGAAGAGAGGGAGAGAGGGGCTGGCAAGTGGGGCCAGGGGGGTGTGCTGGCCTCCCTCTTTGTCTCCAGCAGAGGGAGAGAGACGTTGGAGAGGAGTTAGATTAGGTTTTAGTTGTTGTATAGGTGATTAGGAGAGGGGGTGCAGAAATAATTTGATACAATGTTCATCACTGAATATTAAGCAAACAGGGGGCTAATTAGGGCTAGAAAGAATTCTCCAAGCAAGTACAGGTGATAGGGATGAGAGGGGTGCAAGTGCATTGTCAAAAGGAGTCTTGGTTTGCTTAGGGAGAGAAGTGCAAAGTGAATCCAGCTCAGGTCAAATGGTCACTGATTTGACTAGCCTCCTAACTCTAAATGGTCGGGTGATCAACCAAGGTGTTAAAGGTAAACCAAAAACAGGTTTTTGAAAATATAAGTGACGAAGACCAACTTGGTTGTTTTGCAAGTCAAAAACAACTTATGGTTTGCTTAACATGATGCCCTAGTTTTGCTAAGTTTTAATAAGCATGAAGATACTTAAATTTGATTTAAACATGCTAAATTTGTATTTGTGTTACTATCTAAGTATACCACCAAGCCAATGAGTTCAAGCAAAACACTAAGCCCACACAATCCAAACATAAACATAATGTTGACCCATTAAATCACTTGCTCATTTTCAAGTCACATAATTTAATCATAAGCAGAGTGTTTCAAACAAACAAGGATTTGAACAAATAGCCAAACTTGAAGATTAAACAAATATATATACTTTGTGAGGTGGTGATCAATACAATGATGACAAGATTTTGAATAAAGAAGGTCAGACCACTTTCTAGTAATAGTTTCCAAAGAAATATTAAATTAGGAGTTTTTGAATTAAGAGTTGTTAAAACTAGCAACACATTAAACTCAAAATAATTTGGGACTTATTATATGGTCCTTTATAGTGTTGCAAACATATAGCTTTCGGAAATAATTTTATTTTCCCAGATGAAAGGTCTTTGGGTAGATACTAAGATCAAAACATCCGTGTAAAAGAAGTTGGGTAAAAATAAGATAGGAGAAGATTTCATGGACTATTTTACTTGTCATTACGTTGATCACAAGGGGTCATATTATAACTAGGTCGAACCCCAAGGTTGATAATTAGAGAGGTCATCAACACAAACACAAACCACAACAAGTCCAACAGTGCAATCATGGGTGAAACACATCCATAAACAGTACCACTCAGAAAGTTTTTGTTGGTTCCAAATTTTGGGGTCTTAATTAATTAAGTTTTTCTTGCTTCCAAAATTTGGGACGTTACAGACCTTCCCCCCTTAAAAGAATCTCGTCCCGAGATTCCTAAGCGGGTACTAAGAGAGTGCAAGGTCAATGGGTTTGTTGTTCCTTCACCTTCCGGGTTTGTTGATTCTCAACTGAGGCCTCCTTGTCGATACGTCATCGGATTCTCTTCCGGAAAAGCTTTCGGTCTCCGCTAAAGGTGTTGTCATGAAGGTTGATGCTGCTCAGTGCTCTTGTCGAGTTGACTTCAAATACCCCAGAGTTTGGGCGCAAAGAACAGTTTGCCAAAACTCCCTGATAAAACTAGCGTATGTCTTCCCCCCTTAAAAAGGGACCTCGAAGGGTAGCTGTTGAAGGTATAAGGTGTTGCCGACTTCAATATGTTGTTGTTCTTGGGTACCACGGTGATTTTCGTCTTGGTCGCATCTCCTTGGCGCTTGCGGTTGACGTAGACACTTATCCAGTATTGCCGTCTTGAGGGGTTAGCAGTTGAATAACCTCCACCAGTTTTCAAGCCTCACAGGGGTGTCAGGTCCGTAGACTTGACTCTCCCCAATTTTTCTTAAAGAGCCAAAAGGGTGTTACAAGTTACTAAAGACGTCTAGCTTGCTTAGTGCATTGTCAACAACAACCACAGTCTTCAGGCCTTTCGTCGTCCTTGGCGTCTGGTTAGAGCTGATGTCTCCTAGGGTGCCCACCTTCGGTTTAGCTGACGAACAAAGTTGATGAAGACTTCCTTGGTTTATTGACTTCATGATGACACACACTATTCTTCAGAGGTCGGTTCTAACTTAGTTAGCCTAGAAGATTAGTTAACATACTTAATGCAATCAGTCTCAAGTTGGGCAAGTCGAGTTAATATGGTGGGCGCATAGAAGGCACTTATGACTCTTGCTTCGGGGTTCATCTTGATGTAGACGATCTTCAAGAATGCTGGGGTCCAATCAAGTTGACCATAAGAAAAATAAAATACTGAAAATAAAAGCACACAGACGCTCCAAGTAAAGCACATATGATGTGAAAGAATTAAAATATAGTTTCACTAGAGATGACCTGATAAGTTGCTGATGAAGAAGGGGATGCCCTTAGACGCTTGAGTCTTCTTGAAATTTGCTGGGGTGATCCATGGGAGAATCCCCAAGCTTAAGCTCTTCACTCTTCTTGATCACATTATATCATCCTTCTCTCTTGACCCTTGAAAACTTCCGCCACACCAAACTCAAAGTAATTCTCATTAGAGAGTTAGTGCACAATCAAAAACTCACATGTTCTATAAGGACACAAACATGACCGTTACTTTTAAGATTAGCTACTGCCACTGATGTTATGTGAAGCTCTTCACCCTAAAAAAGAATTCCACTCAACACTAGTAAAAGAGAGAATGCGAAAAATAAAAGACAGAATCTGTCTAAACAGAACAGTCCGCAAAGACGAATTTGTTCGAGGCACTTACGATACTCAGATCGAAAAACTTTAAACTAACAAAAGATGCATACACATCTGAGGATCACGCAAAAAAATTGCATATTTAAATAATTTTCTGTGATTTTATAGAATTAAAACGGTGAACAGCAGAAATCTGTTCCTGCGCAGAAATCCAAATCTAGCATCATCTTCCTATTAGAGGCAATACTTGGCACAACAATGCAATAAAATAAAGATACAAAGGAATTGTTACAGAAGTAAACAACTCCTTGACTCAAAAAGAAAAGAAAAATTGCAGAAATAGAACAATGGGTTGTCTCCCATAAGCGCTTTTCTTTAATGCCTTTTAGCTAGGCTTGAAGATTTTAATGATGCTCTCATAAGAATAAGAGTTGAAAAACAAAGGAGAGCATCAAGAAGCAAATATCAAACACATTTAAGTCTAACCCACTTCCTATGCAAAGGAATATTGCAACAAAATAAATTATTGAAGCATAAAGCAACTAGCATAGAAAGATGAAACAAATAAAACTTCAAAACTTTCAACATAAAGAGAGGTATTTTAGCGACTTGAAAACTTTTACAACCATATTTTCCACTCTCATAATAACTTTTAGTAGCATCATGAACAAACTCAACAATATAACTATCACATAAAACATGCTTTTCATGATCTACAAACACATAATTTTTATCAAGTTAAAAAATAGTGGGATCAAAATTAATTAATGTCATGACATCTCCAAACCCACTTTTAACAATATTAAAACAAGATGATTGATCACTCTCAAAAGGTATGGGACTCCATTTAGCTATAAAGTCAATACCTCTCCAATCCCATTTTTAGTACTAGTACAATTAATATTATCAAGCAACATAGGACCATCATCTAGAGCTTTATCATAAACATTTTCTAAGAATACTTTCTCATTGCCATGCATTTCAAAATTAGGAATAAATAGAGGATTATCATAAGACTTATCAAAATAGCATGGATTATCATAAATAACAGTAGCATAATCATTTCCACAAGTTTCATTCATAGGGAATATTTCAAGAGAATCCATAGGAACATAACATTCATCCTCCTTTGGTAAGCATGGAGGGCTATCAAATAGTATAAGAGATAAATAGTTACTCTCATTAGAAGGTAGGCATGGGTTAATCCACTCTTCCTCCTTTTGTTCATCACTCTCTTCCTCTTTTTCATCCAATGAGCTTTTAGCTTCAACAGTTTCTTCTTCCACAGGTTCCTGAAAGGTAACAAGTTGTATTCTCAAGAAATTCAGTGATATAAGGATTATCATTGTAATATTCAAGGCAATAACCTAGTATAGCAAATTTTTCAGATTTATAAGGAAAATCATCATCGTGAATATAACCAGCAATTTCATAGGCACCTTTAAAAACAAAAAATTCTTCAGTTTGTTCAAGATTACCAAAGTCATAGTTTCCTTTAGCATAAGCAGCCAAGGTTTCATTATCATTATAATCACATTGGAAAGGGAGGTGTTTATGCCTTCTACAACATAATGATTCATTAAAGCAGTAGGATTCATCATAAGTAGAGCACAAGTTCTTAGCAAAATAATTCAATGTACTTATTTGTTTCCATAAATGTACCCCTTTTTTAGAAAAGCGGTATTCCTTATAATAATTTTGTTGATCATCAGTGAACCCACTTAGCCAACACGATTTTGTTTCAAAGAGAGAAATATCAAGTAAACAACTAGACATAATAACAAACCGAAATAAACTAGATGCACAAAACTAATTTTTTTTGTGTTTTGATAAATAAATCAAACAAAAATAAAAAAGTAAACTAAGCAAGACAAAAACAAAGTAAAGAGATTGGAAGCGTGAAACTCCCCTTGCAGAAATCCTCTTGCTCAACATGCAACGGCGCCAGGAAATATGGCGTGTGGAAAGGGAAGCAAGGAGATTTTTGAACCGAAGTGCTTCTGCTCCCCGGCAACGGCGCCAGAAAAAGAGCTGTTGCAGGGAGTTAGAGGAGCTCTCAGAAATATTTCTTCTCCCCGGCAACGGCGCCAGAAAAAGAGCTTGATTGCGTGGATCACACATTCGCTGGGAGACCCCAAGAGGAAGGTATGAAGCAGTATAGCATCAGTTTCCCTCAGTATGAAACCAAGGTTTAATCGACCAGTAGGAGCAAGAAATCACTTCTGAAGGTTGTTGGTGGCGCCGTTACTCGATCACCAACGTGGAATCTGCACACAACACAATCAAACTACTTTGCCCCAACGAAACAGTGAGGTTGTCAATCTCACCGGCTTGCTGAAAACAAAGGATTAAACGTATGGTGTGGAAAACAATAGTAAATTGCAGAGAATGAAAAGGAACAGTGTTTGCAGTTGGTTGTATTATCAGTGTAAAAGAATGGACCGGGGTCCACAGTTCACTAGTGGTGTCTCTCCGTAAAAGATAACTAACATGCTGGGTGAACAAATTACAGCTGGGCAATTGACAAAATATTGAGCGCATAACAATTCATATATATGACATGATGATTACTATGATATTCATGTGGGCATTACGACAAAATACATAGACCGTTATCCAACAGCGTCTATGACTAATAATCCACCGCCAGGTTGTCATACCTAGTTCCCCGTTGGTATTAAGTTGCAAGCAACGGATAATTGCATTAAGTAATGTGCGTAAAGTAAACAAATGCATTAGACCTAACGGCGTACCTTAAGCTAAGCATCGGTTATTTTATCCCTAGTGGCAATAGCACATCCACAATCTTAGAAGTTATTGTCACTCTCCCAGATTACCGGAGGCATGAACCCACTATCTAGCATAAATACTCACTCTTGGAGTTACAAGCATCTACTTTGTAACAGCCCCAAGTTTGTGAACTGAAATTTTGTGAATAAAATTTCCACTTTTGCATTTCATTCATGCATCATGGCATTGGTTCACTTGCTCAAGTTGAAATTAATGTTTTGGAAAACCCATTAAAGCAAATGCAACAATTGAGTTCCAACAATGTAAACTTAAACTCAAAGGAGAGGTTGGTGACAAACCCAATTCACTTAAACTTTCAACTAAACTTCCATATTTGTCAAGGAAGTTCCAAGAGTTCAAAATTCTAATTGGAGCTGCTTTAAAATTTTCTAAAGGAAAAGGAAATGGAATTCCAGAAAATTGCCATAAGCAACTTCCTATTTTATTTTCCAAGCAAATGAACTCCAAATGACTTCAAACTTGTTGGAGGGCTTGCCAACAGTGCAGGGAGGTTGTACAAAAATTGGCATAATTTTTGGAAATGTTTGAATGCCTCAATTAAATCAAATACAGTACTGTTATTTTGTTTTATAACTGAGAAAGGACCTCTTTGTAATTTAGAAAATCCAGCCAGGGGGCTCTCTGCAAAACCGTCTTCGTCTCCTTTCTCTGTAGCGACCGACGGCGAGCTGCAGACGCACCCGCTCGCCGCCGTCGCCGTGCCCTCCCCTGGTCTTCGCTGTTCACGCGAGGAGGATAAGAAGGCCACCGAGGCGTTGCTCTCTCTCTCTCCCCGATATTTTCCTCGCTCCCTCTCCCCGTTCTTCCCCGCCATGGCCGTGACCTAGCCGCGGTCGCCGCCGCGCATCGCCGCCATTCCAGGCCTCCCCGAGCAGATCGAAGACAGCCATTGTCCCCGCCGTGTCCTCCTCTCCCTCCTCGTCCAAGGAATCAAGAAGGGGAGCCCGGGATCGCCGCCGCATTTGTCTCCTTCTTCATCGCCGGCCGCCGCGCCTCGAGCAAGCTCACGACCATCTCCGGCCACCTCCGTCCAATCCAAGCCTACCCACGCGTCGAGGGTGAGCTCACAGTCCTTCTGGACCTCTCCGTCCTCTCTTTCGCGCTCTAAATCGCCGAGTAGCGTATTCTCCGCCGTACACCGTAGCGCGCCGCCGCACGTCCTCGTCGCCGGAGCTTTCGCCGGCGACCAATTGGTCTGTGGCTCCGCCAGTAGGTAGTCCGTAGCCGCGGGCGTCGTTTGCGTTCAGTAGATCGTCCCCTCGCGCGCTCTGTCCATCCCGTGCGAGCTCGCCGCCGTCGGCGCTCACCGCATCCAGCGCGCCACGGGCACGGCCGCGTCGCGGTCAAAGCCAGCGTGGGCCTCGCTCGCCCACGTGGACGCCACCGTGGCCACGGGCCCAGCCGTCAGTGGCACGGGCTAGCCCAGGGCTGAGTGAAAAACGTTCCCGTGCGATTTTTCTGGAAAAATGAATAAAAGGCAGAAATATGTATAGAATTGTAAAATCAATAACTTTTTGATTACTTGTCCAAAAGTTGCAAATGATATACCAAAATGTTCAGAAGAACACAACCTGTATGTTAATATAACTCACACATCCAAATAAACTAGCTTTATTGATGTTTTATTAAAGTTAAGAAAATTGCAGAAAGAAATAGATTTTAGAAAATGCATATCTTTTTAGTTATAAATCAGAAAAATGCAAACTTGGTCTCTAAATGACCAGGGGAAGAAACCTTACATTTTTCATGACAATTTCATGTTGAAATAAATACTGGAAATAAATGTTTCTTGCATTTCAGAAAAAGGGCAGAAATGAAGATGAATTTAGAAAATTCATAACTCTATAAATATTGCTCCAAAAATTAAGTTTAAGCTACCAAAATGTTCAGCAACTAATATACCTCATGTTTCACCTTATCTTCCATCCTGGTTAATTAGTTTTCATGTTGCTAAAATCATTTTGGTAAAATGGCAGCACTAAATCCATTATGAAAAATGCAATAACTTTCTATTGGATAACCAGTAAAATGTGTTCTTTATATCAAAATGCTCAGTATGAAAATGCCATTGCTCTAGCATCATCCCCATGCATGTTTGAGCATGATTTCAGTACTGCATAATTGCAAGAATGGTGAATATCATTAAGTTAAACATGTGGATTATCCCAAATAATGCAGTAAATATAATTGGGACCCCATTGAACTTGTTGGTCATGTTTAATACTTCTATGGTGCATATAAAATGTCATATCATCATGTGCTTGTGCATTGCACTTGTTTTATATGGTGTGGTATTTGATTGTGTTTTTCCGGTGTTCTTATACATCGATAGATCAGCAGTCGGGGTTTCTCCACAATACCCTGACGACCCGTATTACCAGCCCGTTGAACAAGGCAAGCGTAATCCCCCTCTGAGCATGTCTCCTCCTATGTTTTCCGCAAATATTTTCTCCACAATATTATTGCATGCGGTTCCAAATGTCAATTTGGTTGGATTAGAGTATCCTATAGTTGCATTATGTTTCCGATGCCAATACCTGTTCCCTCCTAATATCCATAGGATTACTTTGTTGGCCTGAGTTAAGTAACTATGTACTGTATATGCTTAGCCATGCTTAGTTAAATGCTTAGTTGTCCGGTGGATATTTCGTTGTTGGAATTGTTGACGGAATGTCCGGATGATGGTGGAGAAATGTGGATACTAATAATAAACATGCTTAAAGGCGGGGATGAGAGGCCACATGGATGTGGTGGGTTGTCTCGTTCTCGTCGCCTAAGTGCGAGTTCTCGCCTTCGAACCAAGACCGAGCGTGCTACCATGCGTGGGGCCTATGCATTCGCAGTGCAGGAAGCCTCATAGACTAAATAACTCGGGCGGGGCTAGCCAGGGTCCTCTAGTTCGAGCTTCCATTTGCGTGTGCGTGAAGATGGTGGCAAAGACTGAGATGAGGATGGTGGTGTTAGGAAAATGAGTGGCCGTGGGGCGGGTGTTGGAGGCACTGGCTGTCCTACCGCCACTGATGATCCTGGAAGGTCCTTAACGAGGGAGAAGTCGACACCGCTCCCACCCAGCCGGCTTTCCAAGGAAGAGAGCTAATGCGCAGGCAATGGGCCGGACGGTACGCGTGGCAAACATTGTACACCCCTGCAGGGTAAATCTTTTCGAAAAGCCGTGTCCACGGTTAAGGACGACTTGGTGCCGGATTCAGAGATCATAGAATAACTTGAACAGAATGATTAAAACCTGAGTACTAAAGGTACTACCAAGAATGCAAGGTTGACTTCCTCGAGGGTGATTCGGGGAGGTGCCTTAGTAGACAGGTGTGGTGATGGATGGTGGTTGTTGAAGATGATCAGAAAAAAGAGTTTACTTCTTACCCCCTTTGAAAATATTCTGATTAGTCGATGCCATGGAGTTATGTCTTTCTAAAGAAAACTAGCTTTATGCAAAACAGCCATACAACCTTTGTAAGCCAATCATCGAGCTAGTAGCTCTAATAATCTTGCAGAGTTCGTCGAACTCAACGTTGTTTATTTGATTTCAGAGGAGGACTTCATCGACCTTGAAGGTGGGTTCTTCGTGGAAGTCGACGAGTAGTCTGGGGTTCCCAGGTGGCAGCTTGGGACATCTCGGAACATCTGGCGCTGGGAATGTTTATCTGTAGGCCTCTTAGGCCATAATTTGGATCTTGTTGTTAGAACAACTTAATTTGCTTCCGCTTGTTGTACTGTTGGGTCAGTGACCTCTGGTTGTAATATTTGCTATCTTTCTCTATTATAAGAGTTGAACTATAATGCTTTGAGTCGTAGAGTCTGTAATGTGCCAGTTGTTCCACAAGTCTTGATCTCTCTATTATGCTTGAGTTGCGCTGTGTTAAGGCATCAATCGGGGTGTTGTGTTGTTGAGCGTGTCCAGCAACGCCTGCCAAAGGTTTTGGCCGGGGATTGGTAAACCCGTAACCTCCGTTGTATCGCTTAACCGGTGACACACAGCATCACTGTATATAGTCGGGTCGGGGCGCCACAAGTTGGTATCAGAGCATGACTGCCTGTAGGAAACCCTTCTACTGGTCGATGTTGAGTCTAGTGTTGTGAAAATTATTTATAACCTAAAAATGAGTTGTGAAAACCATCTTAGGATTCTTTTTACTCCTTACCTGGTTACACTCTAATCTTGGAGCCATCTTACCTCTATTTGATTTACCGAGGTGTCTTGGCCGTTGTTTCAAATTAGGGTCACGGGGTTGGGTTCCTATCCGTTCTGTGCTACTTCGTCAGTTGATTTACTTTTAGTAAATCTAACTTTTGAACTTCTCCTGTTACAGATGGTTCGTTCCGGCTTGGTGGTTCGTTTGACTCGCTGCGAGGACACCCGCGGGTTTCCCGCCCTGCTCGCCGCCGCAGTGCACGGCCAGGATTGCCGTTGGTATCCCGAGTACGTGGTGTACCAGGAGTACCTTCCCCACCACCAGGGTCAGTTCTTCTGCGAGTGCCGCCTCCTGGATGATGAAGGAATGCAGCGGAGTACATCTACGGAGGAGTGGGCCTCACCGTGACACAGGCTGTGCATGAGGCTGCACACACCGCCCTTTCCACTTACCGTGGTTACAACCCCTACCTTGCTAGTGATGAGTCAGATTTCCGTCACTTTCCTGCTTCAGCACAGGGTGCAGAGGGTATCTATCACGCTGTTTACTCTGAGGGTGAGGGTGAGGAGGATAGTGCGCACCGCGCACTGATTGAGCTAGTCCGGGCCCTGGACCTCCGTGCCCGTCAGTGGTACACGTACGCGATCGCTTCACGCGAGAGTCACCGGGCCACTATGAGGGATCTGGAGCCGTACTTCCTCAGCGGGACGCTTCCTCGCGCAGCCCTTCGGCCCCGTCCGTTGGTGCTACCTGACGATATGCGCAGCACCCGAGTTGGGGGTACCGTGCCGTCTCCTGGACCCCTCCGTCAGCCTCGGGGTAGCCTCAACCTGCCGCCGTATGGCAATCAGCCTCAGAGTGCCCGCGAGTTCGACACCCCACCCGTTCGCTTCCCGGCGAACTTCTGGGGAGGCTACTAGTTTCTTCTCGCTGAGTATCGAGGAGAGTACCTTGCCTTCCTGCGTGATGTGCAAGCTACTCAGTATCAGTATCTAGTTGTTGCTTTATTTCTAAGGGAACTTTGTCATGTATCAGACTTGGTGACTTGTATCATCCGTACTTCCATTCTGTGTAACGGATACTAAAGCTTGTATGCTGGTACTCTTAAATATCACGTATGGATTGTATTACAGCTGGTGTATGTTGTATGCGTGTTTGGGTCCAAATATGCTGTCGCTAGTTGTTGGATGATACGTGAATGTCATTGAATGTATGGCTGGTATTCCAAATAAGTTACTGCTTCTATCTCAACCATTTTTCGGAGGTAGATACTAATTGTGTCATTGTCAAATCTCCAGAATGGCTCGAGGAGGCCGTGGAGGCCGCGGTGGTCGCGGTAACCACGACGATGATGAGGATGATCTGCCGCCACCACCCTCGATGGCTCAAGTCTTGATGGCCATTGAGGAGAATCGTGGGCGCAATGAGCGCCTGTTGGAGCAGATAGTGCAGCAGAATGCACAGAGGAATGGCTGCAACACTCTCACTGAGTTCCTGCGCTCGCAGCCACCCACCTTCGCTGATGCTAAGGAGCCACTGGAAGCTGATGACTGGCTTCGCGCTTGGAGCGCAAGTTCTCCGCGCTGCATGTCCCAGTGGCTGAGCAAGTCAACTTCGCCACCTACCTTCTGACAGGTGCAGCTGGCTGTTGGTGGGAAAGCCATGTGGCTTTGCTCCCAGCCAACCATGTCTTCACTTGGGCTGATTTCCGCACAGCCTTCCGTGCCGAGTACATTCCCCAGCCGATCATGGATTTGAAGAGGAGGGAGTTCCTGGACTTGCAACAGGGACGTATGGACCTCCGCACTTATGGTGGTCAGTTCAACCATCTCTCTCGTTACGCCCCTCGGGACGTGACCAATGATGCCGACAAGCAGGAGTTGTTCCGCAAGGGGCTTGCGCCGAGACTCCGCTATGAGTTGCTGCCCTTCAGGTTCCAGAACTATCAGGAGTTGTTCAACCAGGCTCTTACTCTTGAGCAGGGAAGGAAGGAGTTCGAGGCTTCCAAGAGGCCCGCACAGGGGGACCACCAGAGTTCCTCGGGTTCTGGGAACAAGAAGCGCAAGGTCTTCGTTCCCTATAGCGCTGTGCCGCGTGCTCCATTCATGCCGAGGGCCGCGGGATACAGGCCACCACCGCCGCGCCCCACTACTCCGACACTTGGGGCGAGCGGAAGTGGGTATCGCCCATCCGGACTTACCTGCTACACCTGTGGCCAGGCGGGCCACTACTCCAGGGAGTGCCCCCAGAAGACCCATATTTCGGGGACACCTGCACGAGCCCCCGCCACTCCAGCTGGCAAGGCTGGCCCTAACGCGCGTGGTCGCCTGAACCACGTCTCTGCAGAAGAAGCTGAAGAGGACCCCGGAGTTCTCATGGTGTGATTACGAATCAACGGCAATACAGCTACAGTTTTGTTTGACTCTGGAGCATCGCATTCATTCATATCCATAGCTTTTGCAAAAGATCACAACATACCGTTCGAGAAAATGAGCCATCCCTTGGTGATTGCCACTCCTGGTTCCAAATGGCAAACCGATGGGGTTACTCCTGAGGTCCAGATTAATATAGGTTCCTTGTCTTTTCCTTATGCCTTGGTAGCTCTGAAGTCCAAGGGCATTGATGTCATACTGGGCATGAACTGGCTAGCCAAATACCAGGCTAATCTCGACTGTGCCGCCAAGACCATTACTGTGACCGCTCCTTCCGGTGACATTGTGAGTATTGGCCTGCAACTCAAGACCTCCGTCCGCCATCGTACCCAAGTCACCTGAGATCCTTCTTTGCTTTATGGAAGGCGAATCCCCTCCTGAAATACATGAAATACACGTTGTGTGTGACTTCCCGGATGTGTTCCCGGAAGATTTGCCTGGCATGCCCCCTGATCGATGTGTGGAGTTTGTCATAGAGTTGATGCCGGGTACTGCTCCGATTTCCAAGAAACCCTACCGTATGCCGGTGGAAGAGTTGGCTCTGTTGAAGGAGCACATTGATGAGCTGTTAGCGAAGGAGTTCATTCAGCCTAGCAGTTCACCTTGGGGTTGTCCGGTACTCTTTGTCAAGAAGAGGGATTCAACCGTTCCTCGTTTGGTCTCTGATTATAGGCCGTTGAATGCGGTGACAATCAAGAACAAGTATCCTATTCCCCGGATCAATGATCTGTTAGATCAGTTAGCTGGTGCAACAGTGTTCTCCAAGATGGATCTGAGGTCAGGGTACCATCAGATAAAGATCCGAAAGGAGATATCCCAAGACGGCATTCGTTACTCGCTATGGCCTATATGAGTATACTGTATGTCCTTCGGCCTCACCAATGCTCCAGCTACCTTCATGAGGCTCATGAACTCTGTCTTCATGGATTATCTCGACAAGTTCGTCGTCGTCTACATCGATGACATCCTCGTCTACTCTAAAACCGATGAAGAGCATGATGAACACCTTCGGTTGGTTCTGACACGACTCCGTGAACACCGTCTGTATGCCAAGTTCTCCAAGTGTGAGTTCTGGTTGGATAAACTTGTCTTCCTTGGCCATGTGATATCCGCTAATGGTGTGGAGGTCATTCCCGACAAGATTCAATCTATTCTGGAATGGAAAACTCCAATGTCAGTCAAGGACATCCGTAGTTTTCTCGGATTAGCGGGTTACTACCGCCGATTCATCGAAGGTTTCTCCAGGATAGCCAAGGCGCTCACTGACCTTCTCAAGAAGGGTATAAAGTTCGAGTGGACGGACAAAGCTGAAGAGAGCTTCAAAACACTGAAAGCCAAACTCACGTCTGCTCCTGTGCTCGTCCTGCCGGACACCAGCAAGGACTTTGTCGTCTTCTGTGACGCCTCCCTGCAAGGCTTGGGCTGTGTATTAATGCAAGAGGGCCATGTGGTGGCGTATGCTTCCGCCAACTTAAGCCGCATGAGCACAATTATCCTACTCATGATCTGGAACTTGCCGCTGTTGTTTATGCTCTGAAGCAGTGGAGACCATACCTGTTTGGTAACCGTTGCGAGATTTTCTCGGATCATAAGAGTCTGAAGTACCTCTTCACCCAGCCGGATTTAAATCTCAGGCAAAGGCGTTGGTTGGAGTTAATCACGGACTATAATGTGAGTCTGAACTATCAACCCGGCAAAGCAAACGTCGTGGCTGACGCGCTAAGTCGGAAGTCCTATTGCAACAATCTGATGATTGAAGAGGCTCAGCCTGCTCTTTGCGAGGAGTTCGCCCGTTTGAACCTGGAAATTGTTCCCTCTGGATATCTGGCTAATCTGGAGATCAAGTCTACTCTTGAAGACCAGATAAAAGAAGCTCAAAAGTATGATAAGGGTATCCTGAAAATCAAGGAGAATGTTGCTAGCGGGAAGGCCAAATGCTTCTCTGTCAATGACTCCGGTGTGGTCTATTTTGGTGACCGTCTAGTGGTGCCCAAGAAGCGGAAATTGAGAAAGTTGATCCTCCAAGAAGCTCATGAATCTCCTCTCTCTATTCATCCCGGCAGTACAAAAATGTACCAAGACCTTCGACAACAATTCTGGTGGACTCGAATGAAGCGAGAAATCGCCAAGTATGTTGCTGAATGCGACACCTGTCGTAGGGTAAAGGCTGAACATCAAAGGCCTGCCGGCACTCTTCGCCCTATTGCAATCCCGGAGTGGAAATGGGATGAAATTGGTATGGATTTCATTACTGGACTGCCGAAGTCTCCTAAGGGAAACGATGCAATTTGGGTAATCATAGATCGACTATCAAAAGTTGCTCACTTCCTCCCTGTCCGTGTGGACATCAGCTGCCAAGTTAGCGGATCTGTATGCCTCAAGGATCGTCGTACTTCACGGAGTTCCTAAGAAGATAATCTCGGATCGTGGAAGTCTGTTCACCTCCAAGTTTTGGACTAGTTTCCAACAAGCATGGGAACCGCTCAACTTTAGCACCGCGTTCCATCCTCAAACTGACGGTCAGACCGAAAGGGTGAACCAAGTTCTGGAAGACATGCTCAGGGCATGTGTAATCTCCTTTGGCAAAGATTGGGAGAAGTACCTTCCTTTCGCGGAGTTCTCCTACAACAATAGCTATCAAGCTAGTCTGGGTATGGCCCATTCGAGGTTCTGTATGGAAGAAAATGCCGAACTCCGTTGAATTGGTCCGAGACCGGAGAAAGGGCACTCTTTGGTCCGGATATTATCAACGAAGCTGAAGAGAAGGTTAGAATCATACGAGAGAACCTGAAGATTGCCCAGTCTCGACAGAAGAGTTACTATGACAAGCATCACCAGGAGATTCATTATGAAATTGGTGATAAGCGTATCTTCGCGTCTCTCCACTTCGTGGCATTCGCCGCTTCGGGATCAAGGGAAAATTGGCCCCTCGCTATGTTGGCCCTTTCACCGTTCTGGCCAAGCGAGGAGATCTTTCTTATCAGTTGGAGTTACCGGTCATATTCCCAAATGTGCATGATGTGTTTCATGTATCCCAACTTCGCCGTTGTTTCAAGGATCCTATTCATGGGGTCAATCATGAGGAGCTGGATATCCAGGAAGATCTTACTTATCGCGAGCATCCTATCCGTATCCTGGATGAAGCAGAAAGGAAGACTCGTAACAAGACCACCAAGTTCTTCAAGATTCAGTGGTCTAACCATTCCGAAGAAGAAGCAACCTGGGAAAGAGAGTCTAGTCTTCGTGAGGAGTATCCCGACTTCCTTCCGCACTCGTAGAATCTCGGGACGAGATTCCTGTAAGGGGGGTAGAATTGTAACAGCCCCAAGTTTGTGAACTGAAATTTTGTGAATAAAATTTCCACTTTTGCATTTCATTCATGCATCATGGCATTGGTTCACTTGCTCAAGTTGAAATTAATGTTTTGGAAAACCCATTAAAGCAAATGCAACAATTGAGTTCCAACAATGTAAACTTAAACTCAAAGGAGAGGTTGGTGACAAACCCAATTCACTTAAACTTTCAACTAAACTTCCATATTTGTCAAGGAAGTTCCAAGAGTTCAAAATTCTAATTGGAGCTGCTTTAAAATTTTCTAAAGGAAAAGGAAATGGAATTCCAGAAAATTGCCATAAGCAACTTCCTATTTTATTTTCCAAGCAAATGAACTCCAAATGACTTCAAACTTGTTGGAGGGCTTGCCAACAGTGCAGGGAGGTTGTACAAAAATTGGCATAATTTTTGGAAATGTTTGAATGCCTCAATTAAATCAAATACAGTACTGTTATTTTGTTTTATAACTGAGAAAGGACCTCTTGGTAATTTAGAAAATCTAGCCAGGGGCTCTCTGCAAAACCGTCTTCGTCTCCTTTCTCTGTAGCGACCGACGGCGAGCTGCAGACGCACCCGCTCGCCGCCGTCGCCGTGCCCTCCCTGGTCTCCGCTGTTCACGCGAGGAGGATAAGAAGGCCACCGAGGCGTTGCTCTCTCTCTCCCCCGATATTTTCCTCGCTCCCTCTCCCCGTTCTTCCCCGCCATGGCCGTGACCTAGCCGCGGTCGCCGCCGCGCATCGCCGCCATTCCAGGCCTCCCCGAGCAGATCGAAGACAGCCATTGTCCCGCCGTGTCCTCCTCTCCCTCCTCGTCCAAGGAATCAAGAAGGGGAGCCGGGATCGCCGCCGCATTTGTCTCCTTCTTCATCGCCGGCCGCCGCGCCTCGAGCAAGCTCACGACCATCTCCGGCCACCTCCGTCCAATCCAAGCCTACCCACGCGTCGAGGGTGAGCTCACAGTCCTTCTGGACCTCTCCGTCCTCTCTTTCGCGCTCTAAATCGCCGAGTAGCCGTATTCTCCGCTGTACACCGTAGCGCGCCGCCGCACGTCCTCGTCGCCGGAGCTTTCGCCGGCGACCAATTGGTCTGTGGCTCCGCCAGTAGGTAGTCCGTAGCCGCGGGCGTCGTTTGCGTTCAGTAGATCGTCCCCTCGCGCGCTCTGTCCATCCCGCGCGAGCTCGCCGCCGTCGGCGCTCACCGCATCCAGCGCGCCACGGGCACGGCCGCGTCGCGGTCAAAGCCAGCGTGGGCCTCGCTCGCCCACGTGGATGCCACCGTGGCCACGGGCCCAGCCGTCAGTGGCACGGGCTAGCCCAGGGCTGAGTGAAAAACGTTCCCGTGCGATTTTTCTGGAAAAATGAATAAAAGGCAGAAATATGTATAGAATTGTAAAATCAATAACTTTTTGATTACTTGTCCAAAAGTTGCAAATGATATACCAAAATGTTCAGAAGAACACAACCTGTATGTTAATATAACTCACACATCCAAATAAACTAGCTTTATTGATGTTTTATTAAAGTTAAGAAAATGGCAGAAAAGAAATAGATTTTAGAAAATGCATATCTTTTTAGTTATAAATCAGAAAAATGCAAACTTGGTCTCTAAATGACCAGGGGAAGAAACCTTACATTTTTCATGACAATTTCATGTTGAAATAAATACTGGAAATAAATGTTTCTTGCATTTCAGAAAAAGGGCAGAAATGAAGATGAATTTAGAAAATCCATAACTCTATAAATATTGCTCCAAAAATTAAGTTTAAGCTACCAAAATGTTCAGCAACTAATATACCTCATGTTTCACCTTATCTTCCATCCTGGTTAATTAGTTTTCATGTTGCTAAAATCATTTTGGTAAAATGGCAGCACTAAATCCATTATGAAAAATGCAATAACTTTCTATTGGATAACCAGTAAAATGTGTTCTTTATATCAAAATGCTCAGTATGAAAATGCCATTGCTCTAGCATCATCCCATGCATGTTTGAGCATGATTTCAGTACTGCATAATTGCAAGAATGGTGAATATCATTAAGTTAAACATGTGGATTATCCCAAATAATGCAGTAAATATAATTGGGACCCATTGAACTTGTTGGTCATGTTTAATACTTCTATGGTGCATATAAAATGTCATATCATCATGTGCTTGTGCATTGCACTTGTTTTATATGGTGTGGTATTTGATTGTGTTTTTCCGGTGTTCTTATACATCGATAGATCGAGCAGTCGGGGTTTCTCCACAATACCCTGACGACCCGTATTACCAGCCCGTTGAACAAGGCAAGCGTAATCCCCCTCTGAGCATGTCTCCTCCTATGTTTTCCGCAAATATTTTCTCCACAATATTATTGCATGCGGTTCCAAATGTCAATTTGGTTGGATTAGGGTATCCTATAGTTGCATTATGTTTCCGATGCCAATACTGTTCCCTCCTGATATCCATAGGATTACTTTGTTGGCCTGAGTTAAGTAACTATGTACTGTATATGCTTAGCCATGCTTAGTTAAATGCTTAGTTGTCCGGTGGATATTTCGTTGTTGGAATTGTTGACGGAATGTCCGGATGATGGTGGAGAAATGTGGATACTAATAATAAACATGCTTAAAGGCGGGGATGAGAGGCCACATGGATGTGGTGGGTTGTCTCGTTCCCGTCGCCTAAGTGCGAGTTCTCGCCTTCGAACCAAGACCGAGCGTGCTACCATGCGTGGGGCCTATGCATTCGCAGTGCAGGAAGCCTCATAGACTAAATAACTCGGGCGGGGCTAGCCAGGGTCCTCTAGTTCGAGCTTCCATTTGCGTGTGCGTGAAGATGGTGGCAAAGACTGAGATGAGGATGGTGGTGTTAGGAAAATGAGTGGCCGTGGGGTGGGTGTTGGAGGCACTGGCTGTCCTACCGCCACTGATGATCCTGGAAGGTCCTTAACGAGGGAGAAGTCGACACCGCTCCCACCCAGCCGGCTTTCCAAGGAAGAGAGCTAATGCGCAGGCAATGGGCCGGACGGTACGCGTGGCAAACATTGTACACCCCTGCAGGGTAAATCTTTTCGAAAAGCCGTGTCCACGGTTAAGGACGACTTGGTGCCGGATTCAGAGATCATAGAATAACTTGAACAGAATGATTAAAACCTGAGTACTAAAGGTACTACCAAGAATGCAAGGTTGACTTCCTCGAGGGTGATTCGGGGAGGTGCCTTAGTAGACAGGTGTGGTGATGGATGGTGGTTGTTGAAGATGATCAGAATAAGAGAGTTTACTTCTTACCCCTTTGAAAATATTCTGATTAGTCGATGCCATGGAGTTATGTCTTCTCTAAAGAAAACTAGCTTTATGCAAAATAGCCATACAACCTTTGTAAGCCAATCATCGAGCTAGTAGCTCTAATAATCTTGCAGAGTTCGTCGAACTCAACGTTGCTTATTTGATTTCAGAGGAGGACTTCATCGACCTTGAAGGTGGGTTCTTCGTGGAAGTCGACGAGTAGTCTGGGGTTCCCAGGTGGCAGCTTGGGACATCTCGGAACATCTGGCGCTGGGAATGTTTATCTGTAGGCCTGTTAGGCCATAATTTGGATCTTGTTGTTAGAACAACTTAATTTGCTTCCGCTTGTTGTACTGTTGGGTCAGTGACCTCTGGTTGTAATATTTGCTATCTTTCTCTATTATAAGAGTTGAACTATAATGCTTTGAGTCGTAGAGTCTGTAATGTGCCAGTTGTTCCACAAGTCTTGATCTCACTATTATGCCTTGAGGGTTGCGCTCGTGTTAAGGCATCAATCGGGGTGTTGTGTTGTTGGGAGCGGTGTGCCCAGCAACGCCTGCCAAAGGTTTTGGCCGGGGATTGGTAAACCCGTAACCTCCGCTTGTATCGCTTAACCGGTGACACGCAGCATCACTGTATACTAGTCGGGTCGGGGCGCCACATACTTGGCCAAAGCATCTACTAGTAACGGAAAGCATGCAAGATCATAAATAACATATAAGATAGATTGATAATCAACTTGACATAGTATTCAATATTCATCGGATCCCAGCAAACACAACATGTAGCATTACAATAAGATGATCTTGATCATGATAGGCAGCTCACAAGATCTAAACATGATAGCATAAAGTGGAGAGACAACCATCTAGCTACTGCCATGGACCCGTAGTCCAAGGATGAACTACTCACGCATCACTCCGGAGGTAGGCATGGTGATGTAGAGCCCTCCGGTGATGATTCCCCTCTCCGGCAGGGTGCCGGGAAGAGCTTCTGAACCCTCCCGAGCTAGGGTTGACGACGGCGGCGTCTCTGGAACTTTTCGTGGATAATGGCTCGGGTATTTAGTGTTTTCGCGTCGGGAAGAATAAATAGGCGAAAGGGCGGCGGCTGCGGAGCCACGAGGGCCCCACACCACCCCACGGCGCGGTAGGGGGGGCCGCGCGGCCCCATGGTGTGGGTGCCACGTGGCTCCCCTCCGTGTCTCCTCTGGACTCCGTCTTCGTGTTCAAAAAATAGGAGGTTATGTCCAAGTTTCGTCCATTTCCGAGAATATTTTCAGACTATCTTTTCTGGAATACAAAAACAGCAGAAAACAGGAACAGGCACTGTGGCATCTTGTTAATAGGTTAGTCCCAGAAAATGCATAAAAATGCTATGAAGTGTATATAAAACATGTAACAATTGTTATTATATCAACATGGAACATCAGAAATTATAGATACGTTTGAGACGTATCAATGATCAAGTTGATTATTAATCTATGTTACATGTTATTTATGATCTTGCATGCTCTCCGTTACTAGTAGATGCTTTGGCCAAGTAGATGCTTGTAACTCCAAGAGGGGTATTTATGCTAGATAGTGGGTTCATGCCTCCAGTAATCTGGGCGAGTGACAGCAACGTCTAAGGTTGTGGATGTGCTGTTGCCACTAGGGATAACATAACAATGCTATGTCGGTCATATGTATTTGTTTACATTACGCACATTACTTAATGCGATTATCCGTTGCTTGCAACTTAATACCAACGGGGGACATGGATGTTAACCTGACGGTGGATTATTAGTCATAGATGCGGTTGGATAACGGTCTATGTATCTTGTCGTAATGCCCAATTAAATATCATGGTAGTCATCTTGTCATTTATATGCATTGTCATGCGCTCACTATTTTATCAATTGCCCAGCTGTAATTTGTTTACCCAACATGTTATTTATCTTTATGGAGAGACACCACTAGTGAACTGTGGACCCCGGTCCATTCTTTTACACTGATAAAACCACCAACTGCAAACAATTGTTCTCTTTTACTTCCTGCAATTAAATACTATTTTCCACACCATACGTTTAATCCTTTGTTACAGCAAGCCGGGAGATTGACAACCTTCCTGTTTCGTTGGGGCAAAGTAGTTTGATTGTGTTGTGTGCAGGTTCCACGTTGGTGATCGAGCAACGGCGCGCCAACAACCTTCTGAAGTGCTCCTACTCCTCTGGATCTGACAACCTTGGTTTCTTACTGAGGGAAAACTTGCTGCTGCACTGCTTCATACCTTCCTCTTGGGGTCTCCCAACGAACGTGTGTTTCACGTCATCAAGCTATTTTTCTGGCGCCGTTGCCGGGGAGATAGAAGATTCTGCAAGGGGAGTCTCACGCTTCCAATCTCTTTACTTTGTTTTTGTCTTGCTTAGTTTATTTTATTTTATCTTGTTTGCTTTAATTATCAAAAACACAAAAAAATTAGTTACTTGCATCTAGTTTATTTTCAAGTTATTTTCTGTCCTGTTTTAATTTGCTAAAATGAGTACTCCTGAGAACACTAAGTTGTGTGATTTCACTAGCACAAACAACAATGATTTCATATGCACACCTATTGCTCCACCTGCTTCTAGCAGAATTTTATGAAATTAAACCTGCACTTTTAAATCTTGTTATGAAAGAGCAATTTTCTGGTGTTAGTACTGATGATGCTGCTCACCTTAATAACTTTGTTGAACTTTGTGAAATGCAAAAGCTAAGGAAGTAGATGGTGATATTATTAAACTGAAACTTTTTCCTTTCTCCTTGAGAGGACGTGCTAAAGAATGGTTGCTATCTTTGCCTAGAAATAGTATTGATTCATGGACTAAATGCAAAGATGCTTTCATTGGAAAATATTATCCTCCTGCTAAGATTTATCTTTGAGAAGTAGCATAATGAATTTTAAGCAATTTGATAATGAACATGTTGCTCAAGCATGGGAGAGAATGAAATCATTGGTTAAGAATTGTCCCACTCATGGACTGACTACTTGGATGATCATCCAAACCTTCTATGCAGGATTAAATTTTTCTTCAAGGAATTTATTGGATTCGGCCTCTGGAGGTACCTTTATGTCCATCACTTTGGGTGCTGCAACAAAGCTTCTAGATGATATGATGATAATTATTCTGAGTGGCACACCGAGAGAGCTCCAACAGGTAAAAGGTAAATTCTGTTGAAGAAACCTCTTCCTTGAGTGCTAAAATTGATACTATTATGTCTATGCTTGCAAATGGTCAAGTGCATGTTGATCCAAATAATGTTCCTTTAGCTTCTTTGGTTGCTCAAGAAGAGCATGTTGATGTGAACTTCATTAAAAATAATAACTTCAACAACAATGCTTATAGGAATAATTTTGGTAATAGTAATTATAAGCCCTATCCTTCTAATGGTGGCAATGGTTATGGTAATTCCTATGGTAGTTCCTACAACAATAATAAAAGTGTACCCTCTGATCTTGAAGTTATGCTTAAGGATTTTATTAGTACACAAACTGCTTTCAATAAAACTGTTGAGGAAAACTAGGGAAAATTGATGTTCTTGCCTCTAAGTTGATAGTCTTGCTCTTGATGTTGATTTTTGAAAATAAAGAACATGCCTCATGATGTTAAAGAGAGCAAAACTCTCAATGCTATACAATTAAAATTGATAATAATGTGAGGATGCTAGCCGAATTGCATGCTAGTGGGAAAGAGAGGATGAAATTGCTAGAAAGAATAGTATTGCTAGAGTTTGTACTATTTCTACTACTGAAAATGCTTTAACTCAAGTGTTAGCAAACCTCCTACTATTAATGGTAAGATAATTGGTGTTGGCAATGTTTCTACTTCTATTGCAAAACGTTTAAATTGCCTGATAACTCAGAAACTGTTCTTGATAAAATGCTGAAATTTTAGTAATGAGGAAGATAATAGCTCCATTACCTTTGATGATAATGATTTTGATTTTGATGGTTGTAATCTTTCTGAAGTAATTATGTTCTTGCAAAAGCTAGCTAGAAGTCCTAAAGCAAGTGAAATAAACATGGCTTTTACTAAACATATTACTAATGCTCTCATACAAGTTAGGGAAGAAAAATTGAAACGTGAAGTATCCATCCCTAGGAAGTTAGAAGATGGTTGGGAGCCTATCATTAAAATGAAGTTGAATGACTTTGATTGCAATGCTTTGTGTGACCTTGGTGCTAGTGTTTCTGTTATGCCTAAAAGACTTTATGATATGCTTGATTTAGCACCTTTGGAAAATTGTTATTTGGATGTTCACCTTGCTGATGCTATATAAAGAAACCTTTGGGTAGAATTGATGATGTTCTTATCATGGTTATAACAACTTTGTCCCTGTTGATTTTGTTGTTTTGGATATTGAATGCAATCCATCTTGTCCTATTGTGCTTGGAAGACCTTTTCTTAGAACTATTGGTGCTATTATTGATATGAGAAGGGGAATATTAAATATCAATTCCTCTCAAGAAAGGTATGGAACACTTCCTAGGAAGAAGATAACACCTTTTGATTCTATTGTTCGAACAAATTATAATGTTGATGCTTCTACACTTGGTAATACTTGATGCATGCTTTGTGCCTAGCTAAAAGGCGTTAAAGAAAAGCGCTTATGGGAGGCAACCCATTATTTTTATTTCTGCAATTTTTCTTTTTATTGAGTCAAGGAACTTGTTTACTTCTGTAGCAACTCCTTTGTATCTTTACTTTTTCGCATTGTTGTGCCAAGAAGAGTCTCTAATGATAAGATGATGCTAGATTTTGATTGCTGCGCAGAAACAGATTTTTGCTGTTCACTGTACGAAAATTATAAATCATAGAAATGTGATTTTAATCTGAAATTTTTGTGCGTAATCTGATGTGTACGCATCTTTCGTTAGTTCAAAGTTTTTCGATCTGAGCAACGTAAGTGCCTCGAAAAAATTCGTCTTTGCGGACTGTTCTGTTTTAGACAGATTATGTCTTTTATTTTGCATTCTCTCTTTTACTAGTGTTGGTGGAATTCTTTTTTGGGTGGAAGAGCTTCACATAACATCAGTGGCAGTAGTTAATGTTTAAAGTAACGGTCATATTGCGTCCTTACAGAACATGTGAGTTTTTGATTGATGCACTAACCCTCTAATGAGATTTACTTTGAGTTTGGTGGACGGAAGTTTTCAAGGGTCAAGAGAGAAGAGTGATATAATAGGATCAAGAAGAGTGAAGAGCTTAAGCTTGGGGAGGCTCCCATGGATCTCCCCAGCATATTTCAAGAAGACTCAAGCGTCTAAGCTTGGGGATGCCCAAGGCATCCCCTTCTTCATCGTCAAAATTATCAGGTCATCTCTAGTGAAACTATATTTTAATTCTTTCACATCATATGTGCTTTTCTTGGAGCGTCTGTGTGCTTTTATTTTCAGTATGTTATTTTTATTTTCTGATATCAACTTGATTGGATCCTAGCATTCTTGATTGGGAGAGAGACACGCTCCGCTTTTTCATTAGAATACTCCTATTCTTCACTTATACTTGTTGAGTATTCATATCTAGCGCTGTTAGCTTTTAGCTCTTGTTTTCATGTATCTCTTGTCAGAGCTATTAGTTCTTTTAAAGAAAGTACTCTCTTACTTCACTTATATTGTTTGGAGAGTTATTGAAATAAATTGATTGGTGTTTGGTTGGAACAGAAAATGTTGCATGTGGTAAATGGTATAATGGAAAAGACTTACATACTCTTGTAGATCACTAACTTGGATAATTTGATACTTGTCAATTGTTTTGAGTTAACAAGTGGTCATGATTAAACTTTTGCATCATGTAAGTTAAGCCCATTAGTGAAGAACTACCGTAAAGCTTGTTGAAATTTGGTTTGCATGAGTGGTATCTCTAAGGTCTAGATATTTTCTAGTAAAAGGGTTTGGTTAACAAGGAAGACAGTGTGGAGTCTTATAATTTTTGCAATATGTTGGTCATATAAAACTTGGTGTACGGTTGATAGTCTTGTTTGCTTAAATAACCTTGCTAGCCTAAACTCTGTACTGAGAGGGAATGCTTCTCGTGCATCCAAATCCTTGAGCCAAAATCCATGCCATCTGTGTCCACCATAACTACCTATATGTGGTATTTCCTTGCCACTCCAAGTAAATTTTTCATGTGCTACCTTTAAACTATTCAAAATTGTTACTCTCCTTTTTGTGTCAATGTTTACCAAGCTCATGAGGACGTGGTGGATGTCTTTATGTCACTTGTCAAGCAGACTTTACCTTCAGACTAGCGGCATATACATCCGCTTATCTATTAATTTTGCAAAAAGAGCTGGCAACGGGGTGCCCAGTCCCAATTAATTACAACTTTAACCGCTTAATCTCTTCACATTTTGTCAACTGAATACTCAGTGAAACATCTGCATGTGTAAACCAAAGAGAAAAGAGGGATGATCTGCCTTGCTGGTAGAAATAACGTCCTTCATGGGAGCCGCTCTTAAAAGTCTGTTTGGCGGGGTCATATTGTACTTTCCACTACTGATTCGTTGACCAATTAACATACACCTCTCAAAACTTAATTTTTACTCTCTATATGATTTCAAAAACTAAAAAGCTCTAGCACATGATTTAATCCCTGCTTCCCTCTGCGAAGGGCCTTTCTTTTACTTTTATGTTGAGTCAGTTTTCCTACTTCTTTCTATCTTCCACAAGCAAACACTAGTGTCAACTTTGGTACAACAATTGTTATATGCTACATATTGGATTTATTATATTGCTTTGTGTTGACAATATCCATGAGATAAATATGTTGAAAGTTGAAGCAAACGCTGAAACTTAAATCTTCCTTTGTGTTGGTTAAATACCTTTTACTAGAATCTATTGCTTTTTGAGTTAACTCTTATGTAAACCTGTGGATGCAATGTCTCCAAAGTATTATTCATGAAAAGTTTTGCTTGTATGATTCAGTTGTTTACTCATTATCTATTTGGTAGCAAACTATAGACCATTGACTTGGATCACTTCATTCATTTACATGTGCCTTACAATACTATTTGATCAAGATTATGATGGTAGCATGTCACTTCAAAAATTATTTTGTTTTATCGTTTACCTACTCGAGGACGAGTAGGAACTAAGCTTGGGGATGCTGATACGTCTCAAACGTATCTATAATTTTTGATGTTCCATGTTGATATTATACCAATTGTTACATGTTTTACATACACTTCATATCATTTTTATACATTTTCTGGGACTAACCTATTAACAAGATGCCACAGTGCCAGTTCCTGTTTTCTGCTGTTTTTGTATTTCAGAAAAGCTGTTAAGGAAATATTCTCGGAATTGGACGAAAATCAACGGAGGTCCCTATTTCACCGACACGTCCACGGAGTCCAAAGGAGAGACGGAGAAGCGCCAGGAGGCGGCCACACCTGGGCTCGGCGCGGCCCCACCTGCCGCGCCGAGGGGTGGTGTGGGCCCCTCGGGTGGCCTTCGACGCCGCCCTTTCGCCTATTTATTCCTCCCGTCTGGAAAACCCTAAATACCCGAGTCATATTCCACGAAAAGTTCCAGAGCGCCGTCGTCGTCAACCCTAGCTCGGGAGGGTTCTGAAGCTCTTCCGGCACCCTGCCGGAGAGGGGAATCATCACCGGAGGGCTCTACATCGCCATGCCTGCCTCCGGAGTGATGCGTGAGTAGTTCATCCTTGGACTACGGGTCCATAGCAGTAGCTAGATGGTTGTCTCTCCACTTTATGCTATCATGTTTAGATCTTGTGAGCTGCCTAACATGATCAAGATCATCTTATTGTAATGCTACATGTTGTGTTTGCTGGGATCCGATGAATATTGAATACTATGATCAAGTTGATTATTAATCTATGTTACATGTTATTTATGATCTTGCATGCTCTCCGTTACTAGTAGATGCTTTGGCCAAGTAGATGCTTGTAACTCCAAGAGGGGGTATTTATGCTAGATAGTGGGTTCATGCCTCCAGTAATCTGGGCGAGTGACAGCAACGTCTAAGGTTGTGGATGTGCTGTTGCCACTAGGGATAACATAACAATGCTATGTCTACGGTCATATGTATTTGTTTACATTACGCACATTACTTAATGCGATTATCCGTTGCTTGCAACTTAATACCAACGGGGGACACGGATGTTAACCTGACGGTGGATTATTAGTCATAGATGCGGTTGGATAACGGTCTATGTATCTTGTCGTAATGCCCAATTAAATATCATGGTAGTCATCTTGTCATTTATATGCATTGTCATGCGCTCACTATTTTATCAATTGCCCAGCTGTAATTTGTTTACCCAACATGTTATTTATCTTTATGGAGAGACACCACTAGTGAACTGTGGACCCCGGTCCATTCTTTTACACTGATAAAACCACCAACTGCAAACAATTGTTCTCTTTTACTTCCTGCAATTAAATACTATTTTCCACACCATACGTTTAATCCTTTGTTACAGCAAGCCGGGAAGATTGACAACCTTCCTGTTTCGTTGGGGCAAAGTAGTTTGATTGTGTTGTGTGCAGGTTCCATGTTGGTGATCGAGCAATGGCGCTACCAACAACCTTCTGAAGTGCTCCTACTCCTCCTGGATCTGACAACCTTGAATTCTTACAGAGGGAAAACTTGCTGCTGCACTGCTTCATACCTTCCTCTTGGGGTCTCCCAACGAACGTGTGTTACACGTCATCAAAGCGCAAGCTTGGACCAAAAACCGTGGATTGTGTTCTTCTGGGCTATGCTTTTCATAGCGTCGGTTATAGATTCTTGATAGTAAAATCTGAGGTATCCGACGTTAATGTTGGTATGATTATGGAGTCGAAGGATGCGACTTTTTTTGAGGATATATTTCTCATGAAGGATATACCTAGGTAATCAAATCAAGAGATACCTAATACATCTAGTCAGGAATTGGTTGATATTCCTGATCCTACCATTTTGATAGAACACACTGACAATCCTGTGGAGGATGACAATGAAGCTCCTGTTAGGAGCAAGAGACAAAGGACTGGGCGATGATTTCATTGTGTACCTTGTGGATGACACACCCAGTACCATTTCAGAAGCCTATGCATCTCTTGATGCTGACTACTGGAAGGAAGCTGTCCGTAGCGAGATTGATTCTATCTTGGCTAACGGAACCTGGGAAGTCACTAATCGTCCTTATGGGTGTAAACCTGTAGGATTAAGTGGGTGTTCAAGAAAAAGCTTAGGCCTGATGGTACTATTGAGAAGTACAAGGCGCGACTTGTGGCCAAGGATTATACCCAGAAAGAAGGAGAAGACTTCTTTGATACTTACTCACCTGTGGCTAGACTGACCATGATTCGAGTGCTACTTTCATTGGCTGCTTCACACGGGCTTCTCGTTCATCAAATGGACGTGAAGACGGCTTTCCTAAATGGAGAGTTAGACGAGGAAATTTACATGGATCAGCCAGATGGTTTTGTAGTACCTGGTCAGGAAGCAAAGGTGTGCAAGTTGCTGAAGTCTTTATATGGCCTAAAGCAAGCTCCTAAGCAATGGCATGAAAAGTTTGAAAGAACTTTGACTGCTGCAGGTTTCGTTGTAAGCGAATTTGACAAGTGTGTGTACTATCGCCTTGGTGGGGGCGAGGGAGTTATTCTCTATCTGTATGTCGATGACATACTGATCTTTGTTACCAACCTTGATTTAATCTAAGAGGTTAAGGATTTCTTATCTCGTTGCTTTGAGATGAAGGATCTAGGAGTAGCTGATGTTATCTTGAACATGAAGCTGTTGAGAGATGGTGATGATGAGATTACACTGCTTCAGTCTCACTATGTGGAAAAGGTATTGAGTCGTTTCGGGTATGACGATTGCAAACCTTCTCCGACACCATATGATCCTAGTGTGTTGCTTCGAAAGAATCAACAGACTGCTAGAGATCAACTGAGATATTCTCAGATTATTGGCTCGCTTATGTATTTGGCTTGTGCCACGAGGCCTGACATCTCTTTTGCTGTGAGCAAATTGAGCCGGTTTGTTTCTAATCCGGGAGATGATCATTGGCATGCGCTCGAGAGAGTTATGCGTTATTTAAAAGACACTGCGAGCTATGGAATTCACTACACTCTGGATATTCGAGGGTACTGGAGGGTTATAGTGATTCCAATTGGATACCTGATGCTGATGAGATTAAGGCCACGAGTGGTTATGTGTTTACACTCGGTGGTGGAGCTGTTTCCTGGAAGTCTTGCAAGCAGACTATCTTAACGAGGTCAACTATGGAAGCAGAACTCACAGCGTTAGGCACAGCCGCTGTTGAAGCAGAGTGGCTTCGAGAGCTTTTGATGGACTTACCTGTGGTTGAAAAACCAATACCCACTATTCTTATGAACTGTGATACACAAGATTAATGGTTATAAGGATAATATGAAGTCATCAAGGCATGTGAAGAGGAGATTGAGATCTGTCTGAAAATTAAAGAACTCCGGAGTCATTGCGTTGGATTATATCCAAACGTCTAAGAATTTGGCAGATCCCTTCACAAAGGGTTTATCACGCAATGTGATAGATAGTGCATCGAGGGAGATGGGTTTGAGACCCACGGCATGAGTTGTCCACAGTGGTAACCTACTCTATGTGATCGGAGATCCGTGAATTAGATGTGGGAGACAAGTTGTTGGGCAGCTGAGAGGAGAGTATCCTTATATTATAGTCCCACTCCATGAAGATGCAATACTCTCTGATCTGCATGGCACGTTAATGTTTATCTTAATGTGTTCCAAGCGGCTTACTTTTATAAGCGGAGATGTTGTCCTGTAGAGCATCTCTTGAGGAATACACCTATATGAGTCTGACTGTTAAACGTCGCAGTCTATGAGAGTTGGGTGCTCTTTAATAAACTCATGAAAGGTCTAGAAGTATGACGTATAATCTCCAAACTACGGGGAAGCCTTGCGGCAGCCCAGTATCGGTCAAAGATTTGTGTGAAACTAGTTCGCAGCAAACTTGTAGTTCAAGGCATAGTCCACTATTTAAGTTGTGATCTAGTGTAGCATAAGTTTCTAAGTGGAAGTTCAACTTAACAGTCTTCACTAAGCACCGGTATATAAAACAATGTTTTGGAACTAAATGATGAGTTTAGCCAATGAGATTTTATGGAGGATTGTTGGAATTTTGACTAGCTTTGCTAGTGGGCCTTTGGTCCAAAGCCCAACTTAAAATTCTGAAATTCTCATTGGCCCATGTGCATATGGCTGTGAGCGGAGTGGGACTAATGTTTAGTCCCATACTGCTAGTTGGGAGTGAGATGCACCACTTTATATAGTGAGCTCTTCTACCACTAGTAAGAGCATGAGAAAAGAGAAGCCTCCCGCGCGCTCCTCCTCCTCCTCGCTCGCCTCGCCACGCCACGCCACGCCTCGCCTCGGCACGTCACGTCACGTCACGACGCGCCGCGCCGCGGGTTGCGGGAATGAGCCGATGCCCGATGCCTATATTTTTGCAGTACGGGAAAACTTATTGAGTCATTGATTAATAATTAACGGACACGTTAATTACTTTGCCGTTTCCGATTCCTTTAGATCGTGGGGCTGTTACCGACTCGATCGTAGGGCTGCGCCCACGTCCTACCCGACTCGCACTATATATATGGCAGAGGAAACCCTAGCCACACACACGCAACACATGGTCTCTCGTCGTTCCAGTTCCAGATCCTTGCGCCACCGTCTTCCAAGTCTTCTCCATCCCGTCTTCCGGCGTGCACCGGTTGAAGGGACAGTAGGCCTCCGGAACCCCGCCTCTTGTGATCCTGTACGGGAGAGGGGCGATAAGGTTTTTGGGGAGCGTACTCGCGCGACTACTGGCTTTGAATTCTTCCCCAACGAAGACTTCTTCCCTGACATCGCCAACCTCTTCATCGATGACATGGGCGACAACGGAACGCCAACGGTGCTGCTGCCGCACAATATGAACTCTCCATCTTCCTGTTTGATGTACTGCTAGAGTTTCTGCTTGTAGTAGTTGTTCTAGATTCGTTCTGTTTATCTACTGTTTTAGTAGACCGCATAATTAGTTTATTTCTGATTATTTCAGTCATAAACTGTTTACTGTTTTCGTGGATTAAATAAATTGCTAAATTGCTTATATATTCAACAAGTTGTGTCGATTAAGAAGGATAAGAATAACGAGTGTGGTGCCTGTGGTGAATTATGAGAAACTAGCTTTTTATGCCACACCTGTAGTCTGTTGGGGCATTGACACACGTATAGTGTGGGGAAAGGATGGATAGCATGATGAATCAAAGCTGGAGTGGCGTCTGATTTTATTCTTACCTAATGGTCATGGTAGAGGCGATCCAGGAGGAGGATGTGGGAGGTTTGGAGAAATTTGTGATGATCTGAATTATAATGACCCGCATAGATGTTATACTGGTGGAGGATTATGTAGACAGGCGTGACCGTAAGTCTTTGAGGAGGAAACATATGACGTTTGAAGGGGATCCCGCACGCAACACTGCTTTGGTTTAAAAGAGATGAAACATCCAAAGTAACAGGAACAGTGGAGTTGTTTGATGCGGAGAATGAATATTATTTCAAATGTGACAAGGTACAAGGTTAGGCAATGCTATGCATATTTTGCTCTATGCCAATTTCGACATACTTTATTGTACATGTAGTTATATTCCCTTATAAACGTTCAAGCAAACCATTGGTTCCCCGTTGTGATGCATAGACCCAAGAAAGAATTTCAAATCCTAGATTCTTTATGCGATCTTAATATGTATATGAACGTCACTAAAGCACTATTATGTTTTATCCCACTTAACTGTTGCCATATATTTTTCTGCTACCTTATTAATTAATTACACTCACTCTTTTCTAAATACACATAGGGACTTAGGGAGCCAAACTCCCAAACAACATAGAAGAAGCAAACAGGTCATGTGAAATTTATGACGATGTTTCCTATAAAAAAATACAACACTATAAAATTCTTACCATTGATGGCCGAGATCCAAACTTGGAATACATTATTTAGATCCTAAAAGATATGAGACATGGAACATCAGATTTAGCATCGATGGCGGAGATCAAAACTTGCAATACAGTATTGAGATCCTGAAAGATATTCAATTGAAACCAACCTTGTTGCAACTTACATGCATTTTTCTTCGGTAAAGGGAATATATTAATATCACGAAGATACAATTACACCCAACATCCACTAACAAGATGCCCAAAGACATCAAGAATTCACACATCCAAAAAACAAAATAAAAAGAGTAAAAAGACCCCACCATGGTGATCAATAGCTCAAGCAGCAACACTCTAACCACCATCAAAGAGATCATCTAGAATACAATTTCTCCAAAAGCAACGCCTCCAAGTCTCCAAGAAGAGAGCAATGCACAATGTTGTAGTCCAGTGATGCCGCCTCCGTTTGCCTTCTAGGTAGATCCAATAAATGTCAGACTTTGGGTTTTCACCTTAAAAATCAAGACTCGGTACTCGAGTAACACCACCAAAATGAAGTCTCCAGCGCTCCCGCCCCCGCTTGCCATCCATCAAAATGAAGTCACCAAACACCAGGCTCACAGGTTTCATGTCTGGAATGGACAGGAACAATCCCACAAGCAAAATCCATATAACAGATTTTGCATCATGGTCTTCATCGCATCCAGTACACCCGTCCACCATAACTTCAGTTCATCCAATCGCAGTCGCCGTGACCTTCTCCACCTCTGAGAAGGGCCAAACCACCATCATTTTGTCCAAGCCAGGAGTCCCCACGCTGCTCTCCGGCTCCCTACTGGACCGGTCGTCCCGATCCACCCACGGCATCCCGTAGCCTAGGCCGAGATAGAAGGAGACGACCCCCGCTGCCCAAATTTTGCACCAGGGGCCACCACGACTTGACGCACGCAAGATGCACGACCGCCACTACCTCGTCCATGAAGGGTTGCGCAACCACGCTACCGCGCGCCTAATCAAGTGTCATGTCCTTGCCGGCAAAAACGCGGCCCGAGCTGCCATCCGCCATGGGAGGACCACCACCAGCTCTTGGGGCCTCCGCCTGAAGGGGATCGCAGCAGAAAACAATAATTTTTCTAACTAGCGTACGCCAAAACTTAGCCAGGATCTATCTACTAGTAATGCGATAACGAGACGGATTCGGTAACATACCTCTTGTAGACCGAAAAGCGGGGATTATGCTCCCGCACAAGCGTTGCCGATGAAGCCAACGTAGCCGACCTCAAGGTCGCGAAGCCTGGCGCGACGAAGATGAAGACGGCGCGTGATGAAGCTGACGGTGCGACGATGACGCCCCTGGCGCCGCAAGTGCAGCACCTCCGAGTACTCGCACACGTACGGAGCTTGACGATGACTCCCGGTCTCCCCGATCCAGCCGGGATTGCGGAAGTAGAACTTTTGGGTGGAATTCCGCAGCACGACGGCACACTGCGGTCTAGACGTCTCCCGTATATGCAGTCCTGACAGGGGACCGCACTTTACGGGAGATGAAGAGGGAGAAGTGGGGCGGAGGGGCTGCCTTGGCCAAGAGGATTTATTCTGTATTTAATCCAACTAGCAAGGTGGCCCGCGCACATGCGCGGGCAACAACTTGATGATCTATTAAAATTTGTTATACAATATAAAAAAGGAAAAGAAACTCCAGACAACCTACTATAGTGTCGGCATATAAGTAATCCTTGGATGGCAAGTTCAAATTATTAATAGTGCAATCTTACATATGTCTTGTATTTTAGTATCATGTATTCGAACCACATAAATTATTGAGGTAGAATAAAGGTGTTCCTTCTAAATGATATTTATAAGGGCCAGGATCCCAGGATGGAAGTAAGATGAAATCGCATATATTCTTTGTGTAGATTAATTTGGATGGCTACATATAGTAAAAAAAAAATACTTTACGTATCTTTTGGAAGAGAATAGCAAATTAGAACAAAATATCTAGACATATCATTATTTGATTCCAAAAGGAGGCAATGACTCTAACCTATGTATGATTGATGACCAGTGATAGGTTAGTGGACCAATATATCTTCCCTAACCAAAGATCCACTACCTCTTTACGGAAAAGGATGTCACAAAATAGATGTATCTAGACATATTTTGGTGTTAGATACATCCAATTTTGTGACATCCTTTTCTGAACGGGAGAGTAGATTATTTTCCAAGACGCTGCAATTAATGAGCCTATCATCTGCATCGAGTCATGCATGGTTACTGATACGTGAGTGAACAGATATATTTTCCCATTCACTGCTCACCTACGATCCATTTTTTTCTCTACGCTCTTTGTGTTGCCCAATCTTTTCTGATGCTCCGCTTCTCTTCCATGGCTCCATGCTGCTAGAAAATGGAGGAAAATCATTAAACCAACTTATTATATATAAAAATATAAGGTGTAGTTAATTTTTAAATTGGACAGTAGGAAGTGGCAGCTATGCAGCGTATCCTTGTGGAACACTAAGAGCATGAAACACTTTCTTTTCAAGACCAATAGTTGGCATCTTCATTTGAAGAGTGAGGTAGGCAAAAAAATGTTCCAGGTTCTTGTACATATTACTTAACCATAGTTTCCAAACTATTATATAAATAATAATAATTCCATTTCGTACTTAGATTCATTATGAGAAAGGTCTCCAATATGGAACCTTGTAATTTGCACATATGTTGTTATTAAAATATTATATATGTAGTATAAGAGTACTTTTTCCATGTGAAAATATTAGGAACATTTCCATCTCACGAAACAAAATATCATTGCATTTGAAAATATTGGACATAAATTGCCAATAAATGTATGTCATATTCCAAAACAAAGGAAAGGTGTTTTCCCTCTATACCAGTACTAAATGTCCAAATGTTCTTTCTACTCCCTATATGCATCTTTCGAATATATAATTATGGGTAATGTGGTTACTTTCTATATCTTTTTGTGCAAGAGAAATTACACCTAATTTTATTAGGGTCATGTAGATTGTTTTTTCGCATATGTGAGACGAGTTGGAAGAATGGTTCTTAAGTCAGATTTTTATTATTTACGAAGACTTTACCGAGAAATAGTTATCTTCCAAACATGCCTCATTTTGTTGCACATATTTCTTTGTGTTACCATGGTGCAGATTTTATCCATTTGAAGAAACCATATGCGAATTTTTAGGTAATTACCAAATAATGAGACAACTTAATTTTGCTATAAAAAAAAATGAAAGATCATGTAATTCATTGACTTCTCACGGTAAAAAGTATGCTAAGATGGGATAAACCTTCTATGTTTTCTAATTATATGTTTAGAAATGATCAGATGAGACATTCTTACCAGGATATATGAAAGCGCAACGATAATTTATATATTTCTAGCCCCATCTACGTAGTGAAGTAATTACGTTGATTCTAATTTGTAACGTTCTAGAGGCACATGCAGTCAATAAATTATTAGTCACATACCAAATTAAGGAAGATTTGTTCACCCTAATTAAAACACTATTTATCTATGTTCTGTCCATCTAATATTAAACATTAGTAGTGAAATTACCTAAAGGGTATAAACATGGCGCAGATTTTGGTGAAGACGTAGCTATATCCATTTTAGATATAAAGCATAAAATCTTTCTCTTGCTTTGTGTTATTAGGCGTGCATGCAGTTTATTGATGCTTTTCGATAATGTTCCCATATTTATCACATCTTTTCTCGTTCTCCTACATATATAAGTACTATATTCACAAACTACCATCTTTTTTTGCTAGATTAGAAGGCATCAAGGCGTTTAAAGTTTTAACTTTTATCATCAATTTTACCAATAAAATTATGGGTCATTGCCACATAAATTATGACAATGAATTATCATTCAAAAAAAAAATTCTAATTATACATAACTCGTATATGGGCGTCGTATAGTGTAGGACAGATCGAGGGAGTAACACTTTCTATGTGCCCTATGTATATATTTAGTTTGCTCTTTTCTCTAACCCATGATTTCATAAGCTCCTAATATTTATACGTACCTAGATAAAACGTCCCTTGAAATTTAAGGCAAAGGGACTAACAATTTTCACTTTGCATACATGGCTGTTGTCAGCAGAACTATAATCTCCCATTACCTTAGGGACTATTTGAAGCTCAGAAGAACATTGTTGATGAGATTATCCTTTGAAGATGAAAGGCAACATTACCAAATCACCACGCCTTGAGGAAATCCATATGAAGATCTTGACCAAAGCTTGGGCCTAGAAAAATGGGGATATAAACAATGTTTCAGTTCTGCATTTTGCATCACCTTAAATTGTTATCATACATGATTGGAGAATGTACCAATATATACATTCATCAGGATCCAAACGAAGATATGGTGTACTCACCCGTTCCATAGAGTAATTCTGATTTCCTTGTCTCTGTATTAGGAAACAAATGTCAAGCCTTAGAAATTCAGATTAAATACATTGTGTTACTGACTGCGACTGAAGTGCATTTAGAAAATTCTAAAAAACAGTGCAATCTGCATACTTCTAACCCACTAAATGTACCTACTGCGAAATCAAATAACCCGGTGAAATATAAAAACACACATTCGTTCCTTCAACATAACAGCACTACCATGCTGCCCCTGAATGGTTGCACTTTATTTAAGTGGACAATTGAAAAGGACCCGAACTGCATTAAAAAATGTCTAAATATTTTTGTCTGGTAGCTGACTAAATTCAGAAGAAGTGTCCCAGTTTCATCTCACGTTCATACACGGACATGCTCATGCATACATGTTTGTATAACTGCTACACTGGATTTAGGATCATGCACAGCTGACCGAACCAAAAAAATCTAATCGATGCCCAGGACCATAATTAACAGGGAAGAAGCCAGAAAGCAAGAAATAAGTACTTCAAAGGCGCCTTTCTCAACGATTCCTCTTTGTCTCCTTAATCACTTTTTGTATTTCCTCGCTTCTGCTCTTGATGAACTTATAATATAAAAAATTATCTGGTTCAGTGCAAGTTTCTAAAAGTAAGTAAGAGTGTGATCCAACCTGAACTTTTCTCATTTGGTCTGCAAAATGGCGGAGGTTAAATCTGAGTACACAGAAGAGGGTGCAACCATGTTGATGATTTTTCCATATGAATAAAAAATGCGAAGAAATTGTTAGTGAGCAAACTTCATCTTGTCAATTAATTTTTCTATGGAGAATCGGAGTAGCAAATAGTTGTGGCAAATATTTCTTACGCAGCCAAAAGGGTTGGAAACTTACATTGACGTGTATCAAATGTTCATTCCTGTTGTCTCTTCTTTCTCATATCCGAAAATCAATGGATCCATGGTACTGTACTACTGTAGTACATCGTTTCTTGTAGATCCATAATTTTTTTAAAGGATTCATGTACTGTAGTACAATCATTCCATTGAGCTAGCTACAGCAGCTTGCCGGTGTTGAATTCAGCGCGCATATTCTGCAGAAGTAAGCATATGTACACGGAAAAAATAAATTAGTCACCGAGGCTGTAGTCATGTCTAGCTGCTCACGTACGAGTAACAATCCCTCTTGTGGCCAGCTGATTGATCTAGTGCTCTAAAACCTTCTTACGTTATTAATTAGCAATGAAAAAATTAACAGATCAAAAGTAACCGGCGCGCTGCTGCGTCTGTACAATCGGCGCAACCGTGCTTAGCAAAGCTGACTCAATAATTACCTGAAAACTTATGTAGCATCGGTGGTCGCTGCGGCCGCCGGACTGGCCAAAATTAAGAAGATCCTACGACTTTCAATCGTTCCGATCGATCGTTGAAAAGCAAGCTAGCTCGTTCAGGTCTAGCTGCTCACGTACGACTACCAATCCGGACTGGCCAAGGAGAAGATCCCTACGACCACGCACGGCATGCAGCGCACTATGTCCTGGAGATGAGCGCCGGATTGAGTTGAACTCCATGCGCCACTGCTGGTTTTTGTCGTCAAGTACGTGATGCACTTGACCTGGAGATCGGCGTGCTAGGTCAAGGTTCTAGACGATGCCGCAGCCGGAACCGCGCGAGGAGGAAGATTTACGTTTTTCTCGTTTCTTTTCACGGGAATAAGAAGCGAAAGGGTATTTTACATAATGGCATAGGTGGGTAATTTTCAACTTAAGTTATCAAGATCAATTGGCTGTGATTTATTAGAGTAAAAATTAGACGGTTGGATGTTTCTGATTATTGTGGTAATTTCTAGTCGATTTCTCTAATTTCTGGTTAGCCCATAATTTACTTTTAATATATAATAGATTAATATGCCCCTCTATTTATATGTGGAGAAGGGGGTGTGCCTTCTCCTTAGCTCCCCCATGTGGGAAAGAGGGGGGGGAGGGGTGCGGCCGGCCAAGGGTGGCCGCATGGGCCCCATGTGGCCCATGCGCCCCCACTCCCCATGGAGGGTGCGGCTCCCCTCTTGGGCCTTCCCCTCCGGGGTTGGCCCAATAAGGGGGCTGCCTCCTTTTTCCTCTTTTATTTAATATTAAATTAATATTTAAATATATATAATTCATTAATTAATATATTTGCATATTATTTAATCTCCCGTGACTCCGTAACAATTTCCGGACCACTCCGAACTTTCTTCGGTCTCTCCCGGAACCCTTCCGGTCTCTCTTCTCTTCACTTCTATAACTCCGATGTTTCCAAAACGATCTCCAAGCGTCGTCAAGACCTTAAGTGTGTTACCCTACGGTTCGGGAATACTCCAGACATGGTCGAGACCCCTCGCTCGCCAATGACCGTCAGTGAGACCTAGATGCCTATAACGATCCCTGTGCATTCCACGATTATCGTCGTTGAAACATTAAAATGAGATTCATTCCTTTTGTTCCTTCGATACTACCCTTGTCCGAGATATGATCGTTAACATCCTATGCTTTGTTTATCTCGTTACTGACAAGGGCTACTTAACTCGTTCTGTGATATTACATCCCATGACCTAGTCATACGCTGCGCAGCTTTATAGATGTAATCTCACCGAGTGGGCCCAGAGTATCTTTCCATCACGCGGATGAACAAATCCCGCTCTTGATCCATATGTCTCAACGTACCCTTTTGGGATACCCAAGGTACACCTTTTTAGTCACCCATTTACTGGACGATTGATGCACTCAAAGTATCCTCCGGAGGCAGCGATTAATACGATCTCACGTCTGACTGAGGAATAAGCTACCATATTACTTCCTATTGCAACAATGAACTTTGTGACATGATCCTTTTGCAATACTTTGTTGGGTATGTCCATCATCTTATTCTACTAATAAAATGACCTCATTGTCAACCGACATAAATATCCATGATCGGGAAATCTCGATCATCTGTTGCCCAATGAACTAGTTTGTATAGAGTCTTACTAGGGATTCTGGTTTGTTTACATACCACACATGTATTAACAATTCCGATTAATACAGTTATAGCATAGTATAAAAACTTATTATAAACTTAATGAGATAATGCGATAAATACTTAATATTTATTTGCCTCTAGGGCATATCTCCTTCAGTCTCCCACTTGCACTAGAGTACAAATAAACTAGCTGCATTCTACTATCAAATCATCGCGCCTTATCTTACAAGCGTATCTGATCATGCTCTGCTTGTGGAAGAGGTTTTATCAACGGTCTGTACCATACAGATCCATATGTTCTTGCGAATCATCGATGTCACCTAATTTGACATCATTCCTGTTATCTCAATAACATCAGTTACACTATTGGTGACTAAGTGAGACTCTTGTTTCCCTGCGCTTACTCTGATCCTTTTATCAGCTAAGCATATTAGAAACACACTTTGTCGGAGAATGGATTTTCCCTACCAATCTTTATGTGTATATTCCTTTCGCAGTATCTATATACTTTTTATACCTATGTAGATCTAAAAGAGAATTGCCAATCAATTCAATGTCCTACCAACGCTTTCTATCTTTTCAGTCATCTAGGTTGGTGTCTAAACTCTCTAATGTAACATTTACAATTTAGTTTCACCATCCTTTACAGACTAGAAATGCATATTCTCTAAAAATATGCTTATCGTTAAATTTCAAATAAATTCACCTATACACTTGTTCTTCTCACCAGAACATGGATCACTTTATGTCGAGCACATAACATGGTTTTATATGTTGCTGACTACTGCAAACGGCGTAGGAATGCAACACATCTTCTAACCACTGTTATTATGTAGGAATCTACTAAATGTTTTATCCAGATTTCCAGGAACTTGCTTCCTAGGCTTATTTTATTCTGACTCATCAGAATCTAACCTAGGAATAACATCTCGACTTTTATTTAAAACCTCCATATCTATCTAGATAGAATCACTGTTTAAAATCAATTTTAACTACAATTCCATAATTGCTCCTAATTAATTTCTACTAGTACCATCCGTAATATGTCATTTACATATAAGGATATGATCAAGCTCCCACTCAAAAAATGTCAGTTACATTTAACGTTAGGAAACTCATCAAAGCTCCCACTCAAAAATGTCATCTGCATATTAGATTTAGGCAAGCTATTCAACTCCCACTCAAATTATATATAAATATAATCGCTTTCGATATTTTGGTTAATTCCAAAATCATTGATCATTTATCAATTCGAAAATTCAAGTTACGATGTATTAGTACCCTACTAATATGAATCCAACAGGCATAAGCATGTCTACATTTATGTAGTCAACCATTTGATTTTGTCCAAGACATTCTTCATGATAAAATCAGCTCTATGTCCTTCTCTAAGCTTTATTCTTCACATATAACCTTTTATACAAGAAATTGAGTAATCTTATTTTACTCAATGAAATTCAAATAACTTTTATTTCATAATTTCGAATGCAACTTGGGATTTATGACTCTTAGTCATATTTCGCACTTGTGATCACCTATTTCCTTTGTAGTTCGTAGATGCCCCTTTGTTCCAATAACATGGCCAAAAATCATGAATATTAACCTGTGACTTGACACTGAATATTCTTGAAGTCTACGATTTTGAGAAAAAATCTTTATTGAAATGCTATGATCCTTATCATCAATTTCATTTCCATTAGCAGAATTTCATTCCCGGAACATTTTCCGTTGCGCTACTCGCTGCTACATGGACACAAGGTCAATTACCTTATCTAAGCTTTCATTTTCTTCCACTGACTCTTTCTTTGAAAACTAGTTTTTCACATAACACCAAATAGCAATACAAGTTTTGCTCTTTATTGGTATTTGGTCATGGAAGATATATTCACAACCATTATGAATTTTCTACAAAGAATTATTCGTTTATTTCAGATTATCGTATATTCTAGAAACCACGGCACTAATCTATTGTCGTTTTATATGAACTTTAGCGATAACCTTTTTCTAAAGTGGCTGTCTACTAAATCAATGTTCTAACTCTAACGTATAACCTTCTAAGAGATAAAATCAAGACCATGCTTATATCAAATTTAGCACGATTATAATGCTTCACATATAACAACCATTTGATACAAGTATTATAATTTGTGGAACAATTTTCCCGCAAGTCTTTATGCTAAAACATAACTCAAAACCGAGTCCTATTGATTAGATCATCTAGACCCGTTTTCTTGTTAATTTAATCCATCTTTTCTCTGAAAAACTTTTGATCCTATCAAACAATTTCAGATTTTAATGTTTCATTCAATGAACATTTATTCACTTAGAATCATTATAAAAGTCTTGATAATAATGATATTCAATATTGATTGAATTTGCTAATCATCTCGTATGATTTTCAATCAATTTTCTTTACACATTGACTAATCAATATGTATATATTCTAATCATCTTGTCTCATTTGACATGGCTTGTGTTTGTCAATCGATCAAAGTATCTAGAGATATATTACAACGCCGATATTACTAAAATTTGTAGTGTTTCTCTCGAAACCGATATCATTATTAACTTTGGATAATTTTTAGCATATCTTTATTTATAAATGTCTAATGTGTTATCATCGAGATTATTATGAGAAAAGGTTATTCGCAAACGGAACAATGATCATAAGAAGAATTTATCCATAATAATAGAACAACTGATTTGTTTCCTTACATATATGAATAACTATCTTGCAAGATACAAGACATACTAACAAAAGATCATACTCAATCCGATTACAAAATTCTACTCAAATCCACTAATCAAAACGATAACTGTGAGAGGAGAACGTAGTCGGCTGTCAACTGTCTTGTACGCCATCATCACGCCCATCGCCTCATCTCCTCCAAATCACTCATATAGCAGGTTCTGTTTTCACAAAACAGAATATCAGATATTTAATAACTGTAACAAGTGTTTGCTAGATAAAACATTTATAATACCTATATCAAATATACCTTCTCCGTCTATGATTTCCCCTGCTAGAGGCTCCACTGGATTTTCCTCACCCGGTTCTGAACGCGTGAGGGTGAGCATACCGCTCATCACATATGTCATCACGAAGTTCTGTAGCTAGGGGAAGAGAAACACAACACCACCTCTACAGCCAGTTTGTCAGCATCCAGTAGTCCAAGTCCACCGTAAGACGCTTATGAATGTCATAATCTTCTTAAGGTGACTCTCTAGGCAGGTTCTCTTCATCTTAGTTGAAAGAAACAAGTCCAGCTGATCAAACTTCATCATCCTAGTTGATGTATGAATAATGCCTTAAGCTCAAATGCCATCTCAAATGGTTCAAGGTGCCTAAAACGGTTTTTCAGGTACGGCTCCATCATGACATACATGTTGCACTGGACTTCATGGAAATATCCCGGCGATTGCGATATCATCATCATCTTCTTTGCTCGCGGAGTCGCCTGGTTTTTCTCCTAAAGGTTTCTTCTAGTACATAGAGCAAGCCATTGTAGTTGAGGTGATCCCTCAAGTCTTGGTACTAGTCGACAAAGTTTGACCCATCAGATTTAAGTAACGGACGCGCAAGAACGGGCCGAACTCGAAATTGTCTCGGTAGTGGACCATGATCTACAGATATATTCGCAAGAACTATAAGACTAAGTTTATAATGGTGAGTTCAGGTTATAATCAAATTATCGAACGAACTCCACTAAGTATATCATCCCTAAAATATCTTAGCGAGTACACGACCCCAATTCACTATACCACCCCACATCGTCAAGGCCGGCGGCACAGCTGCAAAGGTGGACATCGAAATATCGATCACATCATTCATGCGACTCATGCTCGATCTTTCGATCTTCACGTGTTCCGAGACTATGTCTGTACATACTAGGCTCGCCAATCTGACCTCGGTGTATCTGCCTGTTCAACATGGTTTACACCACTGTATGCGAACGACGATATGTCTGACACCGCACATCACGGTATATGCCTCATATACGTAGAACTTTCTTGGTGGTGCACACTAAGGGAGAACACAATTTTGGTATTTTATTAAGGGATCATCCTATTAGTGCTACCGTCGTATATCTAATACAAGCAATTATAGGATGCACACACAACAATACAATATCATATAATGAAATGAAGTGCGGTATGACATGGCCCTGCGCCTTGATCTTCACGGCGCGCCCCGGCAAGGCTCCGAGTCTACGGCGCCACCTTTGCCTCCGATAGGTTGAACAATTCATAATACTTACCGTAATCATGTCATATTAAAATGCCTCTGCAAAACAAAGTTAGACATTTCTACCTTCTTAAGTTTTTCAAGTTTTACGTGGCTTCTAAGGCTTTTGCAAGAGAACCGTTTCTTACCTACAAACTTGTAACACAACATCGATCAAACAATTGTCTGTTTTATATCCCTTTCGGGCCCTCATTGAAAATTCTAAGTCATCTAAAGAGAGAGAGACAGACACCCGCGAACCGCATATATGGAACAAGCCATATGTCAGTTGCGGAACCAGTTTCGCGTAAGCGTACGCATAAGGTCGGTCCGGGCCGCTTCATCAACTCAATACCGACAACATTAGCAAGTGCACGCGAGAGGTAACAACCATAGTTTAAAAAAAACTGGACCGGTGATCGAACCGGCGAGGCTCTCGGTTCCGGTTTTCACCGGTCGAACCGCTGGTTCACCGGTTCACCGTCCGGTTTTTTAAGATGTAAAATAATAATTTTCGCACATAAATATGACAATATATATGCAATAAATTAAGTCTTGGCAATATAAAATAAAGTATCAAGCACCCAAGACTCAACCACCAATTCAGCAAGAACAAAGCAATGCAAATATGCATACGGTAGTATAGTTTTCAGTTTTGACGCATGCATAAATAGCACCAGGTGACCAGATCACCAGAGTAGCAAACTAGCAAATAGTCTCAATTCTCAAACATGGTGTCAAACATAACAGGTCCAGAAATAAAGAGACAAAGTCTCATACTGTCATACATGATTCATGCAAGAATTTAATTTCAAATCCTGAAGTTTATGACCGTAGCACCAAACTCAACGATATTCGAAGGTCCAATCAGTCACATTCCCATGATGCTGGTCATCTCCATTGCCATCATCACGTCCAGCTTCACTCTGGCTGGTCCTGTGTCGTGGTGGGATCACGGCAGATGCCATGGGTATGGCTTAGTTGGGGCCGAACGGTCGTTGGGGGAATCCGGGGAGGGTTTATGCACTCAAGACGTGCACAAGCAAGAACATGCAAGAAACCACAAGAACATGAACAAGAAACCAAGAAAGCCAAGAACACAAAAGACACCACGATGTACCCAGGTTCGGGGCCTTCGTGAGGAAGTAAAACCCCTACTCCTGCCTTGCCTCTCTCAATATATCAGTGTGGTTCTCAGTACAAGGTGCTCCTCGAGCTGTATGTTGCTACCAAAGTGAGAGCTCGAGGTAGAAGGTGAAACTACGAAGGGGGAAATGAGCTAGGGTTTGTGCCTCCTCTCTCTGGAGGTAGAGAAGCCGCATATATACACAGGCCGAAGTACATTTTTACCCCTGCCTACAACTGACAATGGCATGGCCAAAAGGTAGAAGACAAGCCTCTGCCTCCTGCCAGCCCAACGGCCGGACTGTCAGGCCAGCCAGGCCTAGCTTTCCTCTTCGGGTCATACTTCAGTAGCCTGCCGAGGTCTAGCCTGTAGACCTTTCCCGAAATGCCAGTCAGCTCCTAGGCCCCCGAGCTTCCGGGAATCCCGTGGACGGACCTCGCCGTCCTCTGAAGCCTCGGGCTACGAGCTCTGCGGCACCCGTGACCTCTCTGACATGCCTCGATCCTTGCTGCCAACCTCGGATAACACTCCTGATCATATACCTCGGTAGAGAATATCTTATTCCTGTGGTAGCTAGCTGACTGCCCCGAGGTTGATACCTCGGAGGATATACCTCGGAAAGTATACCTCGGACGTACACCTTACGTCGGATGACGCCTCCTGCGTCCTTGCTCAATCGTTCCCTCGGACAGCTTACTGCCTTAACCTTACATGTCTTTACCTCATCATTACCCTACCCGGGGGTAACCCCCCGACAGTAGTCCCCGAAGCTGATGTGGTCTCGCAGCCTCGGATGAAAGGCCGCATCAGGTTCAACCCGAAACCACATGCGCTACAATGTTTTGCAGGTTACCGAACCAATACCCGAGAAATCCATCGGTCTGTTCCTCGGGCCATGCTGCTTTTCCGAGTATCCGCCGAGATCTCGGACGTCAACCCCTCGATTTCTGCATCCTTACTGACTTCGGTCAGAGAACACTGTTCACGTGTCCCATCCGTCACTTCCTGGTCCACGATAGTCAAAGCACTCGAGTGCTTTCCACCACGCGGCCCACGTCAGCGGAGGTTTCCCGCTTGCGCCGCTTCGCGCTCCAGTAACCGCGCCGCACGACGGTTTGCCTCCTGCAACCGATCCTGTGGCCTGCTCGCCCACCGCTATCTTCGTGCCACGTGGGCCATTGTGCACAAACGATCCCACTCGCCGCTCCGATAACCGCGCGGTAGTGCGCAGTTACCGCCCGCGGTTATAAATACGGGCCCAGGGCAGTGCTTCCCTCTTCTTCCTCATTCACTCGCCGTCTCGCCTCCATCGCCACCAGCGCCGCCGCTTCCGGTTGAGAAGAAACGCGTTCCAGCCGCCGCCGACGAGCAGCTCCTTCGTCGCCGCTGCGACCGCGTCACCGGCGCCGCCCTTCAGCACCTCGTTTTCACGGTATGTACTCCCTTTCTTGATACCCTAGGCATTGCCCTAGGTTTCTTCCTCTTCGCGCTTTGGTTCTTCATATGTTCTTGAATAAAATTCTATTTACCTCCTCCGGTAGATCTTACTCGCATACTTTTTTGGGTAGAAATGAGTTTCATACCTCGGACAGACGTTCGCCTAGCATATATGTGCCTCTATGTACATTAGATAGCCGTCCAACTCCTCCTGAGTTAGCCAGATATAGCCTTAGATTCCAGATTTACTTTTTCCTTTGCTAAACTTCTGTGCATTCTCTGCAGATTGATTCTGCCGAGATGTCTCCTCCTGAGACTTCGGAACAAACCGAGGTTCCAGACCTCGAACTGGAGGTCGGAGAACGAGCCGGCTGGGAAGGTTCGGATGTAACTCCGGACGAAATCCAGTGGCTCAGGGCGACTCGGCGGATTCCCGCCGGGGTAGATGTCGCCTGCCAGAGGGCGAACTCGAGCCTCAAGTCAAGGAAGGGGAACGGGTGGTCTTCGTCGCGCACTTCCAGCGCGGCTTCGGACTGCCCGTTAGTGATTTCTTCCGGAGCTTCCTCGACAAGTTCGGACTCCAGGTTCATCACCTCCCCGCCAACGCCATCACCACTCTCTCCTGCATCGTTTCCTTCTCTGAGGGATACCTCGGCCTCAAAGCCACGGTAGACCTCTTTTCTCGCTACTTCCAACTCAAGCGGCAAGTGATCCCGGATCCAAAGAACAAGGATCTGCCCAAGCAATTAACCGCCTGCGGAGCTGCCACCGTAGCTCCTCGCCGAAACTCCATCTTCCCACGTATCACTACTCCGGACACCGTTCGCAAGTGGCTCCGGACGTGGTTTTACGTGAAGAACTCCGGCGAAGAGGACCTCCTCAACCTGCCGGCGTTTAACCTCAGCCCTCCTACAGAACAGCTCAACTGGGACTACACTCCCCCTCACAGCGGCGAACTCAAGTCCATCCATGGTACATTGCGAAATGGCAGGACCCGGAGGACCCCGGAAACGACGGGAAAGTCCTGACGGCTGATGACCTGGCCTGCACATTCGTGAAGCGCAGGGTCTCCCCTCTCCAGGCGAGGTCTCACAAGATCTGCCACATGAGCGGTCTTTATGACCCCACCCGCCATACGCACGTTGCACTGGACAACGCCGCGGTAGCTCGGCGAGTCCGAGCTATCACCAAGTCCAAGATCCCTGACGCTTGGACATGGGGAAGGGAACCCCACTACCGGACCAAGCCAGCGAAACAGGTACGCTATTCCGACGTTTTCTTCGTACTCCTTTACCACCGAGGTCTTGCTACCGACGTTCATCTTGACAATTTTCTTCCTAACTCCTTTTCATATGTCTGCCATACAGCTGTTCTCCCGCCAGACCGCCGAGGATGGAGTCCATCCTGCGGACCACTTCGGCAAGGATCTCCCTGTCGAGGACCCACCATCCAACGTGGACCCTGACAACGAGGATTATATGCCCATTGCCTCGGCCCGCATCACCACCGCGGGTAAGCCTCAAGCACAAGCTTCAGTTCAAGAGATTTCGGATGACGAGGAGGGGTTTCTCGTCATGGAACCAATAAACGCGGTACCTATCTCCTGCCTTCCTCACCTTCCGAACTTTACTCCAGCAACCAGCCGGAAACGCGCTGGTGCCGCAACTTCGGCCGCCGAACCATCCGCCACTGGAGCCTCCGGACCCACTGAGGCTCCGGTCAAGAGACGTCGGCTGAAGAAGTCCGGAAATCCTCCTCATGCCCGAGGGGGCAAGAGGTTTCCTACCTCGGATGGGTAATGCTTTGCTTCTATAGCCAACAATGTTTGTTGCTTAAACATATTACTCGGTATTAACACTTAACCATCTTCTTCGTTGCAGTGACCCCATAGACGTGGATCAGGAGGTATCCTCCATGACTGCACCCGTTGGTGCCTCTGAAGCCACGACCACCCCGACGAACTCTCGCCCCGGATCTCCTCCACCGAGGTCTGGCCCGGCCTTGGGGAAATCTGCCCCCACCCGAGGTCAGACTTCTCCGCGTCCTCAAACGGATGCGGGGACCAATCGCGCCAGAACTCCGGCTACCGCCTTGCCGGAGCCTCGACTCTCCCCCCGCAGCCAGACTGCCCGCAACCAACAGCAGCAACAGCAGAAGCATCAGCAGAAGCAACAGCAGAAGCAACAGCCCAAGCAACAGCCCCAAAAACCAGTTCGCCAGACTACCTTGCCGTTGGAGAAGGGCAAGGAGAAAGAGAAAGAGACGGTGAAGTCTAAGGTCACCCCCAAACCAACATCTGGGTCTGGCACCCTGACTATCTCTTCTCCTTCAAGGATGCAACCGAGGTCTCCTCCCCCGGTGACACGCCGAATTCCTCCATTCGCCGCACCCGTTGATGAGACTGCCCCTCCGGCCGAAGAATATGCTCGGAGGGCATCTCTTATATTGGATAACCGGCCTGCTTCAAGCTCCGAGGCTGCTTTGGCCTTGGAGGCCTCGGTTAGGGGCATCGAGCAGGGCGGACCGTGGGGATTTCCTCCTCTGCGCACTGACAGTGACCAGAGCCTCGGCTCCTTGGAACACTACAATGCAGACTGGAATTCTGCAGACGAGGTCTCCTCGGCCTCCCTAGCTGCTCCGGTGGCTGAGCATCCTGCGGGAAACAGCGCCTGCGGCCGAAGCGTATATGATCTACAAACTGCTGCCCTGCGTGCTGCTCAAAACATCGACGTAAGTCCTATTCTCTTTACTTTCATGCAGTATCTCATCTAATATCCACCATTCCCAGTCCCCGAGATTCGAGGTAAACTATTGACGCTCCGCCGGAGTTAAAATTGTTTGGCTTGAATCTCAACTTTCCATTTTCATCCGACGTATCCAAACCATTTTACTTACTTTAGCATGCACCTCGGGTACGAGTCCCCGAGACTCCTGTCGAGGCATACCCCGGCAACATTTTCCCAATGATTTGACTCCGAGTCCCCGAGACTCTTGTCGAGGTATAGCCTTTCTAACCGAGCTATGTTTTTCTTCCTTGCAGAATACTATGAACGTCCGCACGGATATCTTTCATACCCTCTTGTTTGACCACAAGAAACTCCACGACGAGCACAAGGCCGTCCTTGCAGAAAAGAACTCTTTGGACGAGAAGCTACAACAAGAGAAAGCCGAAGTAGCTCGTCTGGTAAAGGAGCTCAAGCGCATCACTGAGCTGCGGACGTCTGAAAAAGAGCAGCTGCAGGCGGAAAAGGCCAGTGTTGTCGAAACAGAGAAGAAACTTCGGGAGGATGCCGCCAAGGATCACCAGGAAGCGCTCCAGTTAGCCGAGACCCGCGCCACCTCGGCCACGAGGCTTTGGAAGCTCTGCAAGCGCAGGTCAACCAGTTTCTCCCGACGCTGCAAACTATCAACCGCGAGATGGACGGTAAGTTTCTTGCCCCCTTAGCTTTGCTTTGTCCTCAACAATACCGGCTCTTTGCCGAACTATCTCTTTCATTATTAACATGCTATCCTTCTGCAGAGCATTTCACCTACACCCAAGTCTCGGCCCGCAGTATCACTGCTCGGCACAGGGAGAGGCGTAAGGAGACGAACCCCGTCTGGACCGTTGAGGACCACATCGTGGCCATCAAGGCTCGGATCAATCCCTTGAAAACCATTGGGTCGGAACTTCTTGATGCAGGTGCGTCTGCTTTCCGAGCCTTATGGCCTCTTGCCGACGCTCCCAAATCTACGCCCGAGCTCGCCGCCCAGCTTCGCGACACCGAAAGAAGATTGCGAGAGTGGCGCTCATCTTCAGCTCGCGCTGGAGCTGATGCCGCTCTCAGGTTTATCATGACTTGGTGCGAGAAGATCGACCTCGAGAAGATGAACACTCTCCGGCGAGGCTCACCTTGGTCGTCCGACCCGATCCTTGTCGCGCGCCGCCAAAAGATGGCCAACTACTTTGCTGGATATGCCACCACGAAGAACTTGAGCGAAGGAGACACCTACTCCGACGCCGAGGATTACGAGCCAGAAGACGAGGAATACGAAACAGAATCCGACGTCGAGGCCGAGCAAGGTGACGGCGGTGAAACCGCGAAGCAGAAACCGAGGCTTCTCCACAACCTGGTGCCGAGGTTACTGCCGACGTTGCCAGCACTTCCCAGGCTACCTCGGCTCCGGACGAAATCCCTGCTACATCGGCTGCTGCCGACGTAATTCCTGATGCCTCGACCTGAACTTATGCTTGGCCAAAAAACTTCATTAAATCCCCGGTATGCCGGGACGCAGATGTAATCAAACTTAAGTAGTTCCTTTGCTACCTCTATTACTATCATGCTCATTCGAACCATGCTTTTCTAAGCTTTATGTCGAATCCTTTTGAATGATTGCTCGAGTTTACTTTCGTGTTTACTATATTTGGCATTCTTTGCTCTTGTCTGCCATTCTGGCGTTCGACAGTCGAGTCACAAGATTGTTGTTCATAGCATACAGTACTTGGTAAATTCCGAGGTATGTTTCAAAGTCATCCGACATAAAAAAGAAGTAAAAACAGGGGTTAGTAAACGACATATGCCGAACTGTCTTTTTGGACCGAGTCCCCGAGTTCATTTTCATGTTTCCCATGTTCTTTCGTCTTTGCTCTTGACTGCCATGCTGGCGTTCGTCAGTCGAGTCACAAGATTAGTTACATAGCATACAGTACTTGAAGTTTGAGACGAGGTTCAAAATAGTTCGGCATACGAACGAAGAAAGAGTACAAACAAAAAGAAACATGCAATCATAAGAGCGAGGCAGTCCCCGAGCTCACTCTCGAGGTGCCGAAGTTTTTATTTAAAGATCAGCCGAGGTACATACATTACTTCCTTCAACAGTAGAAGGGTCGGAGTAGAGCTACATTCCATGGACGCTGAAGCTCCAAATCGGGTCTGTCCAGCCCATCTCCCCTTGGCTCCTGTGCATCTATAAGATAGTACGAATCATTGTGCAAAGCTCGGCTCACAATGTATGGTCCCTCCCATGGAGGTGACAACTTGTGCCGACCTTTGCTGCGCTGAACAAGCCTCAGCACTAGATCTCCTTCATTAAACTTTCGGGGTTTTACATGCCGACTTTGATAACGTCGGAGACCCTGCTGATATATTGCTGACCGAGATAAGGCCAATTCTCTTGCTTCCTCGAGCAATCTACAGCATCTTCCCGAGCTTCTTTAGCCTCGGCTTCTGTGTACATTGCCACTCTGGGCGCATCATATTCAATGTCGGTTGGCAGCATTGCCTCGGCCCCATAGACCATGAAAAATGGCGTATAGCCAGTTGATCTGTTCGGTGTGGTCCTTAGACCCCACAGAACTGCTGGTATCTCATCGATCCAACACCCCGGTGTTTTCAACAGTGGTTCTACCAACCGAGCTTTGATTCCGGCCAATACCAATGCATTTGACCTCTCTACTTGCCCATTAGCCTGTGGGTGAGCCACCGAGGCTACGTCAAGTCGAATTCCCTTACTCATGCAGAACCGAGCAAACTCTCCGACAGCAAAGTTCGTGCCGTTGTCTGTAATGATACTATGAGGATATCCATATCTCAGGATTATTTCCTTCAAAAAGGTCACCGCCGTATGACCATCCACTTTTCGGATTGGCTTCACCTCGATCCACTTAGTGAATTTGTCCACCATCACCAGTATGTGAGTCATATTGCCTCGGGCTGGCTTGAATTCTCCCACCATGTCCAGACACCAAACTGCAAAGGGCCACGTGATAGGAATGGTCTTGAGCGCCGAAGCTGGCATGTGCTGCTGCTTGGCGAACCTTTGGCACCCTTCACATTTCCGAACTATATCTTCTGCATCGGCATTGGCGGTGGGCCAATAGAACCCGTGCCGGAACACCTTGGCCACCAGAGCTCTTGTGCTGCAATGATGTCCACATTCTCCTTGGTGGATTTCTAAAAGCATCTCCTTGCCTTCAGCTGGTTCGACACACCTCTGCAACACCTCGGTCACACTTCTCTTGTATAGCTCCTTGTTGATGATGGTGTATCCCTTAGCTCTCCTCTGGATTCTCCTTGCCTCGGTTGTATCACTTGGCAAACTTCCATCGGCTATGAAGTTCATGATCTGCTCCGCCCATTCCGGCACTGGATGCAGAGGAAAAAGCCTCTCATCTATCTCCATTGGTTCGGTCGCCATGATCTCCTTCATGATTTCCTCCACCATTGCTCGGCCAGTCCCCGAGTGTTGGTGCGAAGTCCCCGGGTCAGACCCGAAGTTCCCATCATCTATCTCCATAGGAAAAGCTCCATCAGTCCTCGGATACTGCGAAGCAGTCCCCGAGTCCGGCCAAACGCATCCGACGTCTACCTCCATAGGAATAGGCTCAGACTCCGAACTTGGCGGTAAGAAAATTGACTCGGAGTCAGGCGAGGGCTTGATTGAAGGAGTTCTCAAATGGTTCAGCGCTATCCCCGGTGGCACCGGTTCTTTGGATGAACCGAGCTTGGACAATACGTCGGCGGCTTCATTCTCCCCCGAGGTATGTGCTTGTACTCACATCCTTCGAAGAACCCAGACACCTTTTGCACATGAAACCGATACAACTCCATGTTCGCATCCAATGCATCCCAAGTGCCGGTGGATTGATGCACCACCAAAGCTGAATCGCCGAAGCATTCTATACGCCGGACACCTATCTCCTTTGCCACCTTGAGCCCATGGATCAGGGCCTCATACTCCGCCACGTTGTTCGACGCCGAGAAATGGATTTGCAGCACATACTTCAACTGGTCTTGCTTCGGCGAGGTTAGGACTACGCCGGCACCTAATCCGACCTTGGTCTTGGACCCATCAAAGTGCATCTTCCAATAATTATAGTCCGGCAAGGGCGGCTCATATTGCATCTCGGCCCAATCGCATAAAAAGTCCGGCAGCGCCTGCGACTTGATTGCATCTCGCCTTTCATAATGCGGAGTGTATGGAGATACCTCGATCGCCCATTTGGCAACTCGCCCAGTTGCGTCCTTGCATCCGATGATCTCCGAGATTGGAGCATCACATACCACCGTCATGGGATGCTCTTGGAAGTAATGCTTCAGTTTCTTAACCGCCAGGTATACTCCGTACGTCATCTTCTGGTAGTGGGGGTAGTTTTGCTTCGACGTGGATATCACCTCGCTCAGGTAGTAGATTGGTCTCTGCACCGATTTGCCTCCTTCGTCTCGCTCCACCACCACTGCAACACTTACGACCCGGTTTGTAGCCGCAATGTATATCAACATCGGTTCATTCTGCAAAGGGGATGCCAACACCGGAGCAGTGGACAACATCTTCTTCAGCTCATTGAACGCCGCGTCCGCCTGCGGGGTCCAAGTGAAACTGGTACTTTTCTTCATAAGTTGATACAATGGTAAGGCTTTTTCTCCTAGCCGACTTACAAACCGACTTAAAGATGCAAGGCATCCCGTGAACTTCTGCACATCTTTTAAACAGTTCGGCAACTTCATTCTTTCGATAGCTCGGATCTTAGCCGGGTTAACTTCTATACCTCGGCTCGATACGAGGAAACCGAGCAATTTTCCAGCCGGGACACCAAAGGTGCACTTGTCCGGGTTAAGTTTCAACCGATACTTTCTTAAATTTGCAAATGTCTCTTCGAGGTCTTCGATGAGAGTATGCTTCTTTTTAGTTTTGATAACAATGTCATCGACATACACTTGCACATTCTTGCCCATTTGAGAATGTAAGCACTTCTGCATACACCTTTGATAAGTTGCCCCGGCATTTCTCAAACCGAAACACATGACACGATAGCAATACGCCCCGTACGGGGTAATAAAGGCAGTCTTTATTTGATCATCAGTGTTCAGTGGGATCTGGTGAAAACCAGAATATGCATCAATAAAAGACAACAGCTCACATCCAGCCGTAGAATCGATCACTTGATCAATCCGAGGTAAAGGAAAGGGATCCTTCGGGCACGCCTTGTTCAGGTTGGTGAAGTCAATGCACATGCGCCACACCTTGACTACCGCCGGTTCGTCCTTCTTTTTCTCCACGAGGACTGGATTAGATATCCAGTCCGGATGCAGCACTTCCATGATGAAGCCTGCAGCCAGTAACTTCGCCAGTTCTTCGAGTACCACCTTTCTTCGGTCATCTGAGAGCCGCCGCGTCGGTTGACGCACTGGTTTCACCTCTGGCCGAACAAACAAAGAGTGCTCTGCCAACTCCCTCGGAACACCTGGCAGGTCTTTAGCCGACCATGCAAAAATGTCCCGATTCTCACGGAGGAAGTGACAGAGCGCGCTTTCCTATTTCTCGTCCATGCCAGTACCAATGATGGCGAAACGCTCCGGGTTCTCCGAGTCCAGCGGGATTTTCTTGGTCTCCTTGGGCACCTCGAATGAAGCGCTCATGTCCGGAGTAATTAGTCCGGACATGCCGAGCTGAGTAGACTGCGCCATTGCCACCACCTTCTGAAGTTGCTTCTTCTCCGCCGCGATCACCAAGGACTCGGCTAAACTGGATCCCGCCGAGGCACATTGCATAGCCTTCTTGTAGTCACCAGAAATGGTTATTATTCCCTTGGGCCCCGGCATTTTCATCTTTAGGTAAGCCACATGAGTGGAGATCATGAACTTGGCCAAGGCTGGCCTTCCCAGCAAGGCATGGTAAGGGCTCTGCAAGTCCACAACCTCGAACTCAAGACTTTCAACTCGGCTGTTATCTCGGGTACCAAAACCCACGTCGACCCAAATCTTTCCCATAGGTGCACAAGAGACCCCGGGCACAATACCGTGAAATGTACAGCTGCTAGGCTGCAACTGGTTCGGTGAGTATCCCAGCTTGACCATTGTGTCTCGGTACATGATATTTATGGCACTCCCATTGTCCACCAAGACTCGGGTGAATCTCACATTGTTGGTCGGCCCACAAAACGTCGGATCCACCACCAGTGCATAGTTTCCAGGGCTCGGCATGATCCGAGGTGTATCTTGCCTGCTCCAAGTGATCTCTTGCTCGGACCAGTTCATGTATTTCACCACCGCCGGAGATACTGCATTCACCTCCTTGGCACGCCTCAGCATACTCTTCTTATCAGTTGACTCAGTCACAAACACCACGTAGCTCTGATGTACTTCCCTATAATCATTACCGGGGTTCTCATACCTCTGATTCTCAAAGGACCACGTTTGGCTTTGGCCGGCACCACCGTTGTTGTTGTTGCCCTGGGCACTCACTGCATTCACCGGTTTCGCCTGCACCGTCTTCTGGTTTTGGGCCGCATGCACCGGGGTTGAATTTGCTCCGGTTAAGCTCTGATTCTGCGCCGCTATGGTCGGCTTATGCTGCTGCTGCGTGTTCGGATATTGAGGTCTACGCCATTGGTTCGGTGGCCCACTCCGGTTTGCCCCAGCTTTCGCCCCTTCTGCAGCGGTTCGGTGATGAAAACTACACTGCAGAGTGGTATGGTTGGGTGTTCTGCCATTCCTGCCATGATAGATACATGGTCCATTCACCAATGACTCGTAAGTCACAGGTGGTCCGGCCTCCTGCCACTGCTTCGCACCACCTCCCTGATTCTGGTTCTGGTTCGGAGTCCACGCCTGACCCTCAGTCTTCGGTTTCTGGGCGCCTCCAGGTCCGGACTGACTTGGGTTTACAGCATTGACTTGGAAATCTGGTTCTCTCCTCTTCTGCCCGAACTCTTGACGGTTATCAAACCTCGGTCCGTTGTTGCGGTTGTTCATCGGATTCCTCCTGTTCCGGGCATTCCCATCCAGCAGAGGCTGCATCGGATCGCCAAGGGCATAGGAATCAGCTATCCGAATCGTCTCGGCCAGAGTCTTTGGCATATCTCTCTGGAGCCTCTGCCACAACATGCTACCATACCGACATCCATCAGCAAACCACGCTATAGCCTGTGCTTCGATAACTCCCTCACAGGAGTTCCGAACATTGCTCCACCGAGTCAAGAATTCTCGGTCAGTCTCATTGTCCTCCTGCTTGCACGCCTGCAAAAGCTGAGGTCGGTTTGGCCTCCTGTAAGTGCTGGCGAAGTTGCTATTGAATGCCTCCTCTAAATCCAGCCAGCAATCGATGCTATTCTCCGGCAGATTGTTCAGCCAGATCCGAGCAGGACCTTCCAACATGTGCGGGAGATACCGGACCGCCCATCGGCGATTGCCCCCCGCAATGTATACTGCTGAAACATAATCAGCTAGCCAATCTTGCGGCTTGGTGCTCCCATTGTACGGCCTGGTACTCCGACCCAACTGAAACTGAGACACGGTGGAGGTGGTTCCTTCATGATCCGAGGTCCAAAACACGCCGGACCAGGAGGGCCTTCCTCCTCCAACTCTCGGACATGTAAATCCGATCTAGCTTGTAGCGCGCATCACCTGTAGGCAACGTCCGAGCTCCGATACGCTCTCCCAATGCACCATCCACTCTATAGAATCCAGCCCGCTCCATGGCTGAATTTCCATCATCATATCGGTCGCCACCTCGACCGACGTTCTTCGGCTGCGGAACATACTCCGGCTCTTGCTGATACTGCTCCTGCGGCCGGGGTTGCTGCTGATGCCTCGGGGGCTGAGGTGGTTTACCTCGGCCAGCCGACGCTGCTTGCCCACCGTTCTGATTTCCCTGAGCTGAACGGCCCTTAGCTCGGCTTGCATCACCTGGGCCGGGGTCTCCATTGGCTCGGCTAGCGTTGCCGACCTTTTGCTTCCCAGCTAACACCGGATCGTACACTTGCAGCTGCATCTCCTTGTTCCGACCTGAAGTGACACTCCGGGCACGATCGGCTCCTCCGACGTGTGGAGACGAGGCTTGCCCCTTGGACCCCTGGCTAACTGGCCTAATCGAATGGACCGCCTGCGAACCGCCAAGCCCGGCCTTGCGGAGGGCTTCATTTTGCTTGCTGGCCACATGCACTAACTCATTGAGCCGCTTCTGCTGCTCACGCCATGCATCTCCGGTCAACTCCGATAGCCCGGCCCTTACTGCTTCGGCTGCTCTAAGGTTCTTAGCTGGTGAACTATACACCGGCCTACCAGTAGCCGACCTGCTACTTGTTGCCTTACTCGAGCCCGAGACTGCAGCCCTAGCCATCCCCATAGAGGTCCTTGCCTCGGTTGAGCAGAGCAGCTTTCTTACGCCGCACAACCGGAGTAAAACCATCCTCTATACCATGTGCAGCATTGTACTCCTTCTGCTCCATATCGAACTGCTGCTTAGCCTCGGCCAGCAACCGAGCTTCTCTCAGCACCCTCTGGCGCTCTGCCTCTAACCCGGCCACCGTATGCTCCACACTTGCCTCTACTGCGAGTGGCCGAGCTAACCTATCAACGATAGCTTCTAAGGGAACTTCTTCCCTTGGCATGCCCAACTGCTCATTCTGACTAGGTTTCTCGTACGGAAACTTCGCCGTCCGACCTGATTTCTCAGGCAGCGCGGTTGGCGTCGCCTCCACCTCGGCTAGCGCGACCTTGCCAGCATCTGCCTTGCTAGCTGCAGGCTGGTACCAGCCATCATCACCTCCACACACCTCGGAGGGCGAGTGACACGCCGACCCAAAGCCGCCAGGAGAGGAGTTTCGTCGTCCACGAGCACCTGCTCCGGGTACTCGCGAACCACCTCGACAGCAACGTAAGTGGGGAAGCTGCCGAGCATCATGAGGAACCATCGGTGGGGAAAGGCTTGCCGGCGAAGCACCCCGCATTGTCGCTCACAAAGGCGAACTCGCCGATCTTGGTAACAAGGCCAGAAAGAACACACCAGAGGAGCCCGTCCGGATGGAAACTCCACCCAACGCCTCAATCTGCCCCACGGTGGGCGCCAACTGTCGTGGTGGGATCACGGCAGATGCCATGGGTATGGCTTAGTTGGGGCCGAACGGTCGTTGGGGGAATCCGGGGAGGGTTTATGCACTCAAGACGTGCACAAGCAAGAACATGCAAGAAACCACAAGAACATGAACAAGAAACCAAGAAAGCCAAGAACACAAAAGACACCACGATGTACCCAGGTTCGGGGCCTTCGTGAGGAAGTAAAACCCCTACTCCTGCCTTGCCTCTCTCAATATATCAGTGTGGTTCTCAGGTACAAGGTGCTCCTCGAGCTGTATGTTGCTACCAAAGTGAGAGCTCGAGGTAGAAGGTGAAACTACGAAGGGGGAAATGAGCTAGGGTTTGTGCCTCTCTCCTGGAGGTAGAGATGCCGCATATATACACAGGCCGAAGTACATTTTTACCCCTGCCTACAACTGACAATGGCATGGCCAAAAGGTAGAAGACAAGCCTCTGCCTCCTGCCAGCCAACGGCCGGACTGTCAGGCCAGCCAGGCCTAGCTTTCCTCTTCGGTCATACTTCAGTAGCCTGCCGAGGTCTAGCCTGTAGACCTTTCCCGAAATAGCCGAGTCAGCTCCTAGGCCCCCGAGCTTCCGGGAAACCCGTGGACGGACCTCGCCGTCCTCTGAAGCCTCGGGCTACGAGCTCTGCGGCACCCGTGACCTCTCTGACATGCCTCGATCCTTGCTGCCAACCTCGGATAACACTCCTGATCATATACCTCGGTAGAGAATATCTTATTCCTGTGGTAGCTAGCTGACTGCCCCGAGGTTGATACCTCGGAGGATATACCTCGGAAAGTATACCTCGGACGTACACCTTACGTCGGATGACGCCTCCTGCGTCCTTGCTCAATCGTTCCCTCGGACAGCTTACTGCCTTAACCTTACATGTCTTTACCTCATCATTACCCTACCCGGGGGTAACCCCCGACATCCTGCCTCCTGCGGCGGTCGGTGGTCCTGACTTCTGTGGCGGTCGGTGGCGGTGGCTTCACTCTGGCTGGTGGCCGGCCTGCGGTGCGGTCCTTCGGCAGCTGGCGGCGGTGGCGTCGAGCAACACAGTCGGCGGGTGGCCGCGGAAACGAGCTGCAATCGGCAGCCCCGGCCAGGAGGCGTGGAGCAGAGCTTCTCAAGCGGTGGCCATAGCGTCGCCGCGTTGATCTCTCCCTCTCTGCTCTTTCAGTTGCGGCGGCGCAAGAGGGAAACGAGGGAATCATGCGCAATCAGCACGGGATCGAGCAGAAAAAACCTAGGTTTTCTTCGATTTCCAAGTTTGCCCCTCCATTTTCCTCAAAATCAATTCGAATGAGGGGTATTTGCGGAACAAACATTGAACCGGGCGGCTCGCCTCAAACCGTCCGGTTCACCGGTTTCAGTGAAAACCGGCCGGTTCGCCTGGTTTTTTCCGGTCCGCTGGCGGGGGCGGTCATGTGCGCTTAACAGACCGGAGAGGGCCTCGGTTCCGATTTTTCTGGTTCAACCAGCGGTCCGGTCCGGTTTTTTTAAACTAGGGTAAAATATAAGATTAATGCCCACATTTAACATGTGTTCTAACCGTACCAGCAATACTACGCATATATCGGCTCTGATACCACTGAGGGGTTCGCAGCAGAAAATAATAATTTTTCTAACTAGCGTACGCCAAAACTTAGCCAGGATCTATCTACTAGTAATGCGGTAACAGGACGGATTCGGTAACATACCTCTTGTAGACCGAAAAGCGGGGATTACGCTCCCGCACTATTTAATCTCCCGTGACTCCGTAACAATTTCCGGACCACTCCGAACTTTCTTCGGTCTCTCCCGGAACCCTTCCGGTCTCTCTTCTCTTCACTTCTATAACTCCGATGTTTCCAAAACGATCTCCAAGCGCCGTCAAGACCTGAAGTGTGTTACCCTACGGTTCGGGAATACTCCAGACATGGTCGAGACCCCTCGCTCGCCAATGACCGTCAGTGAGACCTGGATGCCTATAACGGTCCCTGTGCATTCCACGATTATCGTCGTTGAACCATTAACATGATATTCATTCCTCTTGTTCCTTCGATACTACCCTTGTCCGAGATATGATCGTTAACATCATATGCTTTGTTTTATATCGTTACTGACAAGGGCTACTTAACTCGTTCTGTGATATTACATCCAGATGACCTAGTCATACGCTGCGCAGCTTTATAGATGTAATCTCACCGAGTGGGCCCAGATTATCTTTCCATCACGCAGATGAACATATCCCGCTCTTGATCCATATGCCTCAACGTACCCTTTTGGGATACCCAAGGTACACCTTTTTAGTCACCCATTTATGGACTGACGATTGATGCACTCAAAGTATCCTCCGGAGGCAGCGATTAATACGATCTCACGGTCTGAGGAATAAGCTACCATATTACTTTCCTATTGCAATAATGAACTTTGTGACACGATCCTTTTGCAATACTTTGTTGGGTATATCCATCATCTTATTCTACTAATAAAATGACCTCATTGTCAACCGACATAAATATCTATGATCGGGAAATCTCGATCATCTGTTGCCCAATGAACTAGTTTGTATAGAGGCTTATTAGGGACTCTGGTTTGTTTACATACCGCACGTATATTAACAATTCCGATTAATACAGTTATAGCATAGTATAAAACTTATTATAAACTTAATGAGATAATGCGATAAATACTTAATATTTATTTGCCTCTAGGGCATATCTCCTTCACCGCCCCCTCCCAACCTCCGCCGCTTTCACCGTGACGTCCGGGACGACACACCGTAGCGACCGGAGATCTCCCCACGGGGGATAAGCCGCACCGCGAGAAGGCGACCCCCCCCCCCCCCCCGGCGTCGACCAAGCGGGGCGGGCGCCACGAGGGAGGGGCGGTGGCTAGGGTTCCCGCCCGAGCCGCCCCTCAGAGATTGACGTGGAGGCCATTAAACTATAAGAAAAGGTGAGCATGCAAACGGGATTACCAACTAAGCAAGTAAGAAAGAGGATGAGCCTACTGCTATGAGAGGAGTTTCCTTTACTGGCAGGCTACATAATCCCCTCTCTCACACACACATACACACATCTTGTGAGACTCAGAGCTAGGGTCGCGTGTATTGGAGGAATCCCCGCTTGTTAAGGTGAATAATTCTCCTAAGGTGGGTTTATGTGTGCTGATGTTTCCTTGGCCATGTTTGCCTTCCCATGGACAATTCTTCTCGTTCATACCACTAGTACAGATCAGGCAAACACAGACGGTCAACTTTGGCCATCACAAACGACTATAGCGCCCGTCGCTATCCATGGGTGGCCGATTTGACCGTCCATCGCACACGGTCAAATTAACCGTGTGCGATGGCTCAATTTTCGCACACGGAAGATATTATGCAAGTATGTGCGATAGCTAAGCCATTGGCCACGGTCTGTGTATCTGAATCGTGTGTGATGGTCAAGATCGCACACGGTTTTATTTATAATGACGTGCGTATTTTGTAGTTATCACAAACGGTTTCATGAAATGAATCGCCGGTGTTGATAGTCCAATCACCCACGTTACTGAAAACTTAACAGGATGCGATAACTATCATAATTTAATCATTTTATCCAAATCACATATATACACCGTGGCACATCAAAATCAAATAATTCACTGAACATTTTAGAAACCAACAATACATATACACATTGGGACATCTCAGGTTATGCTGCTACCAAGTTATACAAATGGAATGATCAACAAATGAGAAATCTCTTGGTTACGTCTTTGCTTCAGATTGCAGTCACACTCTGTTTTGCTAAATTAAGACCTTGCAGTCGCCATTTTAGATCCTTAACTTTTGCTCTGCTCGCCACCACTGTGATATTTTGGGGCACTGTACAAGACACTCTTATCTAAAAAAAGTGTCTTATGCAGTGCACCAAAACATCACGACGGATGAATGCACTGTTGTCATCCTAAAGGTCTTGAATGGTGTATACAAGGTCCTGTACACTAGCTCCTCTGTGGAACATAACTACTTTCCACAACTCAACCTTTGGGTTACATGATCATGTCGTGCTATATCAACAGTAGCTCCACGTGAGATCACGACTTCACCCCAGAGGAAGAACCCACAGATGCATATGTGCCTTTGGTCACTTCTTCGCTTTAGTTTTGTTAGTTCTTCTTAAACGGGAAGCAAATAAGTAACCACATCTTCTTGTACAGTGCCACTAAAATAAGATCCCTATCATAAGAAGCTGGATAGAGTTAGAAATACAACACTTAAAGTTATGAACTAAACTTACTAAAGTGTGTAAGCCTCAAATATAACCCTACTATACTTTAAATAGAGTTTAAGCCATAGGGTGTAGGTCCTGAATATAATGTAATTAGAAACAAATTCTTGACCCTAAACCTTAAATCCTACTAACATAGTAGTATGGGTTGTATATTCATCATCGGCAGTGCCAGAACTAGATAATAATTAATCTACTTCATGTGACATTATTACTATAATAAACAAGACATGCATCCCTAAAAATAGATCTAACACATAGATCCGTTTTGACAGAATATAGTAGATAACAAATGGATCGGGAATCAGCCCCATAAAATAGTGTACACGAGCTCTCATCAATTTAAAAACAAAAACATCAGTACTAATCCACAATATTCTACCAAATCCGGCTTTGCTAATCGTGCTGGACTAGATCTGAGTACGAAAACCATAAAATAGTGTACACGAGCGCATGTGTACACCTTCATATAAGAAGGGACGCGAGGAGGAGGAGGACGAGCAACCTTGTGAGTAATAGGACGGCGATGTCGCAACGGTGGTGGGCGTGGACGAGCCGGCGCGACCGTGCGAAACAGCAGCAACTCCGGCCTTTGATATGCACCTGCGGCCGACATCATCGGCAAACTATCTCGGGAGAGATCTAGGTTCCGCTACGCCGACCAGGTGAGCAGGGTGTCCTAAAATGGGGGGCGGCTGTGGAGTGAAGTGAACGCACAATAACTGCTTGTCCAAATATATAGAAGTGACAAAGTAGGGTTCCTTCAAGATGGGCCCTATTGGGCCACCCTATCCCACACGCTTAAAGACATTAAAACCGTCTGCGATGCTTCCATCTAAGCCTACTTTTACATTTATGAAACCGTATGCCATGATTCCCTTCATGAAACAAAGAAATGTAAAAAAACCATGGTTAATCTAGTGGCCAGTCTGAGAACAGACGGACGAATGTCTATCTGTTTTCAGATTGGCCCCTAGACAAACCATGGCTGATAAGCAGCCACGCAGTTGTGCTTATAAACCGGTTAAACGCGTTGTAAACTAGCGAGGTGAGACTAAACATGCTAAGTAGTCCGTACATGTGAGTAAACTACTGGTCCTGCTGTTAATTACACACGGTCCGCCAAACTGAACCGTGTGAGATACTGTCCGTATTGTGGCCGCGCATTGCACACGAGCAGCCCATCAGCACCGTGTGCGATACAGGTTTACATATTTTGGGCATGAGATATCGAGCTTGAAAAAATATCCTGCCACTATTGAGGCCCTAAATATGTACATTTCTACATATTTTGGGCATCAATACTAGCCGATCTGACATAGGGTGCCACATTCAGGGTTATAAACAGGTAGTACACGCTCTAAACTAGCGAGGTGGGACTAAACATGCTAACCTGTTAGTAAAGCGGCTAAATTCCTGGGCATACTGTTAATTGCACACGATCGGCCCATGAAGAAGCGTGTGCGACGGGTATCAATGAAAAGCACACGCGGTGTTGCTGGAAACCGTGTGAGATAGGTATCAATGAACCTTGGAACTGCTGTTTTGGGAGCGGCGGTTCTGAATGCGCTTCATTGTCTCGGAATTTTAACTGCAATATTCTGCCAATATTATGTGATATCACGCTTCACTCCTCACTGTCATCTTCTTCATCCGTACTCTCACCCGCTCCTTCTCGCAAACTCTCACCGACCTCTCGACTGCAGCCATGGACCCCATTGACTGGTCGGAGTACTGGTGGTTGAGGGGTGACAACGACTCGGGGAGCGACGGCGACAAGACTCCCCTACCCACTCCAAGCGACCACGACGACTCGTCCAGCAACGGCACGCTCAGCCCCACAGGCTCCGAGATTTACGACTCGGATCCTGAGTTGAGGCACTAGGAGCATGACGACGAGGACAAGGACGAGGACGATGAGGACGAGGACGGGGAGGAGGAGGAAGACGAGGACGACGACGGCAGCAGCGACAGCGACGACGGCGGCGATGGGGACAATGGCGGCAAGAATCGTCGTCGCCAGGATGATGTCACGCAAGGGCCGCCGTCGAAGAAGAAGAAGAAGAAGAAGAAGAAGAAGAAGAAGAAGACCTAGGCTAGTTCTAGTTATTAGCATATAGTTCTAGTTATTGATTGCAGACGAGCAACATAGCAAAAGTCGTGTGTGATGGTCAGAAGCAATGCGTATGCTTATGCATTTCTTAGCGTGTGCGACTTATCAAACACGATTCAGGAAAAATAATCATATGGGAAGTTTATTTTTGCAACCGTCATCTAACGCACTACATACGGTTTCAATTCGCAAGGGTAAGCGATAAAAGAGAACGCACATGGGTGGCTACATTCGTATGTGATCGCGGAGCATTAAATTGCCCGATTTGTACTAGTTTACGTTCCTTTATGGGTTGGTTTTCCTTTGTTCCATGCACGTTTCTTGTTTCTCTGGCTATTGACACAGCAAGTTCGACGTGTTCTAAATGTTGTTGCGTTTTCTAGCTGTAGCGCTGTAAGACAGTTCGAGAGGCAAGGAGATTAAGCATAGATGACTATTATGGAGGCGCTGCCGCCGACAGTCTGCCACTCCTTCCACGGGAAGCACGAGCTCAGGATTGTGATCACACGAGACACGACCCTCCGGCTTCGTGTGCGGCGGATGCAAGCAGTTTGGGCAAGGGCTAGAGCACTACCGGTGCGAATAGGATGACATGTCTAATTGAATCCTATGGGAAGAGAAGTTTGTTTGATTGTGGTGAAGGAATTTTTTCATGAGGTTGGACCTCATATTATTTTCCTATGAAGTTTGTACTACAAGATTCCTATAGGAATTTTTCCTATGAAAAATGATCCTATGAATCAAACGGCTTCAAAGGAAAAAATCTTATAGGATTCCAATCCTATACAAATCCTTTGCCAATCCTTTGAATCAAACAAGACCTTACCTTGACAGATAATCATATGACCCACGAACCCAGAACGGCGACATGTTCTGCCACGCCTGTGGAGGCAAAAGTGTCGGCTTCAGGTACCATAACCCCGACCTCAAATTCTACCTCCACCCTTGCTGCGACTCCCTACAAATTTGGGTGCTCCTAAATGACTTTTTATAAGACATTTTTTATCGTTTTAACACAGATCATAAAAATGTCTTTTTAGTGAAAATTTGTGTGTGAACATAAAATATCGGGATTTATGCCCAGGTTTTTTTCGGATTTTCTGATATTTTAAAATATATGTTTTTTGACAGTGGGAGCATATACTCATATGAGCCAAAGTGGATTTCTTCTGGTTGTAGCCAGGGGTGCCGAAAACAAATGAGGTTACCCGCAGGGAAAATAATTTCGTCGAAATTTCGAACGAATTTCACGAAATTAACGATTCTCAGAGAGGGGCGAAAGAAGCTAAAATCGATCAAAAAATTCGGCTTAATTTGAAAATATAAAATACAAATTGTTATAAACACAAAAATCATGTATCTATCACAAGTTGCGCTGTAGGTTGATGGTATAGCTTCCGTTCTATCCTGTGCATGGTTTTGAGTTCGAATCTGTACTTTTACATTTATTTTGCTAAATATTTTTAAGCGCAAGAATGTGAATCCGGCCGAAATATTTGAATAATTTCTTCGAAATTTTGTTAATTTCGCGAAATTTGCGAATTTCTATCATGGACGAAAGAAAAACTGAAAACGAAATGTTGAACCCTGTACCCGGCGAATTTCTAAGTTTGAACGTAAATGAGAAATAACTTCACCGTGAACAGCAATTTTTGCATCATAAGCCATCGATTGATTTCAAGACTAAACGACGGCCCGGCGTTGGCAACGACACGGTGGAGAGTGGTCGCTGAGGCGGGCAGAACACCAAAGCCTCGTGTAGGTAGCGCTGCCCTCGTACTCGACGACAACGAACTGCATGTCGACCTGCAACTCCAAATCCTGCATGGATTTACCGTTTGAGACCTCTCTGCCTATCCCAACTACTAGCGCGCTCGACGTAGCGCCTGTGACCGTCGTCTCCGACATGCTGTATGCCGTGAGGCCGTATGGGAAGGAACCACGGCCGAGCGGGACGCCATCGAGCCTGACAGAGAAGCGCCAGTCTTGGATGCGCAGGTCATGCTTGTAGCGGTTGTCGATGCGCATGGTGACGTTGAAGGAAGGCGACGACGCCGCGTCTTGGAAATTGGACGACGGCTCGATGCCGATGATCTCGACGGTGTAGTACTGTTTCTTGAGCTCGCTGTCCATGTGGATGACCCACCAAATTGCTAGACCCCAGAACGTAAAAGCTACCACAAGGGACACGACTTGCGCTCTGTTGGGCGGCGTCATCATCCTCATCTTTAGAGATCCCTGCTGTGTGTTAAGGATTGTTGTGTTGCTCGATATTGTTTATACGGGTACTATATATCGGAACGGAGATCGATCGCGATTAGTCGAATCCAAACGGCCGAGTGTTCTCATTGTACACGACACGAGCACGATATGGCTGCTAGCTGAGAATCCACTCCTGTATACTCCTAACTGAATCCGTTTTGATTCGTATAACAGAAGGAACTTGAAAAGGTTGCAATCTCTTGAATCTTGATGAACGCGGACAACCCGGACTGCCAAGAGCTTATAGAACGCAGACAGGTCAAGGTTGCTTTGCCTACGTGCGCAGCTGCTTTCCTTGTCTTCATCGCACGCAGGGCCATGGACGCTCTAGAGGCAGAGGAGCCACAGCCGGCGGAGAGCCAGAGCAACTGCGTTCTCGTGGCCATGGTGCTGATACTCTTCCTTGCTCTCGCTGCGCTAGGCTGCGGGGCATACATCTTCCGCCACGTGGATCCTTATTTCTCCGTCGAGGTTTCAGGCGTCGAGGGGCTCGACCCGCTGCGCCGCGGCCCGCCGGCGATGATGTCGCCGGAACTTTTCTTTTTTTCTATACTACTATTAAAAGAGCAAACTTCGCCGGATACATTAAATTTAGGCCGTACGATCTCTGATCAACGAATCAGATTCTTCGCTCCATGTTGAGCTAAACTCAACACATCTCCCAATGGTTATTTTTTCTTTTGTCTGAGTTAGGCCGAACGAACGCGGCCGAGGCGTCGCTTTGGAGGAGGGCAGTGGGGATGCCCGAGACGGCGGCGCGCGGGTCCGGGAGGCGTCGGCGAATGGCGCGGGATAGAGGAGTTGGCTGGTCGCGCGAGGCGTACAGACGTCGCCGGTCCGGAATCTATCCGGTGCGATGCCGGCCGGCTCGCCGGATTTTGCCGGCGGCTGAGTTGATGTCCACTAGAAAACCCATGGGGCCAAGGTGGTGCGGCTGCACATGGTCGATTGGATCGTGCTGCTCCTCGTCGACGCCGACACCCTCCTCTACGGCTCTACCCGCTCAAGGAGAATACGATGCCGGTCTAGGCCGTCCCAGTACGCCCCGCTGCCTTCAAGATTGCTCCAGAATCGTCCTCGTCGGCGGCGGCCGGATGGATGGAAGCAGGTAATCGCGGTCGCCAAGTTGATGCTCATCTTCGCCGGGATCTACGTGAAGAGGAAGAATGCCTACGACCTGCATCATGCGATACTAGGCAGGTTATCCCTACACTGCAACTCCGTCAGTTTATTCAGATTGATGCTCTGCTCTGCTTGCTTCTCGGTTCATAAAGATGTAAACAATGATGTTGCGTCGTCATTGGCAGGCATGCTCTTCTTCGTGCACATCACCGGCGTCCGTCACCGACGCGGTCAAGACGGCGTCAGCCGGCCACGCCCCAACTTCTACTGGCGATGCTTTCCTAACGTAGTGCCGGTGAGCTCTCCAACTCCCCATTGCTGCTTCTTCAGACCTTCTTATATTCAGGATTGCCACACTCAATTTGATGCTTTATCTATTCAGAATTTGATGCTTTTGCTACCTGCAGTTCTCCCCAATCTCCCTCCGGTGAACATGGTATGTTGATTCTGAACTGCTGGTGCATAGTGCATAACTGATAATACCATGACTCCTCATTCTGTCAGGTGTTCACCAGATGATGTGGTACATTAATACTTGCACTGTAGTCTTCCTATTGTTTTCTTTACCACATATACTTGTACAATTAATCACATGACTGTTTCCAAATTATCGATGTAATTACCAATTACTTTCTCAGAGCTTCAATGCTATGTTCGTAAATAATAATTGCTTACCTTCTTTTGTTAGGTGATGAAAAACTTCTCAGTGTAATTGAATTTCAAAGAATAGTGTACAATTTCTCCCTGCATAAATTCTTCATCATCATATGTGCACATCTGCACCCCACTGCCATCGTGTCTGGCTGGACGTGGAGATAGAACCGTATCCTTGATCCAGTACATATTATGACTTATGTGAACAATAGGCTAAAGGCATCCATCAGATCAGTAGATCAAGGAACATAGCTTGCTTAGTTATTGGATCGAGTATCTTCTAGAAAAGTTATGATAAAACATAATTTCTAATAACCATATTTAGGCATCTGAGCAAATTCACATTTGAAATTCTGTTCATACTGAAGTCAGTTAAATGTGTCACTCTTCAGACTGAAATCACGACTGTCCAAACTCTGGTTGACTGATCCTGAATGTCAAAACCCTGATGCCCGTGCTCTGCTCGACGTTTCACTAATGATTTTTAAACGATTTACTATCACCGGTATTAAAGGTTTGAATATTTGTGTTCATTTTATATCCGCTGACAACAATATTTTTTTTCGAGAATAGCGGGGGGAAGAGTATTCCCCACCGATTTTTATATAACTCGAACGATCCAACACATGCCGCATGGCGTTACAAAGTAACAAGAGGAGAAAGAGGGTGGGGGAGAGGAATAACAGATTACAACCATTACATCAGGAATGAAGAATGAGGCCACGCAGGGCCTGTTTTCTTCCTGAGTCACGCCGACCGAACAAACTCTGCTCAACGCCGTGGCTCCCTCCCCATCACCGCCGCGCGCGCCGCTCGATCCTCAACGCCGTCGTCCGTACCGCCCGAGACTCCATCCTGCCGCGCCGCTTGATCCTCCAGGCTGCCGATCTACAGCCTCAACCCACCGCGTCGCGCGAGACTGACGCCGCGACCAACAGCCTGCACGTCGCCGCGCAAGCCCCCGCCGCCGTGAGGTACCCTGTCACCCCTCGCGTCTCCTCCCGTCTTCTCCCAAATCCCAGTATGGTGACCCCCTTCCTCTTCCCATGGCACTGCCCCGTCCACATCTCCTCTCTGCCCCCGGTGCCCCGATCCCTCGCCGCCCTGCACGTCGGCGCCTCCTTGCCTGACGCGACGACGCCACCCGAGTCGAGCGACCAAAGCCCAAAAATCCGTCATCTCCCTCGAGTACGGCGTCCGAGCGGGAAAATCAACGGCAACACATTGACATAGGTAACCGATTAGCTCGCATTTTCTTTTGTGCTCTCCAAATGCTCAAACGTATTCAGTTGTGCTCGTATCAACAACAAATTTCTGTTCCGTTTCCTACGTCTGTGCGACTTTGCCGATCTTGCAGGGCCGAGTAACCAGGCAGCCAGGCTAGATCACGAGAAACCTCCAATTAATTCATGTAACAACAGTGGCTGATCAAATCTCATGTAGGCAACGCGCTCTATTTCTTTTCTAATCTGATGGAAAGCTGCTGATCAATGTGGTAACCATGCTTCCACCCACGGTATAACCATGAACGGTTCAATTGATAGCATGGTAGGGGTCTATAACTAACTTGATCTTCCGGTTATTGATTTTGCACATAGCTGCATACCTGCATGGTCACGCACTCACGCCTGATTTTATCACCATGGTGGCATATGTTCTGCATCGAGCAATTTGTTTTCTATGTACCAGAAAAAAGACACCACTCGAGAACGTTTTGATTACCAGTTGATTTGTGTTACTTATGCACAAGATATCCTCTAGCAGGTGCACAACTGCTATGCTTTCTCCATTGCTCTCAACCAACGTTTGCTAATTCAAGTTTCTAGACATAATTCAGTATGTAAATGATCTATGATCTATTCAGTGTGAAAGTTTCTAGGAACGGGCCAAAGCACATACAAAGCAAGTTAAGTTTGATTTAGATTTATGCGTCATCTTACACTGAATTTTTTTATTGCTGATGTTCCCAGTAATCTCAATGTATTAATATATATTCCTTCAATCATGCTTAATATAGTTAGATTTCATTTCTGTTATACTTACAAGATTATGTGAACTATGGAAACATGTTAAATATCTTATGCATTAAAATTGTCATCTGACTATGGTACTTCCTACTTTCCAAAAAGTACAATGAAGATAGTGGTGAGGAGGAGGGGGTTGACAAAGCTCCTGCACACCATGTCATTTTGCAATTATTTCCTGCACATTTTGATGACTCCCCATTTTGCATTAGCTGGTGTATGAGAATGGGGAATTTGAGTGAGGAAGAGGGTGGGGTACGTGAGTGGGGATATTTTTTCGACGGTGACAGTTGTGTAAACTGAAATAAAAGGTTTTAAGGATTTCCAAAAATATAAGTTACTATCATATTAATATTTGCTCTCAGAATGTGGCGGAAAGGGCTGTGAGTTTAGGAGGATGATTGGGGCGACTATACCGACGGAGATTAAAAAAATGTGTAGAGTGCGGGGCAATGGTAGCAGAATGTGTGGTCGGTGTTGGTGAAAAGAAGGAGATACTAGAACAGCTCATCGAAGTAAATGGAAATTAAAAATATATCCAATAATTTAGAGACGTACTACATATATACGCATAATTATCTTGTAGACGTGCGTTGCACATGCCCAGGGGGTTTGGCGTTGAAGACACCAATATTTGTAAAACTTCTCGTAAAACAATATATTTGTAAAACGGTTTTATAGACGTGCGTTGCACGTGCAACGCACGTCTCATAATTTTATTATAATGTAAACACGTCTGTAAATCTATATTCGGTTCATTGAGTTATTTTACCAAGCCAATTAAATTTGTTTCATGATACAAAATTGAAATCGGACCAAATATCTCGAGTGCACGATACAAAATTGAAATCGGATCAAATATCTTGAGTGAAGTACTCCACTGTCTCATTCTAGTTAGCAATGGTGATATATGAAGAGGGTGTTTATTGTTTTTCAGGATTGTTGATATAATTTATCTTTTGATTGCTTGTGAAACATATCTGAAGTACACAGAAAAGAGCATAATAACCTGTCCAAATAAATAATATGATCAATTATGATTAATTGAATGAAAAATACTTAGACCATGTATATTGTTTTATTTGTTCCCCGTTGTAATATGAGTTAGCCTCGTTTGATTTACATATTAATAACACAAAATAACTAAAAACTGGGTTATTTTTCTTTAGCAAAGGAATTTAGGTAGGTAAACAATACATGTAGGAACAGCCTTGCCAAGCACGGGGAACACATTTAGCTGAAGAAAAAATTGTCATGTCACTCTCTGTTCTTCTCCATCCCCTTTGTAAGCGTTATTCGTTCTCAATCCCTTGCTCCATGGTCAGTACACAATTGTCCCCTCACTTCCTACTGTCTCAATGCTTCCATGTCCGGTGAGCCGAGCTTGCGCCAGTCGCCCTCCACGACCGCGGTCACGAGCACCTCGATTGGCTCCCCTCACCGTCGCCTCCCTGCATTCCTCCGCCACCTCGCCATTAAGCTCCCGCTTCGACAGCCTTGTTCCGCCCACGTCCTACGTCGCTCACCTGGCTCCGTCTCCGGTCGCCGAAGAGCCCGAGGATGCGACCGAGCTCGGCATGCTCGCTGGCATCCTAGCGCTCGGAGACACGGGACACATTTCGCCGAATAGTTGGCCGTGGCGACTGTGCGTCAATTGGCTCCATAGCACCAACATCCTCCTCTCGTAGTACAAATGTACATGCCAATAAAATCGGAGAAATCTTTTAAAACTTGAGACTGTAGATCATCATTGGTGGTCGAGCATACCAACTATGATTCATGACGGAACCAACATCAGGCTCAGCTTAGAAATCTCACGTAATTCACATATGGTGATTGCGTATGAGTATGACACTCTCGGTCAGTTGGACACGAATCATGCACTTATAACACCGGAGACTAATATCTCAGTAATGTTTGAGAAAGGTAGTAGCCTGGTCCGTACTGTGTCAAGTCAGCAGTTTGAAAAAATTGTTTCAAGGACACAAAGTGTGTCACAGGAAGTATCAGGCAGTGTCTCTGCTTCAAAGAAACCCATATAGCCTTCTGATGCTAAAACTCTGCACAGTCGGTTTACTTTAGTCTTCAGTCAGTGCCATGCTAAAACTCTGCACAGTCGGTTTACTTTAGCCAGTGCCCATCATGGAAATTAACTTCAGGCAATTAGCATCAAATAATGGATGGCATCAAAGAATGCGTGAATCTCAATTGCTGTAGAAGTTAGTCAGGAGGTTGAAAGTAAAGAGGCAAAAGATTTGCCTTTTATACTGATAACTAGTAAATTTGCACGTGCCATGCACGTCTCGTTATATTGATATTAAATCCATCACCAACATCCAGCAATCAGCCAGTCATGTTGATGAACACCCATAAATTCTCCTTGCTGGGCCAAAAAATAAAATAAAAAATACATTAATTCCAGACATTTCTCTGGAGATACCAGATCAACATCAACTCATCTCATGCACATATATAAGCTCTCAAAATTACTTGTTTCAGAGTCGGCGAGGCGGAGCTTCTGGACCTTAAGGAAGTACTTTTGAGCGTGGCTATGCATCTACACGCACCACATGAACAAAGATATATTGCCGATGTTTCGGCCAAAGAAATAGAGGAAAAGAATAGAACAAGTGGGATGATTCAGTAGTAAACAACCAGTACATCTTGGATACTTTCACCGAGCATTAACTTTACTGAATGGTATACAAGCGAGTTTTCATTTGATATAGCAAAATTGTTAGCATGCATAACTCCAAAAATATATAGAAAATCCAAAACTGCTGTTATATGAGATGTTACAAACATTTATTAAGATGCAAAGCCTAACGGCACATACCTATAGGAATTTTTAAAAGATCAAAGTTATGGATTGCATTGAACAACAGAATTGATGTTGAGAACACCTTGACCAAAAACAAACTGTTCAAGAATGGTACTCGTATCTCATCTTGGTTAAACGCCTCCATGGTTCATCCAGGCTGAAGAAGTGCCTGCCAATACCAGGTTCTTCATGTGTGAAGAACATTCAGAGCACAATGTCATTTTACGCCACAACCACAAACCAAATAAAGTTAATACGAAAATGAAGTTGCACACCGTTGAGAAGTTCATAGCACTTGGCACTGGAGATTGTCAGAAGACAGAGTCACTTGCCACTGGAGGCAGGTAGGACACCCGGAGAGTTCCAGCCGATGGCACTCTCAACGACATTGGCTAGACACTGCTGCGAGTGACCTGCAACATTGTCGTCGCAACCGTGCCGATTCTGACTGGCAAGCTCTCTGATGGCAGCGTGGTGAGCGTGCGTCTTGGGTACTGCGCGGGAGCCAGGAGGCCGAGCTTCTGGAACTTGAGGAAGTACTTGTGAGTGTGGCTTCGGCAACACAACACATGGAGATAGATTGATGGATGAGTTAGTGACCATAAAAAATTATGCATTACGATCCCTGCATTCCTCAGAACACTGGTTAAATAATTGACCGGGAGTCTCCAGGTTTAAACGACGGGTTAAAGAATTCATGTCATAAACAGTTTCCCTAAGAAATTACTATCTATCTCCTATTCTCCTTCAAGCATTTCAACAAACGCATGACGAGCAAGTTGACTAATCTGCCTTACTAACTCTGTGAGACTGTGAACCTGAAGCTCTGCTCTGCTTCACCCTCTGCTTCACCTTCGGAAGAATCAGCACCCGGTCGATGGCGAGCTTTTGCATCCTGCCCTTGACGCGGCCGCGATCTCGCCGATCCATCGCCATCTTCACGGCCACCTGCTCCAGCATCTCCAGCCTGCGTTGTATCTTCCTCAGCGCCAGATGCTTGTCTCTTCGAGCGCCTCCCGGATCGGTTCCAACATATCGTGGTACATCTCCCGGAGCACCTACTGGCACTCGCGGCTCGGAAATTGTTCCTGGAACGTGCGCTGGCCACGGGGCGGCGGCAGTGGGTCTCGTATTCTTTCAGTAGCTCATCAGTGCGTCTCGTCGTGGCCACCAGCTTCGAGTGCGTGGTCTCGAACTTCCACGCCTCCCTGGAGACGGAGAGGCCGGCGCCCATGAGGGCGGCGTCGAAGACGGCTGGGCTCAGGAAGAGATCCTCGAACGCGCGTTGGCCACGGGGCGGCGGCAGTGGCCTTACGCTCGGGCGCCAGAGCATGGTTCTCTTCAGGCGCTGGCTCGGTCTTCACGCGGCGTCTCAATAACAAGTCGCTTTCTGATATTGTGGGTGGTGGCGGGCGACGGTGTTGAGAAGAAAATAATTTAACTGATACGGTGGTAGTTTAGTAGTATTATGTGATTTGTTGGGAGGGTAAAACGGTAATTTTTTTTGTGTTGAGCTGCTCAACATCGGCGGAACAATCTGAGTCGTTGATATGATATCGAACGGTTGAAATTTAATGTATCCGATCAAGTTTGCTCTTTTAATAGTAAGTATAGATATAGTAGAAGCAAACATGAGCGGCCTAGGCCAAAAGTAAAAGGCCATTCAGGCCAAAAGAAACAACTCAAGAGATAATCTTCGCCAGGTGTCTTACGCCCTGCAAGGATCCAGTCCTTAGCTTGTCGCCGGAACTGAACCTCACTTTTCGCGTCGACAACGGGCGGCAGATGTGGCGGGACTGCAGGGAGAAGGGCACGGCGACCGTATCGTACGGTCAGCTGGACATAGCGTGGGGCGTGGTGCCTCCCTTTTGCGTCGACAGGAGGGCCACGGCGGAGCTGCTCGTGCCCTTGACACGCCATGACGTGCTCTTGCCTCAGCAGCTTCTCGACAGGATGGCCGCCGACATGCACGTCGGGGAACTGGAATTGGTCGTCAAGATGGAGCCGTCCAGTCCGCAGGACGCCCGCCGCCCGTGCTTCGTGTCCTGCGTCTTCAACTCGGGGAAGCCGCCACGTGGATGTAGTCAATTTTGTGTTCCTGTATGGTAGTAGATTCTATCGATCTTGGGTCCCAAGATCGATAGATTCATCTATCAGTCTACTGTCTACATATCACCAAGCACGATCTGTTGCCTCCTTGGTTATTTATCAAGACTAGGAACTGAATGGAATATGATGAGTTTTCCTAGGGTCAAAGAAAATTACTTACAATATTTCCAATCAACGATATGTTGTCAATATGAAGTACAGTATTAGAATTTTGTCTTGCGCTCGCACTGACTTTCTTGAATCCACAAGGACCTTCACCGTTTTTGATGATGTCAAACACTTTGATCACTTCATTTAGGCGAAGATCCCAACTACTTAATGCTTGCTTCAGTTTATTAGATGGTTTACTGAAATTTGCATTACTTTCTAACATATTCTAAAAGTACAAAATCTGAAGTATAAAAGTACGGCCACACTGAGAGTACACCGGGCTGCATTTGGAGGTATGCCCGTGCTGCCCATAAATGTACAACCACGCTGCAGTTAGAAGTATGCCCGTTGCACTTGCACGTGAAAGTGCATGTTCGTACACAGAAAATGGGGTACATATATAAATATGACGGAGTAGAAGCACATAAAAGTCGGAGTACAGATACACAGAAGACGGAGACGGGGTACAAGTTAGGTACACAGAAGGCGGAGTACACATACATATTAAAGGAAGAATACATATACACAAAAAGGGGAGTACACATGTATGGAAAGACGGAATACATGTACACAGAACATGAAGTACAAAATCATGGAATTTAGTTTGATTACCTTGACTCTAAGATCTCAGAAATAAAAACGGCTCGTTATTCAGACGAATGGTTTAAAAAATAGCTTGTTTTAAAAAATCGAATCTCAAAATAAATGCACGTCGAATGTCCTGCATCTGCGCTTGGAAGGAGAATTCTACAAAAACTCCCTTATTCTGACACTTATCGCACATGCAGATATTTCACATGGTCCCCGCGGAGCGAGAAGCTGACACTTGGCGAGCAGAGAGCGAACGAAAAGAGAAACACGCCATTTTAAGTGTTATAAACGCACGAGCTGGCCCTCTCCGAAGGTCTAGTGATTTCCAAAAAGAATAGGGGCTCCCATGCCAAACAATGGTCATCTCGAACTTAATGCGGACGGCAAACCTGTAGACCAGAAACTCTATCGCTCCATGATTGGTTCCTTAATGTACCTTTGCGCATCTAGGCATCATATTATGTTAAGTGTTTGTATGCCTGCATCCCATCTTACATTTGTTAAGAGGATTCTAAGATATTTAGTCTTCACATCTAACTTGGATCTATGGTACTCTAAGCGCATCTCTAGCAGAAACCTCAAAACGCGGAACCTCAAAACAGTAAGGTTCGCAGAAGTCGCGTTTTTTGGCTCAAAACGACGCGCGACAGAACAGAAACCGTAAAGCCGAACCTTAAAACAGAAAAACAGAATTCTGTTTTAAGGTTCGGCTTTACGGTTTCTGTTCTGCCGCGCCTCGTTTGCGAACCTTAAACCACAGCATTTCAACATAGATGATCCATTTGACATAAAAACTCAATAACGAATAAAGAAGAACTAAATTATAAATATTCTTATTACAACAATAGTACCTTATAAACAACAGTACAACCAATAGTTTGTTACAATAAAAGTTCGAATCACACGAATTAGACAATAATTCAATACAAGAATGATGTTGAATGGAAATATTGTTTGAATCAAACATGGTTGAAATGAAATGAAAAAATAGCTACTGCCCATGTAGCTGCCAGATGTGATCAACCAGGTCTAGCTGCAGCTGGTTGTGTGTGTCCGCATCCTCAATCTCACGGTAAGTCTGAAGAAATGCTTCGATGTGATCTGGGTTTCTAGCAGGCTTCACACGGCTACCAACATTGTCATACGACAACTCCAAGTCCAAGTCCCTTTCATCCTCTACGATCATGTTGTGAAGAATCACACAACATGTCATGATGTTTTTCAGAATTTTCTTGTCCCAAAAACGGGCAGGGCCTCGAACAATGGCAAACCTAGATTGCAAAACACCAAATGCCCTCTCTATATCCTTTCGACATGCCTCTTGAGCCCTTGCAAATTCAGATTCCTTTTTATTTCTAGGCTTTGTGATGGTCTTTACAAATGTAGTCCAACTTGGGTAAATACCGTCGGCAAGATAGTACCCCTTTGTGTACTCATGCCCATTAACAGTGAAGTTGCAAGCCGGAGCATCACCATTAGCTAGCCTACCTAGTAGATGAGACCTATGCAACACATTGATATCATTCAGTGTGCCCGACAAACCAAAGAAGCAATGCAAAATCCATAGATCCTCAGACGCAGCGGCCTCAAGCACAATTGTTGCATCGCCTCCCCTGCTGAAAGGACAAGGATGTCGCCTAGATGGGGGTGGTGAATAAGCGATTTAAAACTTTTCCGGTTTAGTCTTGATAAATGCGGAATAAAACTAGGTGTTTTAATTTAACAAGCACACAACCTAAATATACTAGGCTCACCTATGTGCACCAACAACTTATGCTAAACAAGACAAATAACAAGGTGATAGCAAGATAAAGGACTTCAAGCACGAAGGCTATCACAATATAAAGTGCATAAGTAAAGAGCTCGAGTATAGAAATAACCGAGCCACGCGGAGATGATGATGTATTCCCGAGTTCCTCCTTTTTAGGGGAGTACGTCTCGTTGGAGGGGTGTGAGTTTCAAACTCAAATGCCACAAATGGTCTCACCATATTCTCCGATGAACCTTGCCCAAAAGCTCGATTCACCTTCAACTATTGATTTCCTTTTGGGCGGAAATCGAGTCCCTTACAACAATCTTGAGGCACAACCCACAAAAGGATTGGGAGCTCCTGAATGACCACAAAAGGTCCCAACTAGCCACAAAAAGTCTCAAGAACACCGCCTAGGGTCCAACGACCCAAGAGTAACAAGCTCACGAACTTTCACTTACACGAATCCTCGTAGAGAGAGCAAACCGATGCAACAAAATGCAATGGCAAGAACACAAGAAGTGCTCAAGTCCTTCACTCTGAAATTCCAACAAAGCAACAAATGCTTATGGGGGAATAAGAGAGGAAAAACAATGGAGGAGAAACACCAAGAACTCCAAGATCAATATCTACTAGGTTCCCCTCACTTAGAGGAGAGATGGATTGGTGAAAATGTAGATCTAGATCTCCTCTCTCTTTTTCCTCAAAGATATGCAAGAATCATGGGAGGAATTGAGAGAGAGGCAAGCTTTCCAAGGTCAACAATGGTGGGAGAGAGAGAGAGAAAAATGTGCTTGGCAAAGCTCTGACTTTTGAGGAAGAAGGGGGCCTTTTATAGGTCCCCACGAAAAATAACCGTTGCAGGAAAACAGGGGCCGGAATATCCGGCCTAAGTTGGGGCCGGAATATCCGGTCTGGAAACAAAAGGTCCGGCCCAAAGGTCTGGTTTTGACAGAGGCTCGCACTCGGGGCTCGAAAAGAGCTAAAAAACACTTTTTAGGCCCAACAAGACCCGGATATTCCGGTTTTGACAGAAACAGCAAAACTAAAACGGCAATAACTTTTTCATCCAGAATGCAAAGGTTTGAGCTCTCCACAAAGATGCGATCAAGTTACTCACTCGAAATCCCCTCTTGATAGTAAGGTATCTATCCTATAACCTGATCTCCGAACTAACAACATGACACCGGTAAAATAGAAACCCTATCAAAATCATACCTTTGCCTTGCGCATTCCACTTGAGTTAGATGATGACGATCTTGACTCTCTCAAGTTGGAACACCTTTCTTGATCATGCTTGCTATCACATGCTTGATGAATACTTCTCCAAATACTCCCCCATACTCTATTATGGGAGAGCCTCGCTTAGCTCCGTCTTCATGTATCCATTGCAAACTTCAATCAAATGATATCTTTCGAGATGGATCATATTGACCTTGCACTTCATCTTCTTCTCTTGACATATATTATGGCTTGGAGATAAATATGAATGTTCCCTCAATCTTCTTTTCCAAGCCACACTTTACCATGTAAGATTCTAGAGTCCAACACATGAACTCCAATCTTTTCCTATGGACAAGATCTACAATAATATCTCAATGCAAACATTAGTCCATAAGGATTGTCATTAATTACCAAAACCACGCATGAGGCAACATGCACTTTCACCTGCCACAATACTGCCCGTGTCATGCCTTTGGGCAGTTTTTCCAAGTCCAATGCATACAGTCTATACTACCTAGCATGTCCGGCCAAACTCGATTCTCATTTGCTGCCATCAACCTCACCGTATCTTCTTCGTTTGGTGCCCGAAGATAAATCTTGCCAAAGAGAAGTATTATCACTTTGGCAAACATACGAACGGACTCGATCGTAGTATCCTCACCAATACGAAGATACTCATCGGCGTAGTCAGCCGGGACGCCATAGGCAATGACGCTCATTGCGGCGGAGATCTTCTGGTATGCGCTGAATCCCATCAAACCCGCGGCATTCCTTCAACGGGTAAAATAGCGACAATTCGCCTCGCAAGCTTCTAGTATCTTAACGAAAAGAGATCGGCGCATACGATACCTTCTCCGGAAGATGTGAGCCGGGTACGTCGGTATGTCGGCGAAGTAATCCCGCATGAGCAGCTCGTTGCCGTAGTAGCGGTTCCGAGGTATGCAAAGGCGGCCAACCTTGGATCCTTGCCGCTGCTTTGCATACCGGTCCTCGAAGTCCTTGACGGCGAGGACGGCGACCACCATTTGCTGCCGACGGCTTTCAAACAACGTCTCCATGTCGGAGTCGTCGGAGGAGGACGAATCGGAGAGCAAAAACTCTTCCTCCGGGCTCAACTCCATCTGAAACGTGTACCGCATAATCACTACCGGTTACTCCGCCCGAAAACATAGCCAAATCGACCGGAGATGGACTCACCGACAGATCCGCGGCGGCGGCGCAGATTTGGCCGGAGATGGTTCTCCACAGACGGGGCGAGTCAGAAACCGGCGGCGGGGTACGTCCGCGGACGGGGCGACTCGCGTGCGGCGGGGCGCCTGCAGATGCGGCCGGGGAAAGGGGCGAATCGAAGGCGGTGGGGCTGGCGGCGGAGGCGGCGGCGAGATGGGGAAGAGGGCGAAGTCGCGCGTGCTGAATACTCCCTCCCGCCAACCGTTTTCACGATATACAGATCCCCCTCGGTTCGGCGGCGAAACCTGCGAATTCACGGTTCCGAGGACCGAATTCACGGGCCCCCTCAAAATGGTTTACGGGTCGGCGCATTTTAAGGTTTCTGATCTTTGCGTTTTTGAGGTTCCGAAACCTTATCCGACGGTTATTTTGCGTTCTCCGTGTTTTGAGGTTTCTGCTAGAGATGCTCTAAGGATCCAATTTTTATCTAGCATATTTAGATTCAGACTACGCAGGGTTCAATTTCTTAAAATATCATTGTTAAGTTGGTCTTTAAAGAAACATAACTCCGTTTATATGTCAACAGTAGAGACTGAATATATCGCAGCCGAAGCTTTGGGATCACCGGTGGAAATACTGTTGGTTGGTTTGAGTAGCTTATCACGTGTTCCACGCGATCGGTGGAAAACCATGTCGTGCGTAAACCTTGTAGAAAACCAGGCAGTTCCGCTTTTCCATGAGAACCGGAAGAGCACCACTCAAATTCACGTTTGCTAACTCCACAAATTTGATAAGTGGACAGACCAGTTCACAAATTTGCTATACAATATAAAATGATTCAATAATCCAATCGGTCATGATCACACTTTTTTTTGCAGGAAAAAACCATATAAAGCTAAAAGAAATTACACGAATAGATAGACGGCTGTTTCCTAGGATCATGTTGTTGTTGTTGAGGATGACAGGGTTGCGGTCGCGTCGGGCCCCGGGGGACATTGCGCAGTGCATCGCCGCCTCGGTCATTCTACGACTGCTCCTGCCCCTGCGCGGCGGCGGACACCACCAGCCGGAGGACTATCCATATGGCAGCACATATTGTATCTTGAACTCCCTCCGTATCTAAATATAAGACATTTTATCTTTTTCTGCACATATGTATCTAGACATATTTTAGTGCAAAGTTCACGTGAATCTTGCACTAAAATATGTCTAGATATATGTTAATATGTGTGTAGAAAAAGGCTAGAAAGTTTTATAATTTGATACGGAGGGAGTGCATGTCATTCTTGCTTTGTGGTGTTTTCACTGGCAAACAAAACATCTCTCTTCGCAATGACATGTACGATGTTAGGCGTGTTCAGTTGCAATCATATTGGCACAAAAACTCCCAGAAGAAGACGGGGAGGATGCGCAGCAATGCAAACAAATGTCATGTTTAAAAACTCACTCCAGGTTCTCGATCGGTACATCCTAACGTCCATGGTCGAGCGGTTCAAATAGAAACATAAATACAAAGAGTGGTGAAACGAAATGAGCAATCACTAGCGGCTAAATTAAGCTAGATATGTAGGGTAGCAATAGCTCCTTCCTTCCTTTATGCCTTCTTACTAGCGCCGGCAATGGATGATGACCTTGCTGCTTTCAGGTTCAGAAACACTCCCCTGTAATTGTAAATCCAAACCAGCCAGATGAGTGCATCAAGCATTAGTGATACTATTCTATTCAAAATTTACAAATAAACAAACAAACAAGGAAACCAGTTAGAGCCATACCAGCATGACGCGACGGAGCTTGCAAAAAGAACTCGGAGCTGGAGTGGCATGTACTCATAGTTGATCCAGCCAACGATAGGCCAGAACTGCAGGCATCCACAGAATGGTAAATACATGTTATATATTTCCTTAGTATTCTACTATTCTTGGATGAGCAGAAAACAGACTAACAAACTACATATATCCTCTACAAACGACATAAATTAGGTGATAAATAGTAGTACCTTCCAAGCTGTCATTTGGATGCTTGCATAATCATTCTTGACCTTGCTCTTCACTTGCCCAAATGGCCTCCCTGAGATTATTAGAAATTACTTTCCATGTTGCCATATGTTGATCTCATTCAGTTCAAAAGAAAGTTTATCGGACAATGGGCAAATATATATTACTGACGGTCAAATCTGTCCACAAGACTTGCCCAAGGATGTGCTTACAATCATGAATAGCATGAAATGCATTTTTTTTTCTTGGTAAACTTCTATAAGTGATGTACCAAAATAGTAATATCTAGGAACCTCACAACTAACAATGGCAAAAAAAAAGGAAAAAAGGGACTGATTAGGTTATATCTATTTTCTAGAGGTGAAACAATAGCAGTGCATATAGATGGAAAAAAAAGTGCCAGGAAGATTTCTCTTGTTGATATCTTTACATAGAGTTTGATAGAAAATACGCATTCAACTTAAGTAGTTAATTTCAAGTACAAATTAATGAAAAATATGGCACTGGATAGGAATACTGGAATACCTTCGACCACCAAACCGTAGTACATCATGAACATCATGTTGTTCCATGGTGATACAGTTAGCTGCTCCACTATGACCTGCATATTAGTGAAAATTACCAGCCAATTAATTGAGCTGCATATATCAGACAAAATGATAATGATTCATGACTAAATGCAAGATCCATTATAGTTGCGTGCATGCCTTCTTGGCTATAGTTTCTTTTCCTTTCTTTCCCTTGAAAATCTTGTCCATAAGCTTGTGGAAGAAATGGCCAAATGGTCCCGCGTATGCAAATCCGTAGAGCTGTTTGTTTGGCAACCATATCATCACAGTACAAGTTACTAAGTTAGAAACTAAATAAGACAGAATAAATGGTATCAAAGAAAGAGTAGAGTGATTGCATTGCTTAAGCTCCTGGTACAGTACTCAACTATAAAGACAGACATAACATATATGGTCAAGCCCTGCATGTACCGTTTTGCGCGCTTCAGAACCCCCCATTCACACTGATAAAATAAAATCACTAATATTTTATTTTCCCTAGGAAATAAGTGGATGAATTCATAAGAATGTGGATTTTGTGCAAAAAATGTGACCTTTCTGTGTACTGTACGAAAACACAAGAAAGGAGGATCAGTGCAATGATTATATGCACAGTTGAATAATGATCATAGTTTGGTATAATTTTTTTTTCAAGTGCTCGTACTAACGCATATTGTACAACTATGGAAATGTCACATTTATTTAAAAGCTCGCAATGTGTATTTTGACAGTACGGCGCCGTTTCTGAACTTAAACATAATAACAGAGTTTGGAAGGTACACTGCCACTGAATTAGAGAGATTTATTATGGAAATTAAAAACACAAAATTTACCGTGCTGGCCGTTAACCTCGATTCATCAAATAAACGGCAGTTGCTCCAATAGTAGATAAGCACGCATGCGTCACTTTGCGGGGGTAGGTGGGGATGGGATCAAGAAACGTAATGCACGCGTATGGATCGGCAAATTAAAAGCAAGAAACCAACAGAACCGAGGAAGAAACAGGCTAAAATAGGTACTACCATGATGAGGAGCAGCCTCCTGAGCTGGAGCTTCTTGACGCCGGAGATCTTCTGGGCGACGGCGTCGCTGCAGCCGGCCAGCACCCCGGAGGTGATGGCCTTGGTGCGGAGAGGGTGCTTGCCGAGCTGCCTCATGTACGCCTGCCCCGCCATCGCCACCACCTCAGACATCGCGTCGCGGCGCGGGATGGAGAGATCAGATCGCGTCGCTCGCGCTCTTTCTTGGGGTCAGTCAGTCAGTCGTCGCTCCTCTCTTCACTGATGAATCACCACGCCGCGGCGGTCCTGATTTTATATCAATTCAATTCCGGCCCGGCGGCAGGGTGGCGGTCGGTAGGTCGTGTGAATTAACTGGGTCGGGACGATGACTTGCCACAGTGGTAGGAAATTGGGAAGAAAATGGCACGAGGCCGGCATGGTTGAACATTCAACGGCCTCGGGCATCAGTTTAGCTTAGTTTTCTGATTTGATCTCTTGTTTATTCAAACTGACTGACTTATGTTTATATATCAGTTTCGGTATTGTACGTGCTGTTGAATCGAATATAGATGGAAATTTCCTCCAACCGATCCAAAGTCCACCGCATGGGAGCTGTTTGGTTAGACTTGGCTTTTTGGTTTTGTCTTATAAGACTAAGAAAGCATTTATATACTCTCTCCGATACTAAAAAAATGTCGTCCATATAGGTACGATTTTGTACCTTGTTAGTTCATTTCGTTCGACAATTTATATGGACCGGAGGGAGTATGTGTATTTATTTTTTGGCTTTGGTTGGATATTGTTGCATGAAGACGTACGCCAAAACTCAAATCCAAAAGCACTTATATAGGTGTATTTTTGGCTTATAACTGAAAGTTCCAAAAGTCAAATGTAAGTTTAAACAAACACCCTAGCTGCGTGTCAGGTCTCCGATCAAAATCCAATGCACAAAGTTGGGCCAAACTGTAAACAAGAATTCAAACTGCTAAAACCCAGTAAATGATATATGTCTTATTGTGCATACGGAAAAGTTTTCGTTCCATTTGGATGTCAATGATATATGTCTTATTGTGCATACGGAAAAGTTTCATTCCATTTGGAGGATGTCTGGTTTATATGCTATTAAATAATAAACCGATGATCCACATGGAATGAAAATTTCCCATAACACACAATAAAACTTATATGATTTACTGGATTTTTTTCAAAAAAAATAGACAGTTTGACTTTCGAGTTTAAATTTTTGTCAATCTTTGACTGTTGGATCTTCAAAGGTAGACCAAATAGGCTAAGTCACACGATCATTTTGGTTCATAGTCATTGAATCTCAGTTTGTCAAACACATTGTTTCCTCGGGTAAACACGAGGTTAGACCAAATTTCCTCTGTCAGTCTAACATATAGTTCCATAAAGCCTGAAGCTCTCAGCAGGACGTGATTAGTCTAATCACCTCGGTCTGGCTCGATGTGGCCGGTTTTCTCCGCTAACCAAGTCGGAACAGAACAGCATGACTAAACTAGTAGAGCAATCCATCTAGTCAGTCCCACTCGTTCCCATTCGTTTGATGGACGAGTCTGGACACTTGTGATGCACCATCCATCATCGTTGTGAAATACTCTCTCCGTTCCTAAATATAGGATGTTTTAACATTTGTCTACATTCACATATATGTAGATGTATATAGACATATTTTAGTGTGTATGTACACTTATTTTAGTATGCATCTAGACAACATGTTGAAAAGATAAAACGTCTTATATATTGGAACGGAGGGAGTAGGTGTCAACGCAAAGCTTCCCTGACTAGGAATGACTCGATTGAAAGATTAGTTCTAATAAATTTAATACTAAATTAATATGGTATTGTAGTTCAAGTTTCTTTTGACGGAACGGCAGCTTAGCCTGCTTTTCATTGCTTAAGAAGAAGAGTACAAGATGTACCGAACTAAACTGAAAAAACAAAAGAAAAAGAACCGAAAAAAGGCCTGGATCTTTTCTCCAGGGCCACAAAAAACACAGCACGGCCTCTAGTCAGGTTCTCTGGGGCGCAAAAGGAGGTCGCCTGCGCTAGCACGTCCTGCCTCCTTCCACGTCTTGGCCTCTTCTATGACCTTGTCATGAATGCGCTGAAGGGAGGATGCTTCGTTCTGAAAAATTATGGCGTTTCTCTCCTTCCAAATCGTCCCCCAGGTGAGGTGGATCAGCGCAGTCCATTGCTTCTGTTGCTGTTTACCGCCGTGGGTCAGCTCTCGGGAGGCCAGAACCCAGCTCTCTAGAGACAGTGTTGCATCAGTGGGCACCATTGCTTGAGGGAGCTGTGCGGTTGTGATGATCTTTTTTCCAAATCCTGATGGTCACCGGGCATGTGGCGAGCAGGTGCAGCGCCATTTCTGGCTCGCTGAGGCAGAGCACGCATGCGGCATTGTGAGGCCACCCCTTCTTGCTCAAGCAATCCGCAGTGTGGCACTTCCCCAAGATAGCCAACCAAGCAAATATGCGGCACTTCAGCGGTGCGTCGCTCTTCCAAACTATGCTGCGGAAACAGAAGTGTATCCCTCTCCTTCAAATTGTATTGCGTATGCAGAGGCACATGAGTAGTTTCCATCGGCCGTCAGCTTCCAAGTTACAGTATCCGACGTGCCCGGCGTCAGCTCCACGTGGTCGATCAGTTCCCAAATGAGCAGGAATTCCATTAAAGATTGGACAGACAGGTTGGCCTTAAAATGTTTCCTCCATCGTCGGTCCTGTAGGGCCTGGTAGACAGTGATGTTTCTTTTTGTGCATTGTTGAAACAAGTTAGGCGCCGTGTCAGCTAGGCTCTGTCCTTGCATCCATGGATCGTGCCAGAATCTGATCAGATTTCCATCCCCAAGTTCAAATCTGACCGCGGCATTGAAGAGTGCGCGAGCTTTGTTGTCTGTCATCAACGGCAGGTGACTCCAAGGCTTGTTGGTCTCCTTCCAGCTCTGCCAAATCCAACGAACACGCATGGCGGTGCCCTTGGCCTGGATATCCGTGATTCCCAGCCCACCGTATTCCAGAGGTCTGCAAATGGATCCCCATTTAACGAGGCATTGTCCTCCTTTTGCAATCTCATCGTCACTCCAGAGGAAACCTCTGCGAAGTTTGTCGATGGCCTTGACAAGCCAAACCGGCGGGTCGATCACATGAGCTGAAAGATTGACATCGCCGAGAGAACGTGTTTGACAAGCAGCAGCCTGGCGTCTAGGGAGAAAGCCCCTTTGTTCCAGCCTTTGACCTTGTCGGCAAGCTTGTAAATTGCCGGCTGGAGATCTCCCTTGCGTAGCCTGCTATCTGACAAGGGCATTCCCAAGTAGGTGCACGGGAAGCATTGAATAGGGCATTGCAACTCCGCCGCCATGGCAGTCAGGTCCAGATGCTGCATTGTATGGGTATCATTGAACTTTTGCTGAAGTTAGTGTACAAGCCCGAAGCGTGTCCAAAGCTTTGGAGGAGCAGCTTGATGGATTTCAGTTCGCCTAGGTCAGGGTTGGCAAAAATGACAACATCGTCTGCGTACATTGAAATCCTCCTCTGTGGGTTTAGGGCATGTGTTTGCTTTAGAACTCCCATGTTGTCAGCTAGGGAGAACAACGCAGCCAGCACATCCGTGGCAACGGTGAAGAGTAGGGGAGACAATGGGTCACCCTGCCGCAAGCCACGCCTGTGAAAAATGGGGTCAGTAAGCTCTCCATTGACCAGAATTTGTGTGGAGGCCGTCAACAGCAGGCATGCCACCCAATCGCGCCACTTCTGGCCGAAGCCCTTAGCTTGCATCACCTCTAACAGAAACTCCCAGGAGATCGAGTCAAAGGCTTTTTGAAGGTCCAGCTTGAGCAGCAGAGCCGGTGTCTTCGTTTGCCTCAGCAGCCTAGCTTGTGCTCTGACGAAAACGAAGTTGTCGTGGATTGCTCTCTTTTTGATGAATGCGCTCTGGCATGAGTTGACAAGCTCGTTCATTCTGGGCCACAGCCTTGTTGCAAGAATCTTAGTGAACAACTTGGCAAAAAATGAATCTAGCTGATGGGCTTGAACTGCTTTGGGTGTGCTGCATCCGGCGTCTTGGGCATAGTAGCAGTGTTGAGTAAATCAAGGTGGCGAGAGGTTGTGTTCTCGAGAGCCCTAATCGCTCGCATGAGGTCAGGTTTGAGAATCGACCAACATTTCTTGAAGAACATGGCCGTGTACCCATCTGGGCCAGGGGCTTTATCTGCTGGGAGATCCATGATCGCATCCCTCACCCCCTTCTCCGTGATCGGCAGCTCTAGGTCACTGAGGTCAGAAGCTTGTATGCCCAGCAACTTCATGTTCAGGCTGTGTGGTCTCCTGTGCACCTTGCCTAGGAGGTCATTGAAAAACTTCCAAATGACGTCCTCCTTGTCCTGTTGTTCGGTTGCCACCCCATCCTCAGTTTCGATGCGTGTAATGTAGCTCTTTCTTCGACGGGCAGCTGCTTTGGAGTGGAAAAAGCGGATGTTTGCATCACCCTCATGAAGCCACTGAACCCTTAAACTCTGTCTCCACATAGATCTCTGAATCGCCGCGATGCCAAGACAGTTAACCTTAAGCATCGCACGAAACTGAGTTTCCTCAGCAGTTAGGTGTCTGGAGTCCATCGCCTTGTCAAGCATGCGGATCAGCTCACTAGAAATTGCAGCATGAAGTTTCAGGTCATCTGTGAACTTGGAGCTCCATGCTTTCAGGGCCCTTGCCGTGTTTGAAATCTTGGCATGGAGGTTGACGAAGGGGTCCAAAATCAGTGAGCAGCTGCCCCAAGCGTCCGTCACGACATCAATGAAGTCCTCTCTGTTGGCCCAGCTGTTCTCGAACCTGAACCTGCGGTTGGGATTGAAGCCAACATCAATGGTAAGGAGGATGGGGCAATGATCGGACATCTCCGACGAGAGCGCCTGCAGCAGACAGTCTGGGAAGGCCGTGTCCCACTCTCCATTGAAGAGAACCCTGTCGAGCTTCACCATGGTCGCATTACGCTGTTCATTGCTCTAGGTATACCTGCGGCCATGGAGGTACAGGTCCTGCAAATGCACCTCGTTGACAAATCGACGAAAGGCTGCCATCATTCTACGGTTTACATTTGTGTTGCTCTTGTCGCTGGCCTGCAGGATCAAGTTGAAGTCACCCGCTATGATTGTGGCAGTCTGTTGGGGGAGTTCATTCAGAATTTCAGACTTGAGGTCTTGCAGGAATTGCATCTTGTCAGCTTCAGTTTGGGGGCCGTAAACTGTGATCAAATTCAGCGGGGTTTTATTCTTCAGAAGAGTGCCTTGCACCACAACTGACCAGGGGGTCGTGGAGCAAGAAGTCATGATGAACGCCTCCGGCTTCCAAGCCAAAAGGATTCCTCCTCTAGTTCCGTCCGCAGGCGAAAAGCAGAACTCGGTGAATTGCATGCCACAACATTGCCTGACGACCTCCAGATCAAGATTGGTTTCCTGGATACAAACTACAGCAGCGTTATATTTCCTAACAACAGAACAGACCACACCTCTACGAGCCAGGTCATTGAGACCCCGTACATTCCAAATCAGAAAATTGTAACTCATTGGGGAACAAGATCGACACGTACAACTTTCACCTGCGCGAGCTACTGCACCGGAGGCACCTCCATCAGCGCCTGGGCTGGCCTTGATTTGTTGCGGCCTCTCCCCTTCCCGCTGGCCTCCTTGGCAAGGGTTCAAAGGGCTTTGATCTGCACCGGCGAGAGCCCGTCGAAAGCCGCCGTGTAATTCTCCATGAGCTCCTCTCCGGGATCCTCCCCCTTCTCAAAATTGCTAGCCCCCTCTTGGAGATGATGAGCTTGCGGGCCAGGCGGACGGTGTTGTCGTCGCCACCCGTGATCTCCCCATTGCGGTTCTTGACTCTGTGGATACGGCGAGTGGCTTGCGGCGTGGTGGTCCTCACCTTCCTCCTTGTGCGCCGCGGCGGCGTGTGGAAGGATGTCGGCATGGGGATGAGACCAGGCGTGACCGGCTGCTGGACCTGCTCCTGCGTCTGAGTTGGGCCTTGTGGGGAATCACTGGCGGGCTGGCTTCTGTGTCCCGTATCGTGCAAGATGGGCCGGGCCAGCTCCTCCAGAACTGGGCCATCTTGGGCGAGTTGATCCTCGGCGCCGCGCTCCACTGAGAGCATCTCCAACAGCCGCCCAAATTGGCCCGCGCGCGTCAAATAACCGCTTTTTCCCGCGCGCGGGGCCAAATCGGCCGCTCCAGCAGGCGCGGGGAAAAAGGGCGCGTGCGAAAAAGCGAAGCGCGCGCGGGCCAAAGCGGTAGTTCTGGCGCTATATACACCGCCCCGTGTCCAGCGCGCGCTCCACCACGCGTAGCGCAACGGCTTCCCCTCCCTCCCGCCACCGCTAGGATTCCAGCCGCCACCGACGCGCAAACACTTCCCTTCCACGATGCCGCCGCGCCGCCGCTCGCAGTCCGGCTACCGCGGCGTCCGACGCCGCCCCAATGGTCGCTACACCGCGGAGATCCGCTCCGGCGACACCCGCGTCCCGCTGGGGACGTTCTTCAGCGCGCAGGCCGCCGCCCGCGCGTACGACGCGGCGGCGTGGCGTCTCGGCCGCGACCCGGCCTCCAAGAACTTCCGCGACTCCCGCAACCTGCAGGAGGCGGTGGACCGGGCGCCTCAGCCGTTCATCGTCACCGCCGAGGACCGCCGCGCGCAACGCCTTCGCGCGACGCTCGACCTCGTCGCGGAGAACGACCGCCGCGCCGTGGACGCGTGGTACCGCGCCAACCCGGAGCAGAGGGATGAGGAGCTCGCGCACTGGGAGACGTTGCGCGCGGAGCGGGCCGAGCGCCGGGCCGAGATGCATGAATGGCGCAAGCAGAGGAGGGCGCTCAGGGCGGCGGCGGAGGCTGAACTGGCGGCCGGCCGCGCCTGCTGGCCCGCCGGCGACCCGATGTGGAACGCGCTGCAGGACTCCGTCTCCGACACGACGAACTCCGGCAGCGACTTCTACTCCTCCGACAGCGACTTCTAGATCGCCGGCGCGTTCCGCCGGCGCGTAGTGTGCCCGTGCGCGCCTATATGCGCGTAGTGTTAATATGTGTGCGTTTGTAGCGCCTGTGCGCGTAGTTGTGTTCGTCGAACCCTAATATATTTCTATTTCTATGTCTTTTTTCGATCCAATCTCAGCGCGCTCTCGTTGTGGATAAGGTTTCTGGCGCTCTATTTTAGCGCGCCTGCTAAAGCGGCAAGTTTTGGCGCGACGTTTTGGCGCGTCTGCTAAAGCGAAACAGACGCGCGGCGCGCCAAAACGCCTTTTTGGCGCTGCAAACTTTTTATACCGCGCCGGCACGTTGGGCGCCTGTTGGAGATGCTCTGAATCAGATCCCGCCAAGCGGAAATCCTCGGTCAGCGCCTCCTGGTTGGTCGTCGTGCTGTCGGCGGCCATATTCTGTCCCTTGTCTGGCTCCCCGTGATCAACAGCCTTAACAAAGGAAGGTTCAAGGTCCTCATCCGAAGTGTCGGGCACGCCCCTGTACTCAACAGAGGCCGGGAACTCGACCGCAGGCAGGTGAGCCGCTTGCCCCTCGACCTGTGGTGCAGTAGTCACGGGCTCCTGCCCCATGCTCCTCGGTTGCCGTCCACCCATTGGCTGCATGGTCCCTCCAGCGAACGGAGAGATGACGGCGACGTCCTGGGCAGCAGATGCGTCGCGCGCATCAGCCCCAACGGCGGTAGGGCTCCGTCCGTCGGTCTCCGGCGCGATGAACGGCAGGACGCAGCGACTCGAGTGCGCGTGGCCGCGCCCAGGCCTGTGGCAGCGCCGGCCGAGGCTGCCTCCAGCCGGTCTTACAAAGATTAGACTATTAAAGATCCCGTTTTCTTCGGACAGGGTGACAATGAAAAAATATATATACCAGCCTGATGAGGTGTGGTTTGTTGTCCAAAGGAGCATGATATTCTTGACATTCAAGACTTTATGGTTAAAAATATAACCCTTCTAAGTAAATGGTTTTTCAAACCTCTCGCGAGGGATAGGTATGGCAAAACCATATGAGGATGAAGTATATTGCCACAAATACGCTCTCGTAGATTTATTGGAAACTCTTTTGGGCAGCTCAAATAGCGAAGAAGAAAGATTTGTTCTGTTTTGAATCAATTATGGTCAAGAACGGCTTGAAAATTAGGTTTTGGAAGGACAAGTGGCTATGCATGCAATACCACCTTTTGAAATCAACATCTACCATATTGTGTGTCACAAAAGCGATAATATAGTTGACGTGCCCGAACATCCCTGATGTGACATTCAGACGAGATATAGTTGTGGTTGACAATGGTTGAACTATAGAAAGGAAATGATGAATTCCAATAAAATTTACACATAAATGGCAATTTTTCGGTGACTTCATATACATAGCACACGTAACTCTCGTTTGTGTCAGTAAATAATAATAATAATAATAATAATAATAACAACAACAATAATCTACAAAATGATGTCGTGTAAACAACTATTCCGTAGACTCTACCAAGCTTGTTAAAATTAAGCTAAACTAGCTACAATTAAACTAAACACAAATGAACAAAGAGAAAATAAATAACTAAAGTCGAAGCACATGACAATGCGATCTATTCTAAAGTTCAAATCCTTGGCAGTATCTAGAATAATTGATTCGGGGTCCCCTCCCGATACGATACGGGGACCTTTGGTCTAGCATGGGTGCGGCTCTAGAAGGCGTTAGGCCCGGCGGAACTCAAAAATAAGGACGGCGGTCGCAAAACTTTTTGGTGGTGGTAAGGTTGTGGCGGCCGTTTGTGGATCTGGGCAGCGACAACAAGTGCGGCACCGGCGAGAGGATCGAAGGCCCATACGCGGATACGCCGGCTATGGCAGCGGATGTGACTCGCGGTATCGTTGTGTCCTTGTTTGAGGCAGGACAGTGCGGCTTCATGTCGTTCTAGCCTGTAGATTGGGTTTGAAAGAGCATTTTCACCCGCTAAGTGGTTTTGCTGTTTATGGAAACAGAATTATCTGACTAATTGGTGTTAAACTTTCTAGGTGGTTCTGTCAATGACACACTACGAATTCTATGCCCCACTCCTTTTCTCTACATTTTCCTGCCTCTCGTACGAATATTGTCCCCGTGTGTGTGTGTGTGTGTGCGTGCGTGCGTGCGTGCGTGCGTGCGTGCCGTGTGTGTGTGTGTGTGTGCGTGCGTGCGTGCGTGCGTGCGTGCGTGCGTGCGTGCGTGCGTGCCGTGTGTGTGTGTGTGTGTGCGTGCGTGCGTGCGTGCGTGCGTGCGTGCGTGCGTGCGTGCGTGCCGTGTGTGTGTGTGTGTGTGTGTGTGTGTGTGTGTGTCGAGAGAGCGGAAAATAACAGCAACCTTTGGATCTTGAATGGATAGCATCCAAGATGGCTACGTCAGCACCTGACTTGGCTCTTGCAAGTAAGACGATCTGCACCCAGCTTACCTGGCGGAGGCAACAATGCCGGCCGGCGTCTCTGATGCTGATGGCCGGCACTTGGCGCCAGACTAGCTGCATACCATATGCGTACTTTATCTTGTTTTACTTTCAAGATCTGCAACAGCTGCTAGCTGCTGCACAATACGCCTGCGCATTCCGTCACAACTCCATTCACGGCCACCACCATGGCTTCCTCTTGGAGGCACCCTCGTCACGAGGACGACTATGATGAGGAGGAGGACGAGGAGGAGAACTATGGAGAAGAGGAGGACGACTACGATGAGGAGGACGACGAGGAAGAAACAGAGGAAGGTACCACTGGGGAGAACTCTCCAACCCCCTACAACATGGAACTCTACTCCATGACCGCAAAGGTTACACGAAGTTCCATCCTTTAACTCCATTCCGTGCAGCTCGATCGGGATCCCAATTTGCTACCTCCTTCTGCAGGGTATCAAGCACTTGTGCTCAGAGCTCCTGGAAATAAATGAGGCCTCCCAGGAAGACTTCCAAAGGAACGTTCACCTAACATACCTCTCCTTCCTCAGGTATACCATACCATTATACTGTACAACAATCAACGATTAATTTAGCAATCAATCTCTTGATCGATAGGAGTAATATGTAGCACTGACCATGCGTGGCCAGATTGTTCCAAGAAGCTGGCGATCTGGAGAAAGATGTCGACCATCTCAAACGCCAGGCCATGGCACAGAGGAGCCTCATCCAACATCTCAGAGACAACCTCTACTCCTCTTCAATAGTACCGGACAGTTCAGCAGTCGATCCATTCGATGCTAACTCGCCCAGCGACACCTTGGCCGTCGCCGTCGATCAACTGGACGTTCTCTTGTTCGAGCACAGGATGGAGGAAGCCCTGGAGCTCCTGGAAGCGGAAGGGCAGGCCCTAGAGAAACTGCACAGTGATGACGCCCGGATGATCGCGTCGAGCATGTCCGCTCTGTCGGCCCGGCGAGCCAGAGTCGCCGACCGCTTCGCCTCCCTCGCCGACAGCCCGCGGACGCCACCGCGACGCGAGCTCCTCCGGGCGCTCTCCGGCCTCTGCAAGCTTGGTGACTCCCAACGGGCCAATCATATCCTCTTCAAGTTCTACCGCTCGGACGCCCTCCGTCGCGTCGACGAGCTGATCAGGTGCTCGTCGTCGTCACACAGAAACTACATGAAGGAGCTGGCGTGCACGGTGTTCTCCTCCGTGCTCGAGGCGTCGAGGAGCTTCGTCGCGCTTCACGGGCTGTGCCTACCGTCGCCCGAGCTGAGCCGGTGGGCAAGGGAAGAGATTGAGGACTTCATCGCCGCGTTCCACGAGTACGTCGGGTCCGTGTCCGAAGCCGAGGCCGACGACGGGTTGGCGCTGTCGACCGAGGCGGCCAACTGCGCCGTCTCCTACTCTTCCATGCTCAGAACCATCGTCTCGGAGGAAGATATTATGGCGTTGATCCGGCCTTGCATGGAGGAGTTGATGGCGACATACGCCAAGCATCTGAAGAAGGTCGTCAGACTGCTGGTTTCTTCTGACGCGTGGGTGCTGGGGAAGTTCCTCGTGTCAGGAATCCTAAGGAGGACACCATCTCCTGTACTACCAATTGTTGGAGAAACCGAGCACTGCTTGCTCACGGCCAGCGGAAGAAAATTCGCCACCTTGATGCAGGAGGTGGTGGAGGACGTGTCCCCATTGCTGCGTCTTGGGATGAAGAGTTCAGTTCTGCAGCTCCTGGCCGGGTTATTCAGAGAGTACACGCACTCCATCCTGGCCGTAGATGTAGTTGACCAGCAGAAGCAGTACATGTGGCAACTCTCCTTCCTCATCAACTGCACGACGCTGGTCTCCTTGTTCCCGATCATCGCCCACGGCATCTTCAAGAGTAGCAGCAACAGCCAAGCGTCGTCGAATCAGGCCGCGCAAACCGAGATCGACGGCCTGGTCTTGTTCATCAAGGAAGCATCCGGCCAAGTATGGACACACTTCTGCCAGCAGTTCATACGAGACACCATGTCGAGTCTGCGGGACAAATCAAGAACGACGAGCTCTGCAAGAGGAGGCGGCGCCATGCCTTGCTTTGCATTCCAGGTGGTGTTCCTACGGTTGAGGCGGCTGAGTGACCAGTACGGTGTTATCTTAGCCGGCAACGACGGAACCATGAGAAAACTGCTGCAACAGCTGATGGAGGCCATCATCGTCTGGCTTCACAACAACCTAGATCCCTGGATCTCCATCACGCGCAGAATAATCTTCCCAAGGACACACTTATCCATCAGGTCAGTTAAACAATTGACGTGTTGCTTTGGTTTGGTATCTATTTAGACAGGGGGTAATATAATCTTACTGTATCAATTGTATAATGTATAAATGCAGATCCGGTTAGATGTTCATTTTCTACTGCAAGTTGCACTGTTTAGTGGGTTTTCCTCTGACAGTATCAGAACCGCTGCCATGGACTTGCTTAGCGGAGCAGAAGAAAAAGTGTCATCTTTGGAACACAGTGTCAGCAGGTAAAGACTAGTTCAGAGCTCTCGCGTGCCTAATCCTGACTGCTGCCCATGTAGAGAAAGTAATACATTGCTTGTATGTGTTTAATTGTTTTTCACTATATATGCAGTAGTGGCGCCATCCATAAGGAGGCATGGGCTACTGATGCTGCCAAACGAGCAGTCCAAGCTCTAATAGGGGATGGAATAAATACTTCCAGTTCACAAGAAGAAGAAACTGCTAACAGTGAAGATGATGTGTTGAAAGCTGGAGGAGCTAGCATGGCGAGGAGTGCTCAAGAAAGTGATGACGAGATCGATGACAAAATGGATGATTGCGTCGTGAGTTCAGGTCAGAGTCACACACCGAAACTTGGAGCGGTGAACATGCCGGTTCTCATACCCTGGATGACACCGGCTGTGATGGGAAGTCCTCAGATGATTTCGTGAGCATTGAGGATGATGGTGGCGCAGCTGAGGGCAGCCCCGAAGATGGCGTGTCGCCGGGCAGTCCCTCGGGAAGAAGCACTGGAGTCCTTGATTCAGAAAATCATAAGTTGCTGGGGGAGAACATACCCATAGACGTCCATGGTGATAGCCTGAACGGGTTAGGAGGCTCAGGCGCTGGCACGGAAGCAACCCCATGTGATTTACAAGATGAAGATGATGATGAGAGTACCTTGCCGGAATTTTTGCAGGACAAGATGAGTCGTATCCCTGTTGCCAGTGACCAAAGTGGTACGGACACGACGAGCGTGAGCTCTGCGGAAATGGAAAGCGGTGATCAACACTCTGATCCAGGAAGCGGCAGTAGCGGCGGCCATGGCTGGAGGCGGCGTGGTGCAGCTGCCGTGGACAAGGGTGGTGGTATCAGAAAGAAGAGGGAGGGCCTGAGCAGAAGCAGTAGGCCGAGATGGCGGCAGTGAAAGACATTCAAAAGAAGAAAAGGAGGCGACAGTGAAGGAAACCCCCATTTGCATTCAGAAGTTCTTCAGTAAGCTATTGTGTTCAAAACATTATACAAAGAAGTTATTATCAGGCAAATGCTAAAAATATTTGCCTAGTCCTTTGCATATATGCGTCTTTAATATTTATATAAATATGTGGACTTGGATCGATAAACATAATATATAATATATGTATGCTGCTACTCCGTAGAGGATACATCATCTATCCATCCATCCATCCAGTTTGAACTGAAGTTAACTGAACTCAGTGTTGCTTCAAGTAGTTGCTCCGTCTCCAGAACAAAAAAACTAGTATACATGAATATGCATCTCCAAACTCCAAGGAAAGATAGAACAGTAGTTGAGAATTCCCTTGTGCTAGTATAGAGAATATAAGAGGTGAAGGGGACTAGAGATTTTCAGGCAAGGAATCCGAGCTTCTCTCCGTTCTTCTTGGCGAGCCGGATCAAGCCCTGCCTCTGCTTCGGGTCGGCGCCGATGGTCTTGCAGAACTCGGTGATCACCTGTTTGGTTTGGTATGTCAGGTCACCAAGCTGCTTGCTGATGTTAAGCTGGGTAGCAAGGTGAAACTCGAGAAGGAAGATGTGTTGTACCTGGGAGTGCAGCGCAATGGCCTTCCCCCTGAGCTGGTTGAAGCGCTTGCGTCCGACGATGTTGCGCGTCACCACCACCAGGGGCGCGAAGATGCCCTTGCCCTCGTTTACGTTGCCCATCCTCGCCGGCGTCCGAAGGGGCCGTGCCGACCGCGGCCGCATCGACACCGACGACATGGCCAGCGGGTCCTCGCCGGACACGGAGCTGGACCACGTCGGGAGAGCTCGCAGCCCGGATGACACAGACGCAGCCATTGGCCTCCTTCCCCTTCTCTGATGCTGCTGCTGTGATGCGTTGTGCAGAATGAGAGAGAATGAGCAAGAAGGAGAGGAGACGAGGAAGGAAGGAGGGATGTGGTGGAGACGGAGCCAAGCCAAGACGATGACGGACCGCTGGTGGCCAGCCAAAGCATAAGGCAGCCTCTCTCTCTAGTGGCTCCAGTTGTAAGGAGATGAGGAGTTCCTGGGCAGGAACAGAGGGCCTATGCCGTGCCGCCACGTCGTCCTCCCTTGGCCCTTTTCCCATTTCTCTGCCACGTCATCCTTAGGTCGAATCAACAAAGACCAGATAGCGACTGTGATGCAGAGTGCCAGCTGATCCAGGAACCAGCGGCCCTCTACCGAAAGCAAAAGAGACAGCTAGAAAAAACTAAAACTGAGACAAGATGCAGATGCAGAATCAGCTTAGTTTAGCTAGAGAAGGTTGCACATTAAAGTTTGCGACACTAGGTCGGTAGGTAGGTAACAAAGGTCGACCATAAGTTTTAACACTTCCAGGCTAATAGCAGTAGCAAGCACTTGCTGCGCAACATCACTTCACCCCCAACCCCAAAATATGACTTGCAATCTTAGCGGCTGCTGCTACAATCAAACGACACCGGCCCCAGGCAATCTATCTACATCCATGACACAACCATGAGACAACTAGCTACCTCCTGCTTGTTCTACCAGCAAAACTCCTCTTCTTCCCTGCCTCTTGACCCTCTAGTTTCCACTTGGGGCTGCTCTGGTCCTCTCTCTGCAAACAACATAGTTCATATGTACCGCATGATTCCAAGCGCTTGAAATTAAGAGAGCATCCAGCCACCAAATATATTCTGAGCAGAATACGCTAACTGGTAAAAAAACAGGGGCTACATACTTGAGTTCTTAGGATCACGGCAGTACTTGCTTCCACACATGCAACGGAATGCTTTATCATCAAAGTCAATGCCATAATCCTGGAATCAGAATTCAGAGCAACGGTTACTCACAACAAATATATTAATTTGAGCAAGAAAAGCTTTTTATTTTCTTTCAGCTATAATTGGAGAATTCAATGTTTCAAGTGTTGGTCGACGGGCTACCAGTAACATTACTTCTGCTTCTACTGAATGCATATGAAATAAGCCCACCACTTCTATTAATGGAAGTTATCTACCAATGTTTCCTTGTCAAACAAGCTAGTACTTGCGATGTACCGGGAGCAAAACTTCAGCAGTGTATCATCATTAAGGGTATCATCAAATGGTGGCAGGTGGTTGTTATGCACTAGTGTTGAGAAAATGACACAAACACTTACCCATGTTAACTCCTCAGAAGCCTCAATTTTCTTGGCAGTGAACAATGCAAGCTGGGTTAAAGAGGGAGGGGGACATTAATGTAGTCATTAACATGGCTAAAAAACAAGCTCCCTTGACACAGAAATCAATGTCAATTTGATCACTTACGTGATAATAATGATGATCAGGACTCTCAACTTCAACCGGGATGAGAACTAAATTTGGATCATAGCATCTATATGGCAAAGCATTGGTATCAGACACAAATTAGGGACAGATCTAGTATGAGAAAGGTTGCCAAGTCATTTAGCATACCTGTGGTTGACAAATCGCCCTACATTTCCATACAATGTCGGATCAAGGCACAGAGCTTCCTCATCTCTTGGCGTCCCCTCAGAACAACTGGCGTCAAGGAACACTTGATGCACATGCTTGGCATTTTTGGCATTTTGAACTTTTCTTTCATGTAGTTCAGAACTTGTTAGGACCTCTCCAACATATTCACAGATGAAGGCACCTTTTGGCAGCCCCTTCAGTGTGCGTAGCCCCCAGCCCTTCTCTTCATTTGTGAAAAAAACCTGAATGATGGAATAAAGATAAGCTCATCTCCATGCTACAAGACAGAAACCTAAGTAAAGGGAAATACATGAAGGTTCGACTTGCTAGTGTTCAAAAGGAATGGAGCAAGAAACATATTAACATGTAAATAAATGAAGGCATGCTAGTGGCCACTTCTCAAAAGAATACAATGATCTAAAGAAACTACTGATGTGTAATGGCTATTATCCAAAAATGGCAAGACATAAAACTATTAGTGATAGCCTGCACTGCAGATGCTCTATAATATTACCTGCAGATTGCACGTTATCCCTTGCTGTATCACACGGTTTCCGCATTTCATACCACAGCCACATTTACTCCAGCACTCTTTAATAAATTTTCTAGCAAGATGGCCTTTGCATGGATCTGGTGAGGCATCAGTCTTGTATCTTTCAAAAGGGCAAGCTTCACAGTAGAACTTATTATGCTTTTCTGGGAAGTGATTGACAGCAATACACTCATCAATGAAAGCTGCCCGAACCAGGCCCTCTGGTGTATATGCAAAGTCACCTCCTGTTGATCTTGCACACGCACATGGAAGTGATGATAACAAGCAATTGCCTGAACAATCTGCGCAGCAATCCTCATCGCCAATCCGTGCAAGCGAGGTGTTGATATAAGCATTTTGGAAGATGAGATTCTTTCTTATGTAGTAAAACAATGGAGGACAGCTCTCATCGCCATAGTCATTTACAATTGGTATTCTAACTCGCTCTTCTCCCTTCGATATGTCAGCAACATCATGGGGTGGCCTTTGCTTAAAAAGTAACTCAGACTGATAAGGACCCATCCAATTTTGAAAGCTAGGTTCAGAGGATTCAAGTGTTGATGACCCTACGACAACAATATCAGTAGCAGCATGCTGACACGCTAATGGCTCCACAAAAGGAGCATCGGTCTCCACGGCGTCTTCTTGCAAGCTGCCACCATACTCTGCAATACATTGGCATACCTCATTCAACAGCTTGCCAACAGAAAAATCAGGAGGTAAGGTCTTGTATGAGCGGAGACACTTATCCTCAACCATTTTGAAGACTTCATCCATACTAATACAGACCTTTGAGGGGTCAGATTTGCATTTCAATGACATCTTCACCTCACCCATAGTGGATGAAGCTACAGCAAGTTCGATAAAAGGCTCCTGCTGAGTATTTTGAACAGTAGATCCCACGCCATTCTTGACTGCATGTTGGCTGCTGTCCAGATTTTGATCGTGGTTAACTATGCTAACTCTAGCATCAGCCCCAGAAGTTAACATGTCCCTTGTTTTACACTATTTAATTAGCATGTTCTTCCCACCTATTAAAGTTTTTATTTAGCAAATACAGTAGATCAAATCAGAACAAGAACATTGCTAACAGAAATTCATCACAAATTGAGGTTAATCACTAGAACTGCATATCCTCACAACTACTACTAAAGGGACGTACTGAAACTGACCCAAAACATCCTGACCGTCAAACAACCAGATTTAACGATGGATTAATTCTGTGTTTATAGGAGCAAACGCCTCTAATCACGACAAATCCTCTAAACTATACACCCTTGCACGTTCGTATGCTTGACGCAGCCACAACTCTCACACCCAGCGCCGCACCCGCATCCCATCCTCAATCCCTTCTCCCTTCGTCACAAAACCACAGTCACCCCTCCCTCCCACATAGCATCGCCGCAGCCACACCCCGTCTTCCCTCTCTCCGAGTGTAAGCACCACCATGGTGCTCACCTCTCTCTCACTCCTAGGTCCCCCACCGCTGCCCTGATCAGGTCCCAGATGGCCCGCCGCCACCCCAGTCAACGTCGTTCTTATTATGCATAAGGCATGTCGGAGGGGAGGAACCTGCAGCTACGGCTTGGTATTATGCAGGCAGTGACACAGTCCATGCCATTTATTCATAAATTTTCTACATACAGGTGCTTCACAATTGGTCATCATGTTAACCCAAGAAAGGGATTTATTTTGGCCAGTTAAGATGTGGAATGTGCTTTGAAATGATAAATATATTTTGCAAACTGAAAAATATGTTGGATGACAGTTCACCACTGCATAGATTATGCAGTAAAAGTTAATATTTCTACTAAGCTCTCCATATATGTGCATGCCGTTAGCTGGTTATTTTTGTGAAATCTGGCTGTAAACACAACTGTTGTTTTGTCATTGAGTTGCAACTCTATTTCCCTTTTTGTTCAGACCGCTTTGTGTTCCTCTTATCCTTTCCTTTGTGTGCACCATGATATTTCAGGTATGTTGAGGTTCCAGCACAAATAACCAATCTCTACCGTGTACTTGACTCATTCCTATCTCCAGTTTGGCAATTACTACTCCCTCCGATCCGAATTAATTGTCGCCCAGCGGTATACAACTTTGTACAGCGGTAGCTCTCTTTTCACATCAATTATTTCTGATCGGAGGTAGTACCGTTTTTGTGTCTAGCTTTGCGCAAGGGATTGTCATGACTAACTTATTATTGAAATGAAACATCTTATTAATTTTCCGAGTTGTAGTGATTCAGGACGTGACACAATTAAATCTTCTTCCAGCTATTATTAGGATGTCCTAAACGACGTGTGATATATGACTACAGGATACTGCCAGTTACATATGAATTACTTCATGTGGAGTGTAGTGTCTAGAATGAGCACACATGTGGATTCTCAGAGCACCAACTCATGCAGGACTAAATGGGTGGCAGTGGCACCGGGGGTAGAAAAAATCCTATCTCTTATTCGTTTTTGGTGATTTTTGTTTTCTTTTATGTACAAATTTGGTGCAGGCAAATAAAAACAAGTGCTTCAACAGTATTCTCTAGCTGATTCTTTGTTGGTGGGATGATTTATCAGCTCCATTTGGTCAAGATACTTTTCAAGTTTTCGCAGTTACCAAGGAGGAAATTTTGTAGTTGGGTTTTACTTTAGAATATTATTCAGACTTACTAGCATATCTACATGGTGTCATGTGCGGCTGGTGTTGTGCCTAAATATTTCATCCATTTTTGTTGATTGCCTCCATATGATTTCTAGGAAAATTAACTGATTGCCTCTGCTATGTAATTATGCATGCAAAGTTTTTATGTTATTGAATCATATCTCCACTGGAGCGTGACAAATTATAATTCACGAGCCACACTTCACACTACTAAAATTAGGATTCGTCGCAGATATCTTCTATATATTTTTTACTTTGGGGAACATGTTGCATTTTGTGAGTTTAAACAATTAACACACGTAGCTTATATTGAGAAGGCAACATCAAATTATACTGCATTTGATGTAGCATACGGGAGTCTGCACCTCTTTTTGTTGTCACACATGTTGTAATAATGAAAGTAATAATCGTTAATCTACGACATGATGGAGGAGAAGATGCTTAAATTTGTAGGCAAGCTTAGGAAAGTTTTTTCTTTTCTTTTGATGCTACTGTAGGCAGAGCAATGAGCAACATAATGCAGGTATAGTGCCATTTTCAAAATATAGTGTAAGTGGGTTAAGGTACTGGTTTCAGGTTGTGCATCCTGGAGGATGTGTATTGTAAATTCTTAAATCGGTCTGATACCTTTGTGCTGCTCTTTATATGTAGTGACATCAATTTTCAGGTAATATATGACCATATTTATCATCTACGTGTATGCTCACTTAAGCTTGTAAACTCCTGTCACAGCTAAGTGTTGAACATGCAAGTTCACACAAAGGAGCGGGGAACTTGCAAGTGCATGCTTGGAAAAATTCCTGTGTGTCCCCTGTTAAGCCAAAGTTGGAGAAACTAAGAGGGTGCTGGATCGATTATCCATTTAGAGAATCTCCAAGCTTGGCCTCACACGCTTGGCCTGGGTGATGCACAATCGGATCTTGATCACAAACTGCAAGTACAATTTGCATGTCGGTAGAGGTGAATTTGAGACAAACAAAGCTTTCCGGTGCTTCAGTTTATAAGAAAGAATTTTCAAAACCATAGCATCATTTCGATATGAAGCTTCATTATTGGTTATTTCGGTACAACTGCTCTGAGTATTGTTTATGTGCTCTTGATTTGGGCATAGTTTGTCGGGGACAGAAGAAGGTGTTGACGATCATTTGTTAATTTGGCCGAGGAGCGTTGTGCGACCTTTGGTATTTTGATACATGCAGTCTATGACGTGTATAAGGATAACATACATATATAAAGTGTAGAAGCTAGGAAAAATGTGGTATAAGTGGTAATTTTATGATGCTTGGAACTAATACCGTCCATCGAGGTCACTCTGAGCAAGCAAAAAAGGAAACAAAAGATATGGATGTGGTGGTCTTTTTGTTCTTGGTTCCCTATCTATAACGCACCATTGAGTTCGGTATAACCATGCCAGGGTGGGCAGACAAAGCGTTCAACCAAATATAAACTTGTAATTTGATGACTAAAGTACTTTCCTCCTTATTTCTGCTTGCTTGGCACTGTTCAGCTTGACACTTCATTAAGCGGCAACATTAATGGGGATACTGCTACAGTATTGTTAAGATGAGGTTGCTGATATCATTATAGGAGGTTCTCAAAGGATACAGATTTGTGTAGTATTATGTAAAAGTCGGGCTACTATTCCAGCTAAATTTATATTAACAGTCCCTGGGGGTCTCTCCCCAAGAAAAGACACTTTAGCTCCTTTACAAAAATAACGAATTTGTTTTGCTGAAATAATTTGTTACTGAGTATTAGTCAAAACGTGCATTGCACATACATGATTACTAGTCCAAAAACGGGAAAAAGGTGAGCAAACAAAGGCGAACTAAACCACAATTTGCATGTGTACTGGAAACTGTGTTTGGCACTTAGACAATTTGGAAGTATGTATCATAAAGAAGGTCAGTTTGATTTTCAAAACATACAAACATCAGTGTGAACAATAATTTCAGCTATAACTAAACCAAAACTTAAGAAAAAGCATGAATACCTCTAGCCTGATTTTTTTTAAATGAACAATTAGCCTTGGGAGTATGGGCTGTGATTGTGAGGTTTTCTTTTAAAACAACAGCCTCCATGTCAATTCCCATTAAAGAAACCGCCAGTTCTACAAACTTTAACAGAATAAAAGGAAAATAAAGGCAAATCGCAGACCAGATGTTAAAAGCTGTAATGTAAGATAAGGTGAGAAGATATCTTATACCTCTGATATTGAGATGCTTGTTAACCCGAGCAGGTGGAACATCAATTGTAGATTCAGGCTTGGGCCCTTCTAAGAGGAGAACATCTTGGGGACTTTCAAGCAGCAAACCTTTATCCCTGTTGCGGGTGACAATAGCAGAAGAGCTTCCAGGGCCATCAGCTTGGTGCACTACTGGCAAGGCCATAATTGCTTGAGTGGTGGGTTGCAGTGACCGTTCATGCACACGAGCAGCTGAGTTCAGTCTGGGTCTCTTGATCAGGGAGCTTTCATTGTCACTGACATCCATGTCATACAGACTAGCAGGAGGAGCAGAAGGTGGAGGGTGTTGGTAGTCTGGCATGACCCATGTTGAGCTGTGACGCCCGAGATCCTCATCCCCCGTCCCCTGATGCGAGAGAGCAGTTGGATCCCCATCCGTCCCCTGCTGCATTCAAGCAGTTAGAAAGTCTGAGAAACAAGCAGTTTAGGTAAGGCTAGTGCACAAATTGGAAGCAGCATTCGTACGAGAAGGCTTGCCGCGGGCATTGGTCCGTCGCTTTGGTCCTCAAGGATGGCATCGATGAGGGCTTGGTAGTTCTCGTCCTCGATGGGCCCCCAGGTTTGGTCAAAGAGGTTGAAGAAGAGGCGCTTGAGAACAGCTTCGGTCTTCTTCTTGTCGAAGCCGAGAGCCGTCATGGCACCAATCGCCTTCTTGGCCCTCGCCTTGTTGTTGGAAGCCATGGCCTTCAATGGAATGATCCAGGGATCACTCCCGGTCAGTCCCACTGCTGATTCTGCAAAGGACATGAAGAAAAAAATAGTTGAGGACTCATCAAACCCTCCTACTGCAAAAGTAAATAGATTCGTGAGTAAGCTGAAAAAAAAATCATATATTTTGGCTGTGAAACCCTAAGACGAAGAGGGGGAAAATGCTCGATTTTGCGGGTGAATACGATCGGTACTGGAGACCCTATTCAAGGGAAGTGATCCCACCCGCAGGTGGCACCGGATTGTAGTACCAAACAGCATCACCCAGAGAGGGAAGGGGGAATGCACCTAAAGAAAAAGAGGGAAAATAGAAACTTTGATTCCTAGAAAGAGGATCGATCGCCTCATACCTGGACGCGCGGAGGAAGGTGGTGGAATTAGAGGACGGTGCGGGCCATTGTCGACTGGCGCGAGGTTGGGGACCCGGGGTTTTCGAGGTGGAGTCCGGAGGAAGACGAAGCCAGTGGAGGCGACGCGTCGGCGCCTCGGCGGTGCGAATGCCGTGTGACTGCTGCTGACTGACACAAGTACCGCCGCCACTTGGGCCGGGCCGTCAAATGGGCCTGCGTGAGCCCGTAGAAAGCCCAGTAACCTCACGGGTCCAATAAAAGGCAGTTCTGGAAGGGAAATGGACGGGAAACCCTAGCTCGACTCCAACCGAATCCTCCACCCCAGATCAAAGGTACTCTAGCAAAAAGCATGGCGTCCTCTGCTGTGAGCAAGCGCGGCGGCGACTCGGGCGGCGTCCTGGCCGCGATCTCGCGTTCGTCGTTTGCGGCGCACGGGCGCGACGCCGCGGCGGTGGCGGGGAAGCTGCTGCGGAGCACGGGGAAGGCGGCGTGGATCGCGGGGACGACCTTCCTGGTGCTGGTGGTGCCGCTCATCATCGAGATGGACCGCGAGCAGCAGATGGTGGACCTCGACCTCCAGCAGCAGGCGCTCCTCGGCGCGCCGCTGACGCCGCCGACCCTCGCCAAATAAATCCGTCATCTTCTTCGGTTCCGAATGGTTTTTTCATCTTCCGTTGACGACGCCGCCGCTGCTTCTGCGGTTCTTTTGGTGTTGTTATCATAAAGTTGTCAGAGAATTTTATCACTAGTCTCTTATTGAGAAGAAAGAGTATGCTATGTTGTGATGTGCTGAACTGCTCCTGCTTGGTACTGCTATCACAATATCACCAGTGTGTCTTGAACTACTTCAGCATTTTGTGGTGTCTATTATAGAGATTTAGAGATATATTTCATTCGTTGCTGGGTAGTGCTTGTTAGTAATATGCCATTCCGATTCTCACAATGGCTGATCCGATGCTTGCTACTTTGTTATTGGTATTTCGGGTGTGTTTGGTTTTTGCCCAAGAATTCCCTACCAAAAGTTTGGCAGCCAAAATTTTGGTTGAGTCTTTCCTTGCCCACAAGTTGGCCAACATTGGCTAAAAAAGTGAACTGGAGTTGGTAGTGGAGCATTGGCAAGCCAAAATATAGCCAAACTTTTGGTAGGGAATTCCTTGCCCACAAGTTGGCCAACATTGGCTAAAAAAGTGAACTGGAGTTGGTAGTGGAGCATTGGCAAGCCAAAATATTGGCCACTATCCAAACAAGAGCCAACCTTTTGGTCATGACCAAAAAATTGGTATGGCACACTTTGGTCACAATCCAAACATACCCGATATCCACCAGAGAGAGGCAGGTTAGTAAACTTTCGATCATCCTTGCTGCTCCTGGAACTGAACGTCCTAGCCAATGGTACAGATGGAGGACGGGTAATTAGGGATTAGTGTTTAGTACGGCAGGCCACTCGGATGCGGGGGAGAATTGTGGGGGGCTGATAGCAGTGGTTGGATTGTGCCAGGAGTGGAATTGGTGGAGACGAGGAGATGAAGAGGATGTTAAACTGGGAAGGAGACGGTGCACAAAATTGCACTGCATTGAAACAATATTAAACTATCATGTCATATAATTTCAGATCAAAATATGATATTCATATCAAGTTGCAAAAAAGACAAAATATGTTCAAGAAGGAATCCGGAATAAACGAAAAAGGACAATGTGCACTGAAATTTGTCATTTTCGTTTCTCTTGATATACATTTTGGTTTTGTTTGAATTTGCGTGGTGTGTTTCATTATATCTTGCCATGTCTAACTGGAAAATCTTGATATGTTATAATGGACAGTGGATAGAATTGTTGCATTCCCAGGTACATTGGTACCGGTTTTCCATCAATTCTATGGTGTGTGCTTAGGGGTTGCGGTCGAAAAATGCAATGATGCCTTGGTGATCATGAAAAGAAGCTGATAAAATGATATCTCAAAGATCATCCGACCATAACCAGTTTCATAGATGGCGGCAGATGCAACCCCCCGTCATAGCAGGCTAGCAGCGTCTGATACATAGGACAACGATGCCCACAACTGAGACAGGTAGATTGCTTGGGATGGAGCGGTGAACGAAGGCGGGTAATTGAGGGTTAGTGTTGAGAAGAATTTTCGGCTTGTTATCATGAAGTTGTCAGAAAATTTTATCACTAGTCTGTTATTGAGAAGAAATAGTATGCTATGTTGTGATATGCTGAACTGTTCCTGCTTGGTACTACTATCACAATATCACCAGTGTGTCTTGAACGACTTCAGCATTTTGTGGTGTCTATTATAGAGATTTAGAGATATATTCATTGCTGGGAGGTACTTGTTAGTTATGGAATGTGCCATTCTGGTTCTCACAATGTGCCACTCCGATGCTTGCTACTCTGTTATTGGTATGATATCCACCAGTCGTAGGTTAGGGAACTTGGAATCATCCTTGCTGCTCCTGGAACTGAGAAACTTGGGATCGTCCTTGCTGCTCCTGGAACTGATCGTTGTAACCAGCGCTCCAGATGGAAGACTCGTGATTGGGTTTAATACGGCAGGCCTCTCGAATGCGGAGGAATGGTGGGGACTGGGGAGCTGATAGCAGTGGTCGGATTGTGCCGGGAGTGGAATGGTGGAGGTGAGGAGATGAAGAGAATGTTAGGCTGGGTAACACAGGCAGTGGAGAACGTATCTATGATACCAATACGGTGATTCTAATGTTAGAATGGTGGCGCAATTGGTTGTAAATAATCTCGTGAAAATGCACTACATTGAAGAAATAATAAACTACTCCCTCCATTCACCTTTATAAGGCACACTAGCTATACTTTTTATTTTGTATGTACTAAAATGAGTGAATCTATGTACAAAATGATATTTATGTGGGGATATCTAGTGTGCCTTATAAAAGTGAATGGAGGGAGTATCATGTTGTATAATACAGATCTAAATATGATCTTCACATCAAGTTGCGAAAAAGTCAAACTTTGTTCAAGAAGGAATCCAGGGTAAAAGAAAAAAAGACACTGTTCATTGAACTTTGCCATTGTCATTTCTCTTGATATACATTTTGGTTTTGTTTGAATGTGCGTGCTATGGTCTATTATATCTTACCATACCTAACTGGAAAATCTTGATATATTGTCGTGGGCGGTGGATAGAATTAACTGGAAAATCTTGATATATTGTCATGGGCGGTGGATAGAATTATTGCATTCCCAGGTACGTTGGTAGCTGTTTTCCATCAATTCTATGTTGTGTGCTTAGGGTTGCCGGGTTGCAGTGGCAAAAATGCAATGATGCCTTGGTGAAGCTGATAAAATGATATCTCAGATACCATAAAGACCAGAATTTTGAACTGGATAGCTTCTGGTAAGAAGTTCAAATGTGTATGGCGAGGCTGCCAATCATCATCACTTAATGAACCACAAGCAAATGCGCAAATAGATAAGTAACCACAGAAAATAACAGCTCTAACATAAACAAGACAGCAATAGCAACTTCAAGCATCTATCGACAGTTGGTAGGAACAGATACGAATTGTATAAACGAGTACCCCCGTCATAGCAGCGGCTGGTACATAGGACTTAGCCTCAAACAGTACCGTATATGGTTGAGATGGCAAGAAGGCTTGGACGGGATGAACTACCACAGTAATGGAACTGGGTAGCCAATGGCAGCCTGTTCAACATGCGTTGGGGAGAGGCTCAGCCGAGCAAACATCAGCACTCAATGAACCATAAGCGATACCGTGTGAAGATAGATCATAGACAAGGAACCACTGAAAATAACAGCACTGAACTGGGTGGCCAATGGTAGCCTGTTCAACATGCGGTGGGGAGAGGCTCAGCCGAGCAAACATCAGAACTCAATGAACCACAAGCGATACCATGCGAAGATAGATCATAGACAAGGAACCACTGAAAATAACAGCGCTCTAACATAAGCAAGAAGACAGCAATATATAGCAACATAAAGCATCTATCGATAGTTGGTACGAACAAACAGACACGTTCACTGCTGTGGCAAACTCAAGCCAAAACCCCAAAACCGTAAACGCTACCTAACGGAATGGAGTGCTCCAATAGTTAAGTTTTGGATCTCTCCTCCTCCCTCCCACAGATCAAAACCTCTTATGCTTCCTCTCCTAAGACCAGGGACATCAGTTCCTTGCCCCTAGTATGCCCCTCTCATGGTGAGGGACACGTGGGTACCCGTTCGACCGCCCACGGCTACCATTGTACTCACTGTCGCCTCTCGCATATCCTCGGCCACCTCCACCTCCGCCACTGAAGCGACCTCCTCTGGCCCCCCTTCCTGCCAGTGTTAACAAATAGAGCAGACAGAATTAAGTATCGATTTCCACTTTTAGCTGGTTACACCATTTCATTAAATTACCGGTTAAAACAAACAAAGCAATAAGGAATTGCAAATCTATACCTAATAATAAAAGCACTAAGGCTTCCGCCGTTTGGTTTGGTAGGTCATTAGATTTGCCCCTAAAGTTGTAGATAATTACTCACATGTGCCACCTATAAGTCAAAATAACGGTTCAACGCCGTTGTTTCGTGCGTCGTGATCGTTGTGTTCGTTTCCTACGTCGGGTGCAGGAACACCAAGTCATGACCGTTTTCTGTTTTCCTTGGTCCAATGTGACTCCAACTCCTGATGCGATACGGCCTAATTTGTTTTCGTTTTTAAGCCCTCGACGCTAGCCTCAAGTCCTCAACCGGTGATTGGTTTTAGATATCTTCAGATCGTGGTTCACGGCATACACATCAGTACCGTGCCCATCGACGGACGCCCGCGATGGCCGGCCAGACCTAGGGCAACAGCAAGGCCCGGAGATCACCAAGACCGGCCTCCGACGATTGGAGCTTAGATGGCCAGGATGGTGGAAGCCTGGGACCCGGCGTCTGTGTCCCTGGGAGGGGAATCCGATGTTGGTTACAGAGCAGAACCTGGAGGTCGTCATTGGCCGCACACGACGACTTGATCGCCGGATTGCCTCCGGCCTACAACGCGAAGGTGGGCGCTGGACTCCCGCGCACACGAAGCCAAGTGTCTGACTACCATTACATGCGGATTTGATCGCCGGACTGACGCCGCCGCGTGGAGCTCAGTGCCATACTCCATCGCCGCTGATCTAGGGTGTTGGCCGCTTGACTGCCGCCACCGCGTCCGCGTGGCCACACGCCGGCGGCCATGGAGGATCGGCGGAGGCAGATCTTTGGTGAAGCGAGAAAGCAAAGGGGGAATTGGGCAGAACCCGTTGTTAGCTGTGTAACCTGCAAGCCCTTCGGGGTGTTCACGTGAGCAGAAAATAGTGACAGAGCGTTCTTTGTTTTGCTCGTTGGTTTTGGTGTGCCTGAAGCTGGTATGGAATTATCTAGAGGTGTTCATTCTATGGTGGTAATATAAAATATGCGACGTGCTGCTTTCTGCTAATTGAGTTGCTCTGCTTGTGATTTTTGTCAACAATGGGACGAACTACAAAGTAATCCCGATCGATCTCGAGCATGCACCGACTGATCAGCGCCGCCGCCAAGGTGCCGCACGCGGCTCTTCATGGTCATCGAGTAACTCCCTCCACCTCGACTTCTAAGGCTACCGCCTACCCCATCGGGCTCAACAGGTACTCGGTGAACTTCGTTGTCGTCTTCATGGATGGTTGTTTGACGACCACTACTCGCAAACTGCTGCAGTCAGTGTATCAATCGAGATCCTCGGTGCAACCAGGAAGCACACTGTGTTCGACGGCCACATGGCGTTATTGCACCGTCAGATCCGCTGTTGCGCAAGCAGAAGCGCAACAAGGGCCATGTATGGTTCGTTAACACGCGGGCTCGCTCTCTTGGTATGTGTGTCTGTCACGGTGGTACCATGCTTGGGGAATAAGATATATCCGCACGGTTTTTTCTCTTCCGTTGCAACGCACGGGCATATTTCCTAGTGACATTAAAGCACAAACATGGATATTGAAAAAAGAAACCAACTTACTTCCTCCTCTGATTCCACTGTTAGGCTTCCGCTCCTCAACATATATCTGTCGCCCATTTATTTCAAGTGGTGAAGCCTGAAACAAACCAACACGATGTTAAAATCTGACCAGTAAACTATGATAATAACAATCAGCACTACTATTGAATGGAAGCTAAATACTGCCATGACACAAACAAAAGCAACCAACCAATTGGCAAACTTAACCAGTATGATAAGATATAAAGGCAACGGCTGCAACAAACTTTGCGCAAAAGAAAGAAAACTTGAAATTCTTGAACTAAACATGCAAAAAAATAATTAGGTTGCACGCAACAATCTAATGTGAATTTCAGTAACACTCACCCTTAATGCATTGTGAACACCACTGAGTTCCTCGAATTCCACAAAAGCATAGTAGCCACCAGTTTCCTGCAAATTCCACACAGGTATCAATCATATGAAAGATATATGCATCTTGCGAAAATAAACAGATTTAAAGTCAATCTAATAGCAAACCTTGCGGCTGCGGATAGCAACACCTTCAGGAATGAGCTGGCCAAACTTCTTGAACTCGTTCTCAAGATCAGCCTCCGTAACATTGGACGGCACATTTCCAACATAAACAGATTTGCTCTCTAATTTTATAAGAATGAACATGAGAATCAGGAAATATGCAACACAATTCAGCAAAGGAAATTACGCTAGCACAAAGTAAAGGTCAACCTTCTTCCTCATGGCTTCTCCATAGAAATCAGATTTGGGCTTATCTGCTGCCATCGATGAAGCCATAACCGGTGTAGCCTGGTTTGACTCTGATGTAGGACGCGGCTTGTTCACAGGTGCTGGCTGGGCAGGGACCGGAGGTGGGGCGGCTTTCGCGGTTCTTAGCTGCATTAGTCAGTCATTGTTTTAAAGATGTGTCAGCTAGATATCCATACACAATGCATAGCAAAGTAAGGAAGGTCAGACATACAATGGAAGCATAGGTCTTCTTTACGGGCTCCCCAACAGGTTCCTCTACATGAAGAGACTGCACAGGTGGTTGTTGCACTGGCTCTTCTGCCACCATCGTCATTCCATTCGAAAAGGAAGGAAGTGGTTCCTCAGGAAGAGGTTCATCTCCCCAGTTGTCCGAATGAGAAACTACTTGTTGTGGTGGCTCAGAGTACGTGTAATTGTCAATTGCTTCGTTTTCTTCAGATGTTATTGGAACAACATATTGTGCTGTTTGACTTTCTTCTTCATGAATGTACTCTGAACCTGCAGACAGAGCATTTAATCAAAAATACTGATAGAACTTTGAAGCGCTGGATAACGAAACAAGACCATGAACATGATACATGTGAGACACTAGTGTTAATGAAAGCATTATCATTTGAAACCATCAGTAATCATCTGGTGTACTATTGAAACCATCATTTCCATTATTGTCCATAGATGCTAAACACAACAGCTTGCCTGAATGTGCACCAAGTAGTGCACCTTATTTAATGTTAATGAAACAAAATAACAGAGAAAAGGGCACAAATAAACTAACATAAAGACAGGCAACGCTGACCAGATACAGCATGTCTGGGATCATACTAGTAGCATGCAAAGGTGCGTTTTTTAGGGTGTAAAGGTGGGATTTTAAGACACTTATTTGTACAAAAAATCTTACTGGTCTGGACGGCCGATGCCAAGTTGGTCTCAAAGGCTTCCTGAGAAATCCCCTGTGCAGGTCGCACTTGTTCTTGGTCCACAAAGTGGAAATAATCATTGAGAACAAAGTAACCTTTCTCCTGAGGTGCAAGGAAAAACGTCTGGATAAATTTCCTTTGGTGGTTGTACTCTTTGGTCTGTACAAGACCAGAGACCATAACAATCACCCCATCTCCCCATGAGCTGACAAAGTTGGCAGTTTTTATCTCGATTTGCTTGAAATTGAGGGACATGATGATGGAGTGTATATCCTGCAGGCACAACAAGTAGTCAAGTTACAGAGGAACAGACAAAACATGCAAGTAACCACGGAGTGGCAGGGGGAAAAAAAAATGACATCTTGCATATAGTCAATTGAAGGATAACAAGTGTATTTGAACCAGCAGAGCCAGCGGACAACCGAAACACAACCGTCAATACAACTAGCATAGTCACGAACAAAAGCAAAAAAAAACAATGGTAATAGCAGACCCAACTCAGCACACGGACAAACGAAGCTACAAACACGTAATTCAACTCCACGTACAGGACAAAATAATGATATGGCAAGATAGCGCACAATCTTCGTTGAACATAAGCTAAGAGCTTCAAGAAGGAACACATTAAGCCGCTAGCATTAGTCAAAGCAATCACTATTCACTCCTTATCAGTCGCAAGGGCAGCGACCAAAAACAGATAACCTTAATATGTCATATGTAGCAGTAAACAACTGAACATAGATAGATTGAACGAGAGATACCATCATGGAATTAGCGGTGGTGCTGATTCCGGTGACGTCGTCGACGCGGACCATGGTGCTGGCCTCGCTGTAGAACTGGTGGACGACATCGGGGGACTGCTGCAGCAGGTTGTAGTAGTTACGGAGGAAGTAGGTGCCCACCTGCCAAATCCAATCTCAACGTGAGCCGCCGATCCGAGCATGCAGGCGAGGGTACAAGGGTTTTGGGCTAGGGTTTTGCCGTGCAGCCAGTCCAAGGAGAAAAGGAGAGAGGAGATGCGGAGGGGCAGGGGGGTGAGGCCGAGCCTTACTTGATTCGCCGCCGCCGCCGAAGCCATTGGTGAGTGCAGTAGTGGAAGAGGGAGAAACCCTAGATCTGCGGGCAAGATCTTGAGAGCGTCTCAAATCCGCCGCCGCTGCAGCAGCCGCGCCGCCGCGAGAGGATGGGTCCGCCCTGATTGCTATTGCGTTGCGCTATTGCTGGATGGAGTGGAGAGAGGTGGATTGGCGTCGCTTGGTGGACTCGACTCGCGTCTCTTATGACGGCCGGGACGGGAGAGAGGGGCACGGGAAGAGAGAGACAACCCTACCATGCGATTCGATTCGATCTCATCTTTCCTTTCACACCTCTTTCTGATCAGGATTCTGTTAGATTTCCTGGCCCATCAGTGCTTTGGGTTTTTGTTAGGCCCGCTAAGATTTCTAATTGTTCCTAACTCCTAGCCCATACTCCCTCTTTTCACTTTGGCACATTGGAGTCTGCTGCAACCGAGGAAAAAGCCGAAAGGTCAAAACAAAAATTGTATGTGCACACGCTAATTTTCATGGAAAACCGATATTTTTGTACCTTGTGTCGAAAGTAAAAAAAATCTCGTGAAAAGCTTTTTTTAGCACCGAATTTTATCATTTTTACACATGACACAAAAAGTAAGTTTCCCTTGCATATGTATGTTCTCTTGTCTATCGTGTTGAACCGTTATCGACCACCATAGATATGATTTCCTGACGCCGACATCCACCGCAAACTGTAGGTCTGTAGCACCCTCTGCGATCTCGACATGACCCGCAGGATATGTGTAGACGCCGCCTTGATATGGGTAATCATATATCCTTGCACGCTTTGTTATTTTAGCAATATAGCAGGTTCAAACTTGTCGCACTAAACTTTATTTCTGCTACATACCTGGTCAGTGAGCATGTTGCCTCTTTGTTCTACATGGTCATAAGTGCTCCCATACCTGACTATTGCTAAATGCCATCATAAACTCGAGTATTTGGTTTAACTTCTAGTTCATGGCAAAAGTTAAGATATTAAACATATTTTTTACACTTTCTACTCAAATAATTCACAAGTGATGTCATTGTAATTGTCTACCTTGTTCATCCTAAGTTACGATAGGAACTGTGTGCTATTTTCTAGTTCATGATAATTTTTATACCATTGAACATGTCTATAAGTTCACAAGTGACAATATAATAAGTTTTGTTAGCAATATAGGATGTTCAAGATTGTCGCAATGAATTGTATTTCTGCATTTGTACTACATTCCTAAATTTTAAGTGCTCTAATTGATATTCGGCTCTTTTTAAATAAACTTGTTGTACTTCGGTTTAAATTTGAGGTATTGCACTATGTTGATGTACTTCATAGTAAAATTTGAGTCACTACGTGTCCACAAGTGTTTTTCGTTAATAATTTTTATATCGTCCCTCCTAGGCTACCCCACTATTATTTCTTGTCTACTATCGTTCTGTTATCATGTAGTACATATTTCTACTATAATTATATATTTTTGTCGATATAGTCCTTCATCAGCCAAAACGGTAACTATTTGTAGTTAAGTTTAGGTTATCGGTTAAGAACCGCTTTTCTTTAGCTGACCAAATATAGGGAGTTGAAGGATATGGAGCATTTGATGGGCAAAATTATAAGGGATCGGCTAGATATGGCTATTTTTCACGGCAGGTTATAAAATAAGCTCAACACCGCAAGATATTTGTGATACGCCACCTCGACTTGGCTATGAGCGGCAAGCACAAAAACGTATGCTCAATCCCACAAGAGAACCACAGGATTTGTGCTGAAGGCATTACACCAGCATCGGATTATTTAGGTCCACGGCCACAGGGGCCGAGGGAATGGAAATCGGCCCGGCCAGTACGCATACACTACACTACACGGACAGGCGCGGGTCCGTGAGATGAGGAAGACCAGCCCTGGCCCCCAAAGCTCTGCAGCCGCAAGCAGCCTGCAAATCAAATGCAAACGCATACACCATTAACATTTCACCCGTAATACAGTGCTGACTGAAATGCAGCGCCTTACCACTTGGGCTGCAAAGGGCAGCATCTTCTCAACTGGCATGCCGGTGCATAAACCTGATGAGAAGACACAAAGAGTAAGGTCATCGAAGTCTCTCAGCAGTCATCGGTCAGGACACATAACAAAGAAACATTCCCGCGGTTTGCAATTTCGACATGTTAGGCCTGCCACCCAAAAAATTTAGACTTCTGAATTTTTTGGTACTCCCTCCGTTCCATAATTCTTGTCATGGTTTTGAACTAAAACCACGACAAGAATTATGGAATGGAGGTAGTACAAACTATTGTGAATATGGGTATACGATATATGGAGACGTATTATCTACCATGTGTGATGTCTAAAGAAACATTTACCAGACCCACCAACAAAAGTACATTAAAGTAGCAATATGTCAAAGCAACCAGATATTGCAGCTATTTAACATTTTTTTTGTAAACTTACCATATAGAACAGCTCCGATGAACGCATCACCTGCACCTGTTGTATCTATGAGCTCTTCAGAGGGTATAGCTTCAGCTGTGCCCAAAAGTAACCTGCCACTCATCGAGCCTACACCATCTGCACTTATTCTCAAATTCGACTAAAAATAACAACAGAAACAACAGTCAAATTAGGAAACAAACTAGTTTTCCAACCGGAAAACAGAAAGTGCAACTTCAATATAGTAAATTGAATTTTAAACTGCAGCACATTATATAATAAGCTGGGAATCCAAGGTATCCATTCAAACAGATAGCAAATACACCCGGATGACTAGAAACAGAAAAAGTGCAGAGCCAGGAAGTTTGGCTTAAGGCGTCAATTACAACTTAATTCTTTTGCAGGCTCGTTTATGTGAAGTTATACAGACTTACACCGAATACCCATATACCATTATTCATACTATCATTATCATTAGCTTTATTCAGGTGGAAAATTATCTCCGTGAAGATTCTTGGTCGTCTAACGCGTATGAAGCTTTATCTTTACTCCTATAAACAACAAGTTGGTGGTGAGGTGATGCTGTTTGCCTCGAAGTCAGCAATCTCCCGGGTTGCTACCAACGGATGGGATTAAGATGTGATTGCCACCACCGACTTAAATCTGTTTCGCAAAATCACCCCAACTATCATAAATTTGTGATAACTCAATCCGGTGAAGCAACTTGTCTTATAAACATGCAGTATGATTAGTTTTGGTCTGTTGCAACGCAGTGGTTTCTTGCTAGGTTGCCGAAAAAACATAAACCGCTTGAAAACAGGTGATATATATCTGGATTCATTTTTTCATCCAAGTCTTTATTAATAAAGTTGAGTTAGCTAATAAAGTGAGATATCATCTGAAATGTTCAGTGCCATCCATAAGCATCAAATGCGACAGAATTGAAAATATACAAAATTACTTAGAGCTTAAGAGTTCAGAGTATAAACCCCACCCAACACTTACTGGGAAATTTCCTTTCGAAAATAGGCTATACCATAAACCAGCGGACTTCTAGAATACTCTCTTTTGATAATCTAGGACATGTCCATACCCTCCTTTATCCACAAATTTTACAAAAGTAGAGACAGTTCTACATACTAAAATCAAATAATCATTTGCCAACTGTTCTTTATTGTTAACCCTTGTCAAAGCATGGGTTTAATAATTTTCTCAGGCCAAAAAACTTTGCTTTTATTTTACAGAATTGCAAGTTTTTAGATTAGGGCACCATAGCTCCTGTTATACAACTGTAGTCTTAAGTTCACTTTGAAAGTACAGACCAGAGGTCCAGACTCCAGCGGAATGTGCACCAATGAAAACATAATATACCTTGGAAGCAATGCATTTTGGCAAGCTAGAACTCAAATCAACTTTCTTTTCTAGTGATTCCAGCAGATCCTCTACATCAGTTTCTTCAGTCTCGGAAGCATCTGCAGGTTGAGTTGTATTACATGGTTTCTTAATATGAAAAAATATCACCACTGGATCTTTTGCAAGCAAAATGCAGGTGTTTTTCCTGTGTAAAATGCTCTGTTAGTAAACTCACCGTCATGCTTCTTTCAAGCATTACGCAGCCTTTTTCTCCCCGGGTTACAATAACAAACTTGATATTAGGTAATCTTAGAAGCATGTGCACCAAAGCAACTGGTGTTGATGAGGCTCCTGTCCAGGCCTGCAAAGTAATATTAGGTGAAAAGAAAATAATCTGTCGGAATACTAGGAATCTCAAATGCTGCAAATAGTGTTCAGCTAAGCCTTTCTGCTTGAGGGGTCTTTTACGGTGCAACTTTACTAGTCCTTTGGGCTAGTAGTATTGAGTTATACCAGCCATTTATTGCAGGAGCATTTTGGACAGTTAATTGGGTACAATCATGGTAGGGAATTGATTTGATTTGTTCATGCGATATTCTCATGATACTTACCATACATGTGGCGCGTTCAAAGCCTGAACTATTATTTACTCCACGATGGTATCACCGAGTTAACAAATCATGTTAGAAAAGAAAAGGACATAAATTATGTATCATGCACATGAACTTGTAAAAAGTTACGAAGTACATAAAGTAAACTATTTTTGGCTTCCGAGTTTTAGTGATCTCATTATTTATAAAAAATCCAAAATCATATTTACAAGTTGGAGTTTTTCTCTTTATTTTTGGCCGGGATGAGTCTTTCTCGACCTTTCCTGCGCCGAAGCAAGCATATCGGGTGAAAGCTTAGACCCATTGAGTCGGGCAACGTGCGTCGTCCTCGACGTCGATTTCCTTTTTTTGGGGTGTCCCCTTCCATCTGCGACTCTCGATGGGCTGGCCGTACATGGCTTTGTGGCCCGCATGTGTCCAGTGGGCGAAGTTGGTTTCCGTGTGGCGGTTTGCGCGACAACAACAATGTTGACGAGCGATGGTTTGGTCGTGGCAAAGGCTTTGGTAGTCGGCTTTGTTTCCGGCATGTTCGACGGGTATTCGTGTTGGTCTTCCCCTGCTACGAACTCGGTGCTGCTGGCGCGTTCGAGCGGCAATGATGACAAGCGTGGGGCGGTCCGGTCGTGATGATCTTCGTCTGGCGCGGTCTTGCATATCTCCTCTTCGGAGCTCTTCATCGGAGTCAAAGGTAGCGTCTCCCGCACATAGGGTCGACTGTTTGGCATAGGCCGATCTGGGCTTCACAAGGCCGCTGCGGCAAGGTCTTCTTAGGTGGTCGCTTCTCGGTGAAATCGGAGTGGCTGGCCCATGGTGGAGTGAAGACGATGACACCGTAGGCAATCTCGACGATGACTTTGGTTCTTGGTGGTGTGTGCAGTTTGTGTTGGTAGCTAAGTTGGTTGCGTGTCTCCTCAAGACGGTCGTATTACATGATGGCCAGGGAGGATGCCTGTATTAGTTTTAGGCCGATTTTCCGTTGATAAACCAGTCAATTATTTTCACCTTTTATAAATAAATTGAGCCAACATGTTCAAAAAACAATATTGTGAATATTTTTTTAGACATATTGTTTTTGTAAATTCGAATGAGACTTGATCAATACTAGATGGAGATTTAGAAACTCCTTTTGACCCACATACGACTTTTCTTTTTATCTATGATTCGCTTAGTACGTTCTGATCTGAATTATTGAGCCACATGCACCAAGATGGTAAGAAATAAAATAAAGAATCTATTATTATAAGGAAGGTTAAACCAAAAAAAACTAGCATAAGGAACTTTCCCGTTTTTCTATTGCACCTGCCGGATCTGCTCTTTGGTGAAAAAATACTACTCCTTGAGTCAATAAGTATTGATGAATCTGGACCACTGGACTGTGCTAGACGGACGGTCAATATCTGCGGTCCCTACCGTAAAAATCCCCCTGCTTGAAGATGTAAGGCCATTTCTGTGCAGCGCAATGTGATTTTTTGTTCAAATTACCATACTCGACTGTGCTAGGAAATAACCATTCCACAAAATCCTTGACTAAGATGATGACAAGTTGACAACGAACCTACGTAAGATACAATTACAGAGGATATAGAAAGACTACACTAAGGCATATGAAGTGCACTTTTGCTGCTAAATAGAAGGAAACCATGCCTAGCAACGTGGGAGAAGAGAGAGTAAATAAGAGAAGTCTTGCCTAACTATGACAACTGTAAGCACTTCCCATTCATACAAGCAGAAGCTAGTTCATGTAAACTTTTCGGGACAAAAAGTAGCCGACATTAAAGTGAAATAGTCTTGGTGAATAAAATAGGGTGGGTCTATCAATTATCCTTCGCAATAGAACTGCCTACCTGAGGAAATTTTGCAGAGCACACAACGTATGATGCAAAATTAAGAAGCTCGTCCAATCCATCCCTCTTTTTCTCAGCATCAATCAATATAGGAATTTTCTTTGGCTTGCCTGCACTGGATTGCCCCATAAAAGGAGATCAATCTCACTACCAGTTTGGATGAGAACAGAAAAAGATGCAAGAGTAACACCCAAGAAGTTATGAAATGACTTTTGGGCAACATTAACACATAAGACTTTTGTTTTTAATCTACTCGACCATTAATCTCTGTACATATTTTATAGAAGTTCAATATTTAGTATGTACGCACCCATGATTCTTAAATTATCTACAAGATGATGAATATTATGTTGAGGCAGGAAAATATTACCTCTTCTGCAACAAGCAAAGCAGTCTCATGCAGTCTAACATCAAAATACACCATATCTACACCATGTAAAGCAGCAAATAAGTTTTCCTTTGTGAGCTCCTCTGGGTCATTGGGGGATAACCAGGAGTGTGTATACAAGTTCGTGTTTTCCTGAAAGAGCAAAATACTTGTACTTTGTGACTAGCATGCTATTTTTGTAGTACCATCACCATTTGTAAAGGAAAGTGGAAAGAATAAGAAAAATGGAGTGCATAAACAATAGGATAGTAACACATTATATTGTTCTACCATAGCAATGTATAACCAATAAAGATTCTTGCATATAGATGCATATATACTAAAGGCTAGGGTCTGTCACTCACGTCTGGTTGTCAACAATGATATAAGTGAAGGGTGAATTTCCCTCCTCTGCTACCTGGGATAAGGTCATAGCCATATAAATGTACTAGGATTAGGAATGAATGGATGCTTCTTGTAAATGCAGGAACAATGCAATTGATCTGCATACCAGAGTATAGGAATGAAATAATTGAGTAAGGCAACTGGAATGTGTATTGTACCGTCATATAGGAAGTGTCTACCCCATCGTCTTGCAGTTCCTTGAGAATGCTTCTACCTAGTGCATCATTAGATACCTACACTAGTAGTAAGAGCAAGGAGTGAGAGAAGAAATTCAGTAGCTTGTGGTAGTGAAGGAAGTTGGATGGATACCTTACCTTGGATATAATCCTTGGGCTGAGACCCAGGCGAGCAGCTCCGGTGAGGGCGTTGCCGGCGTTTCCACCTCCCTCGACCTTGAGCGCGAGGCTCCGGATCTTGTCGTCGGGATTGGGGAAGGAGGCGACGGTGGCGAGGTAGTCCGCGCCGACGGCGCCGCAGCCGAGCACGACGGGCGCTGCCTTGGGTTGGTGGGAGGCGGAGGCAGCCATGGGAGGTAGGCAGCGGTGTCGACGGGGAGAAGAGGGGGTGATTGGAATTGGAGCTATGTGCAGCATCAGCACCATTTTTTTTCTCCGCAGATTGACCTCGCCTGAATCAACTTCTTTTTTTGGAAACTATCAAACAAAGTCAACTCAATGTGGAGATCGATGATGAGCGGTCCAGGCGTAAACCACCTTCCATAATCACAAACACAATGTTGCGGATAAGGCAGGCCGGACATCACATGGATGAACCGGGCCAGACGGCCCAGACCATCTCATCCAACGACCACCAGCTCAGGATAATCCAACCTGGTACTCCAGTACAACCCAATGCCTTGCTCGGTTGCTCCATCTTTTTTCCAGGAAAGGTGAGATCTTTTTTCGCATAGTAATATGCACACATAGAGTTGGCAGAGTTACCTGTTGAAGAAACGGAATAGAAACTGTGCCGCCGTAAAAAGGAATGCTCTAACTCTGGTTGGGATATGTATACCTATGTTGGCCAACACTTGTAGAATGAGCAGTGTGTCATTGTATATGTTCTCTTTTTATGGAAGTGACAAAGGATTGGTAAGAAGAAAATGCAACACCTTTCAGGCCAGGATGGTATCCTTTGGTAATCTGACACATTTGATAGCTTCTCTATACTTTTCCCTCACATGAACAAAATATATGTTCTCCGAGAAAAGGGAACGCTAGATTTGATGTCATATACAAAAGTTCGTTAAAACCGTTTAGTGTTCCTAACTCTCCTCGCTCCCGTGCGGCTCCTAATGTCGCACCGAGGCACCTAATGTGGTTGTTGAGGGTCCTCCCTTGGCTCTTGGTTCCCCGTCGCTTAGTGGACGTCGGCGGGCAAAGCCTAGGTGACGCCGTACCGAGGCGTGAAGGAGTCATATTTGGAGGATGGCATGGGCTCCGGTTGTCGGTTTGGAGCTAGTTGAGCTCCATACGGCGCTCGAGGGAGGACGACTTCTGACAAAGAAGCGACTACGGCGTTTCTCCTTGGTGGCCCCTGTAGAGGAGCAGAGGTGGTGAAAGTGCATGGTGTCCCCATGTATGGTTTTGGTAATTAATGACAATCCGTATGGACTAATGTTTGTGTTGAGTTATTCTTGTAGGTTTGTCCATTGGCATCGTTGAACTCCATGTGTTGGATTCAAGGTTGTATGCCATCAAGATCATTGATTATAATGGACATATTTGATATGATCAAGAAGTTGAAAAGATACAAGGTTGATCAAGACTAAGTGCAAAGAGTGGATTCAATTTGATCAACACACAAAGCTAAATGATATACCATGTGGGATCATGTGATCAAATGGCGCCCACCGTGGGGCACGCAGTGGCGTTGGCTGGGGTTTCCTTCCGGACGGGCTCCGTCACTGGCTCCGGCGAGCGGGTCCTCTCTGGGCTCATTTGCAAGATCGGCAAGTTCAACTTCATCAGCGACAACGCGGGGTGCTTCGCCAACAAGCCCTTCCCCGCTGACGGCTTCCTCATGACGCTCGGCAGCTTCGTCACCTACGTCGCCACCGAGCCTGTCCGCGAGTACCCGGCGCAGGTGCTCGTGGCTGAGGATCCTCCCTCTTTCCGCGCAGCTCTCGGACGGCGTAGCGCTCGCCCCGGGAGTAGCGTGGAGGTAATGGTGGTTGGAACAAGCGCTGCGGCTGGCAAAGGAGATGCCAGCAAGAGCATGCCCGAGGAGCTGGCCACGCCAGTGGATCCGGTTGACAAGCCGACTCGGACGGCCAAGTTCCCAAAGGAGAAACCGGTATGGTAAGATTTCTTATGGCCAAGTTCCCATATGATATCTTCGTGAGCACGCAAACCCTCCCCGGATCCCCCAACGTCCTAGCGAGCCCACAACTTAAGCCATCCTATGGCATCTGCCGTGACACCACCACGACAAATGGTATGGTAAGAAATTTTCCATATAGCTTTGTGAACTAACTCATTATGTGTGTGTGGCATTCCTTCTTGGGGTTAGTTATCTCTCCATGGGCTTGCATCAAAAGGAAGATTTCTTATAACTCATGGAGGATGACGTCAAGTGGTGATCGTCATCAAGGTTGAGATGTGCAAGTTCAAGATGGGCATCTAGAAGATATCATATGCTTGAAGCTTGCAACCCATTTGGAGATAATAGTCAAGTGAAGATGTTCCTAAGAGAGGCACTCCCATCTTGGTGTATGAGGGAGCGATATGTGAGTCTTCACCAAGCAAAGCGCAATCAAGAAAGGTGGTCCACTTGAAGAGATCAAGATCGTCATCTTCTACCTCAAGTGGAATGCGTAAGGCAAAGGTATGATCTTGATAGGGTTTCTATTTTACCGGTCTCATGGTGTTAGTAGGAGACCGGGTTATAGGATAGACACCGTACTATCAAGAGGGGCTCTCAAGTGAGTAACATGATCGCATCATTGTGGAGAGCTCAAACCTTTGCATTCTTGGCATATCATATTTCTTGGTTCTTATTTGGCTTTTATCCATGTGAGAATTTAGAGCTTGTGTTCATCTCCATATCAAGCTCTAGTTCATCAAAAATTGATTTCATATGAATATCTTGTTGCGTTTTTGATGTTGGAGGTTTTACCGGTCGTTCTTTTCTAGAGAGGTTTACCTTTCTATATTTGGTTTTTTCCTCCATCTTTGGACTATGATGTTTCTCTGCATAATTTTCGTGCTCGTTGTGGTGATTCCAACGAGCCCAAGATCATCGAAAACGGAGTTCGGATGCCCAAGATATTGCCGTTTTCGTATTGGTGTTTCTGCAGATTTCTGAGGGGCGGAAGTTCCGGATTTTAGGCCGGAAGTTCCGGCAAAAGTTCCGGCCCAAGTCCAGTACCGATTTTTAGCTGTTTTTCTGGGGTCCGGAAGTTCTGGGCTGGAAGTTCCGGCCCTGGAACGGGAAGTTCCGGCCTAAGTGTGGCTGCAACGGCTATTTTCGTGGGAGGGGCTATAAATACCTCTCCCCTTTTTCAACCTTGAGCGGCTGGTTTTTCTCTCTCTCTCCCACCATTGTTGACCTTGGAAAGCTTGCCCCTCTCTCAATTCCTCCCATGATTCTTGCATATCTTTGAGGGAGAAGAGAGAGGAGATCTAGATCTACATTTCCACCAATCCATCTCTCCTCTAAGTGAGGGGAACCCTTTCGATCTAGTTCTTGAAGTTCCATTTGTTGAGTTCTTCTTTGTTCTTCCTCTCTTCTCTCCCCACAAGCATTAGTTGCTTTTGGTGGGATTTGGGAGTGAAGGACTTGAGCACTTCTTGTGTTCTTGCCTTTGCTTTTGTGCATCGGTTTGCTCTCTCCACGAGGATTCATGGAAGTGAAAGTTCGTGAGCTTATTACTCTTGGGTCGTTGGACCCTAGACGGTGATTGAGACCTTTTGTGGTCACTTGGGAGCTCCCAATCCTTTTGTGGGTTGTGCCTCAAGATTGTTGTAAGGGACTCGATTTCCGCCCAAACGGAAATCAATAGTTGAAGGTGAACCGAGCTTTTGTGCGAGGTTCATCGGAGAATAGGATGAGGCCATTTGTGGCGTCTTGAGTTTGAAACTCACACCCCTCCAACGAGACGTACTCCCTAAAAAGGAGGAACTCGGAAATACATCATCGTCTCCGCATGCCTCGGTTATTTCTATACCCGAGCTCTTTACTTATGCAATTTACATTGTGATAGCCTTCGTGCTTGAAGTCTATATCTTGCTATCACCTTGTTACTTGTCGTGTTTAGCATAAGTTGTTGGTGCACATAGGTGAACCTAGTATATTTAGGTTGTATGCTTGTTAAATTAAAACACCTAGTTTTATTCCGCATTTATCAAGCCTAAACCGGAAAAGTTTTAAATCGCCTATTCACCGCCTCTCTAGGCGACATCCTTGTCCTTTCAGATGGCTCGGCTGAATGCTAGCTAGATTTGGGTCGATACAGGCCAATGCAAACTGCACGCATCTCTGGGGAGTTTGAGCGGCAGGAGGCGCTCAGAGATGATGTGCACTTGCCGCGGTGGCCAGGCGTGGTGCAGAAGCCGAGGCTCCAACCCTGCATCGACGGTGGTGGCAGGAAGGAGCTAGAGGCGAGGAGCATCCGCAAAGGCGGCGTTCTTAGGATGATGTAGAGGGTGATGACCGTCGTCGAGGTTGGAAGTTTAAATGTGGCACAGGTGCGCAGAGGTTGTGATGGTAATCCTCATGGCTTGAGGTGTTGCGGTGACTGTGTTATGAGGTGGTGGCTTGGCAGAAACGTGCGTTGGACGTTTAATCACAACGCAGCGTTGGTGAAGACCTTGATGCAGTTCACTCCGATCAGCACCACAACGAGCGGCACCTCGAGATATGCACACGTACGGCTCAACGACGTCTCCTTCTCCTTGATCCAGCAAGCTTGAAGGAGAAGTAGATGAGATCCAAACCAGCAGCACGACGGTGTGGTGGTTCAGTGAGCTCTCACACGGGCAGGGCTTCGCTAAGCCAAGACCATGAGAGAAAGGAGCAAGAGGAGGTTGTCGGCTTAAGAATGAATCCTTATCTTTTCCCCAAGGGGCATCCTCCTTATCTAGGACATGGGGAGGGGCTGTGAGGCTTTCCTCCTAAGCTTGGAGTCGGCGGGCCCACGGGGAAACTTGGTTGTTAAGCCTCCAAGGCTTCTCAACCAAGGAACTAGCCTCCAAGACTTTTCCACGAAGGAACCCACCTCCAAGGCTTATCCACGAAGGAACTTGGCTGCCAAGGCTTATCAAGAAAGGAACTTGGCGGCTAAGTTTCCTAAGTGGGACGTTCGGGATAGTGGGCCCCACCATGGGACCCACCGGAACATTTCTGGAAAACCCCGATACAATACCGGTAATTCCTGAACCTTTCCGGAACCCAAAAACCACTTTCCTATATATGAAACTTTATCTCCGAACTCTTCCGGAGCTCCTTATGATGTCATGGATCCTATCCAAGACTCCGAACAATCTTCAGTCTCACCATTAAGATTATCCCAAAACTACTCTAGCGTTACCGAACTTTAAGTGTGTGCCCTACGGGTTCGAGAACGTGTGGACATGATCGAGACTCCTCTTTGATCAATAACCATTAGCGGGACCTGGATGCCCATAATGACTCCCACAAATTCAACGAAGATCTTGTCGGGGGAGTATCCCGGGTAGGGTCAAGGCTTGGCATAAGGTGGTGTTCCAAGTTGTGCCGAGGTACGGAAAGGGCCGACCTGTTTGGGCCTGGGAAGGTCCGAGCTTCATCTTGACCTGGAGAATACAGGCCGACCTATTTTGGCCCAGAGGGGTCCGAGGTATACTGTTGGCCAGGGCCGAGGTTCACTGTCCGAGCTATGTTCTGCCGACCTAACTACCTCAGTGCGGTGGTTTGTGTTGTGGGTGCAGGAGAAGCTGTGGGAAGGAAGTAAGATCCGACTAGTAAAAGATATTAAGCGCAAGACCCAAGGTACGGCACGGACGTGCCGAGCTAACCGAGGTGATGGGCTGTAGGTCGGGCCGGAGTCAATGCTCCTGTCACTTCCAGCCGGGTACTAGAGCGCCTGACACGGGAGCGTCTGTCAAGGAGCATGGCAGAGGCGTGCTCCGGGTTCGGCGGGCCTGCACGTCTCCGACCGCTGACCACGCGAGGTCTGGGTAAAGGCTACGAGGTAGCTCTGCCAGGCCACGTCCTGTCTCGGTCAGAGGGGACATGCTAGCTCTGCCGTTAGGCTACAGGAGATGGGCAAGCCACGTCTTGTCCCCGACCGAGGTACGGTGGTACGGTGGTGACCGTTGCAGAGGCATGGCAACAGTGTTCTGCGAGGGGCACAATGGTAACCCGGCTGGCCTATATAGTGGGCTTCACCCCCTCCTGCTAGAGGGACGATCAGGATCAGATCGAAGATCAAGAGAGAGAGAGAGAGAGGAAGCTCGGAACACCTCGGAGAGACCTCGGTTCAGGCTCGGAGTGCCTTTTCCTCTCTTTGTAGCATCATCTTCCACCTCAAGTTCTCACCATTGTATCATCATACAGCTCGAGGAGCAGCTTGTACTTGTCACTTGAGCTATACACTGACTAGGATAGTGCTGCAGTAGGGGTGTTACCTCCGCAAGAGGGCCCCGAAGCAGGGTACATCGTGGTGTGTTTTGTGTTCTTGCTTTCTTGGTTCTTGTTCGTGTTCTTGCGTGTTCTTGCGTGTGCACTTCTTGAGTGCATAAACCCTCCCCGGATTCCCCCAACGACCATTCGGCCCCATCTTAGCCATACCTATGGCATCTGCCGTGATCCCACCACGACAGTTGGCGCCCACCGTGGGGCAGATTGAGGCGTTGGAGGGAGTTTTCATCCGGACGGGCTCAGGCGAGCGTGTTCTTTCCGGGCTTGTCGCCAAGATCGGAGAGTTCACCTTCATCAGCGACAACGCGGGGTGTTTCGCCGGCAAGCCCTTCCCCGAGCACGGCTTCACCATGATGCTCGGCAGCTTCGTCACGTACGTTGCTGTCGAGGTTGTTCGCGGGTACCCGGAGCAGGTGCTCGTGGACGACGAAACTCCTCTCCTCGCGGCTTTAGGTCGGCGCATCACTCGCCCCGAGAGCTGCGTAGAGGTGATGGTGACAGGTCCGGTTGACGCCGCTGGCAAAGTAGATGCCAGCCAGTCCAAGGCAGCCGAGGTTGCTAAGGTGAGATCTGCAAAGCCCAGGCTAGAGAAGGACTTGCCTGGCACCCCAGAGCTGCGGGGCCGAGGTGCGACCCTGGTAGAGATAGTGGATACACTGGCAGACCCAGTAAATCCAGGGTGGACATAGTAGTGACTGTGGCCGACCTAGAGGCAAAGCGTGTCCTGTTGCAGAAGGAGGCTGTAGCAATGATAACAGCTAGAGATGAGTTCAATAGAGATCTGCGCGAGTACAATGCAGCGAATGGCTTCACCCCGGTAGCGGTTGATACACATAGGGGAGCCGAGGTGCGGCAGAGAGGCAAGGGGCTCAATGATGAGCTAAACAGGGAGGCTCGACCTACCACCTCGGCTAGGAGTGGGAGTCGCGTGTCAACTGGAAGGCCGGTGTATAGTTCCCCTGCTAAGAACCTCAGAGCTGCCGAGGCAGGCAGGGCCGAGCTATCCGGATTATCTGGAGATGCATGGCGTGCGCAGCAGAAGCGAGTCAATGAGTTAGTATATGTGGCTAACCAGCAGAATGAGGCTCTCCGCAGAGCAAATGCCGGGGCTGGTGATTCAGAGATGGTTTATTCAGCTAGGCCAGTCAGTCAGGTGTCCAAGGGGCAAGCCTCGTCTCCACTCGTCGGAGGAGCCGATCGAGCCCGGAGTGTCACCTCGGGTCAGAACCAGCAGCTGCAGATGTATGATCCAGTCCTAGCAGCAAAGCAGAAGGCGGGCCAGGGCAATGCTAGCCGAGCTAAGGGAAACCCCGGCCCAGGCAATGCGAGCCGGGCTAAGGGTAACTCCGGTCAGGGAAATCAGAACGGCGGTCAAGCGGCATCGGCTGGCCGAGGTAAACCACCTCCGCCCCCGAGGTATCAGCAACAACCTCGGCAGCAGGGGCAGTATCAGCGAGAGCCGGAGTATGTTCAGCAACCTCAGAACGTCGGTCAAGGCGATGACCGATATGATGATGGAGACTCGGCCATGGCACGAGCTGGATACCACAGAGTGGATGGGGCGTTGGGACCTCGGATAGGAGGTCGGATGTTAGCTCCAGGCGATGTCCGTAACAAGCTGGATAGACTCTACTTGTCTGAGCAACTGGAGGAGGAAGGCCCTCCTGGTCCGGCATGTTTTGGACCTCGGATCATGAAGGAGCCACCACCACCAGTATCTCAGTTCCAGTTAGGTCGGAACACCAAGCCATACAATGGGAGCACCAAGCCACAAGATTGGCTGACAGATTATGTATCCTCGGTGCACATTGCGGGGGGCAATCGCCGATGGGCGGTCCGGTATCTCCCGCACATGTTGGAAGGTCCAGCTCGGATCTGGCTGAATAATTTGCCGGAGTATAGTATCAACTCCTGGATAGACTTGGAGCTGGCGTTTAACAGCAACTTTGCTAGTACATACAAGAGGCCAAACCGACCTCAGCTCCTGGCGGCATGTAAGCAAGATGATCATGAAACTGACCGAGAATTCTTAACTCGGTGGAGCAATGTTCGGAATTCCTGTGAAGGAGTGGTAGAGGCCCAGGCCATTTCCTGGTTTGCAGATGGCTGTCGACATGGCAGCATGCTGTGGCAGAGGCTCCAGAGAGATATGCCGAGATCCCTAGCAGAAACAATCCGGGTTGCAGATTCTTATGCCCTGGGTGATCCGATGCAGCCAGCAGCAGAGGCAGGAGCACGTAACAGAAGGAGGGAGCCAATAAACAACCGGCTCGGACCAAGGTGTAATGACCGTCAGGAGTTCGGACAGAAGAGGAGGGAGCCGGACTATCCATACCCTCCAACCAAGTTGCAGCGGTGAACCCGGATCAGCCCGGAGCTGGAGGTGTCCAGAGGCCAAAAATCAATGGTCCGGCATTTAGTCCGAACCAGGAGCCACCCATGACCTATGAATCAATGATAGATGGTCCGTGCTGTTACCATACGACTGACCCGCGCAAGCCAGCCAACCATTCAACCCGGCAGTGCAGCTGGAACCGCAGAATCAGAGAAGAGGGGGCAAGGGCCGGAGGAATCAGAACAGGACCACCACCTCAGAGATTTCAGCCGAGGTCCCACCCTAATCTGTCCGGAGCAAATGTTACCCCGGTAACCACTGCACCTCTTCCGAGGCCTGCAGCAGCAAGACCCGTGAATGTGGTGAATGTCCGAGGTAATAACAACAACAATGGTGCCGGACCAAGTCAGCAGTATGAATACCCCGGAAATGACTATAGAGAGGTTCATGCGAGCTATGTGGTCTTTGTGACCGAGCCAACTGACAAGAAGAGCGTGCAGAGGCGTGCCATGGAGGTGAATGCAGTAATGCCGGTGGTGCCGACCTATATGAACTGGTCTGAGCAGGAGATCACTTGGAGCAGAAAGGACACACCTCGGATCATGCCGAGCCCTGGAAAGTATGCCCTGGTGGTAGATCCAACGTTGTGTGGGCCTACCAACAATGTGAGGTTCACCCGAGTTCTGGTGGACAATGGCAGTGCCATCAACATCATGTACCGAGACACAATGGTGAAATTGGGCATCTCGCCTAATCAGTTGATGCCAAGCAGTTGTACTTTTCATGGGATTGTGCCCGGCGTTTCCTGTGCACCCATGGGCAAGATATGGGTGGATGTAGCATTTGGAACCAAGGAAAATTGCCGAGTTGAGAGTATCGAGTTCGAGGTGGTGGACTTGGAGAGTGCATACCATGCACTGCTTGGAAGGCCGGCTTTGGCCAAGTTCATGATTTCCACCCATGTTGCATACCTGAAGATGAAAATGCCAGGGCCTAATGGGATCATATCCATCTCGGGTGACTACAAGCGAGCAATTCAGTGTGCCTCGGCGGGATCTAACCTAGCCGAGTCTTTGGTGATCGCAGCCGAGAAGAAGAAGCTGCATCAAGTGGTGGCAATGGCGCAGTCAACACAGCTCGGCCTGTCCGGACTGATGAGCCCGGACTCAACTGCGGCGTTCGAGGTACCCAAGGAGACCAAGAAGATCCCCATTGACCCGGAGCACCCAGAGCATGTGGCCATCATTGGGACCGGGCTAGGCGAGAAATAGGAAGGCGAGCTCTGTCACTTCCTCCGTGAGAATCGGGATATCTTTGCATGGTCGGCTAAGGACCTGCCAGGTGTTCCGAGGGAGTTGGCAGAGCACTCTTTATTTGTTAGGCCAGAGGTGAAACCGGTGAGGCAACCGACCCGTCGTCTCTCAGACGACCGGAGACAAGTGGTGCTGGACGAGCTGGCTAAGTTGCTTGCAGCCGGGTTCATAATGGAGGTACTGCATCCGGACTGGATATCCAATCCGGTCTGGTGGAAAAGAAGAAAGACGAGCCAGCCGTGGTCAAGGTGTGGCGCATGTGCATTGACTTCACTAACCTCAACAAGGCGTGCCCAAAAGATCCATTTCCATTACCTCGGATTGATCAGTGATCGATTCCACTGCTGGTTGTGAACTGTTATCTTTCATCGATGCGTACTCTGGTTTTCACCAGATACCACTGAACCCAAAGGATCAAATAAAGACGCTTTTATTACCCCGTATGGGGCGTATTGCTATCGTGTCATGTGTTTTGGTCTGAGAAATGCCGGGGCAACTTATCAGAGGTGTATGCAGAAATGCCTGCACTCTCAGATGGGCAAAAATGTGCAAGTGTATGTCGATGATATTGTCATCAAAACTAAGGAGAAACATACTCTCCTCGAGGATCTCGAGGAGACATTTGTGAATTTGAGAAAGTATCGGTTGAAGCTTAACCCGGACAAGTGCACCTTTGGTGTCCCGGCTGGAAAGTTGCTCGGATTCCTGGTGTCTAGCCGAGGTATCGAGGTTAACCCGGCCAAAATCCGAGCTATTGAGAGCATGAAGTTACCGAAGTGTTTGAAAGATGTGCAGAAGTTCACAGGGTGCCTAGCCTCGTTGAGCCGATTTGTAGCTCGGCTAGGAGAAAAAGCCTTACCTTTGTACCAGCTCATGAAGAAAAGTACCGGGTTTACATGGACCCCGCAGGCCGACGTGGCGTTTGGCGAGCTGAAAAAGATGTTGTCCACTGCCCCGGTGTTAGCGTCACCATTGCACAATGAGCCGATGTTACTTTACATTGCGGCCACAAACCGAGTTGTAAGTGTGGCAGTGGTGGTGGAGCGCGAAGAAGGTGGCAGGTCGGTGCAGAGACCGGTGTATTACTTGAGCGAGGTGATCTCTACCTCGAAGCAGAACTATCCTCACTACCAGAAGATGACGTATGGTGTTTACCTGGCGGTCAAGAAGTTGAAGCATTATTTCCAGGAGCATCCCATGACGGTGGTGTGCGAAGCTCCAATCTCGGAGATCATCGGGTGCAAAGATGCAACTGGCCGAGTTGCCAAATGGGCGATTGAGGTGTCTCCATATGCACCACATTACGAGAGAAGAGACGCAATTAAATCCCAGGCGTTGCCGGACTTCTTTTGTGATTGGGCCGAGATGCAGTATGAGCCACCCAGGCCGGACTATAATTATTGGAAAATGCATTTTGATGGGTCCAAAACAAAGATCGGGCTGGGGGCTGGAATAGTCCTCACCTCGCCAAAGCAAGATCAGCTGAAGTACGTGCTGCAGATTCATTTCTCAGCATCAAACAATGTGGCGGAGTATGAGGCCTTAATCCATGGCCTCAAGGTGGCAAAGGAGATCGGTATCCGGCGTGTAGAGTGCTTCGGCGATTCCGACCTGGTGGTGCAACAATCTTCTGGAACTTGGGATGCTCTGGATGCCAACATGGCGTTATATCGGTTCCATGTGCAAAAGATATCCGGGTTCTTTGAAGGGTGTGAGTACAGGCATATACCTCGGGCAGAAAATGATGCTGCCGACGTGTTGTCAAAGCTCGGTTCATCAAAGAGGCAGTACCACCAGGGGTAGCCCTGAATCACTTGAGAACTCCTTCAATCAAACCTTCTCCTGAATCCGAATCTATTTTCATCCCGGCGGAGCAAGAGCCCGGACCTGTTCCAATGGAGGTAGACGTCGGATGCGTTTGGTCGGACCCGGGGACTGCGTGGCAGAGCTCGGGGACTGCTCATCCAGACTCGGGGACTGGTCGCAGGATGGTGGAGGAAATAATGGAGGAGATTATGGTGGCCGAGCCAATGGAGGTGGATGAGGAACTTTTTCCTTTGCACCCGGTGCCGGAGTGGGCGGAGCAAATTATGAAGTTCATAACGGAGGGAAGCACGCCAAGTGACACAACCGAGGCTAGGAGGATTCAAAGGAGGGCCAAGGCGTACACCATCATCAACAAGGAGCTCTATAAAAGAAGCGTAACCGAGGTGTTGCAACGGTGTGTTGAGCCAGCTGAAGGCAAGGAGATGCTTTTGGAGATCCACCAAGGAGAGTGTGGTCATCATTGCAGCACAAGAGCTCTGGTGGCCAAGGTGTTTAGGCATGGGTTCTATTGGCCCACTGCTCTTGCTGATGCAGAGGCCATAGTCCGGAGATGTGAAGGATGCCAAAGATTTGCCAAGCAAACGCATATGCCGGCTTCGGCGCTCAAAACAATTCCTATCACTTGGCCGTTTGCGGTATGGTGTTTGGATATGGTGGGAGAGTTCAAACCAGCCCGAGGTAACATGACACACATATTGGTGATGGTGGACAAATTCACCAAGTGGATCGAGGTGAAACCAATCCGGAAGTTGGATGGTCATTCAGCAGTGACTTTCTTGAAGGAGATTATTCTGCGATATGGCTACCCCCATAGCATTATCTCGGACAACGGCACTAACTTTGCTGTTGGAGAGTTCGCTCGGTTTTGCATGAACAAGGGAATCCGGCTGGACATAGCCTCGGTGGCACACCCGGAGTCTAATGGACAGGTGGAAAGATCAAATGCTCTAGTGTTGGCCGGCATCAAGGCTCGGCTCATTGAACCACTGCTGAAAACGCCGGGGTGTTGGATAGATGAGATACCAGCAGTACTGTGGGGTCTAAGGACCACGCCAAATCGATCGACTGGCTATACGCCATTTTTTATGGTCTATGGGGCAGAAGCTATGCTACCCACTGACATCGATATGATGCGCCCAGAGTGGCAATGTACACTGAAGCCGAGGCAAAAGAGGCTCGGGAGGATGCAGTAGATCTGCTTGAGGAAGCGAGAGAATTGGCCTCATCTCGGTCAGCAATTTACCAGCAAGGTCTCCGACGTTATCATAGCCGGAGTATCAACCCTCGTGTGTTTCACGAGGGAGATTTGGTGCTGAGGTTGGTGCAGCGCAAGAAAGGCCGGCACAAGTTGTCACCTCCATGGGAGGGACCGTTCGTTGTGAGCCGAGCTCTGCTCAATGATTCCTACTATCTTATAGATGCGCAGGAACCAAGGGAAGATGGGCTGGACAACCCCGAGTCAGAGGTCAGGCGACCATGGAACGTAGCTCTACTCCGACCTTTCTACTCATGAAAGGCGCAATGTATGTACCTCGGTTAATCCTTAATAAAAATGTCGGCACTCCGAGGTTAAAGCTCGGGGACTGCCTCGCTCTTGTGCTTATGTTTTATCTCTGTTTGTCAGTTTTGTTCATATGCCGAACTATTTTGAACCTCGTCTCAAACTTCAAGTAATGTGTGCTATGAAACTAATCTTGTGACTCGACTGGCATCTGCCTAAAAGGTAGTCAAGAGCAAAGAGGAAAAAACGTGGGAGACATGAAAATGAACTCGGGGACTCGGTCCAAAATTATAGTTCGGCATGTGTCGTTTACTAACCCCTGTCTTTACCTTTCGTTTATGTCGGATGACTTTGAAACATACCTCGGAATTTACCAAGTACTGTATGCTATGAACAACAATCTTGTGACTCGACTGGCATCTGCCTAAAAGGTAGTCAAGAGCAAAGAATGCCAAACATAGTAAACACGAAAGTAAACTCGAGCAATCATTCAAAAGGATTCGACGTAAAGCTTAGAAAAGCATGGTTCGGATAAGCATGATAGTAACAGAGGTAGCAAAAGGAACTACTTAAGTTTGATTACATCTGCGTCCCGGCATACCGGGGATTTAATGAAGTTTTTTGGCCAAGCATGATAGTAACAGAGTTCAGGTCGAGGCATCAGGAATTACGTCGGCAGCAGCCGAGGTAGCCTGGGAGGTGCTGGCAACGTCGGCAGTAACCTCGGCACCAGCTTGTGGAGAAGCCTCGGTTTCTGCTTCGCGGGTGTCACCATCGTCACCTTGCTCGGCTTCGACGTCGGATTCTGTTTCGTATTCATCCTCTTCTGGCTCGTCATCTTCGGCGTCGGAGTAGGTGTCTCCCTCGCTCAAGTTCTTGGTGTTGGCATATCCAGCGAAGAAGGAAGCCATCTTTTCGCGCCGCTGGATGAGAATTGGGTCCGTGGACCAGGGCGAATTTCGGCGAAGAGTGTCCATCTTTTCGAGGTCGAGCTTCTCGCACCAAGTCATGATGAATTTGAGAGCGGCATCAGCTCCAGCGCGAGCCGAGGATGAGCGCCACTCTCGAAGTCTTTGTTCGGCTTCACGAAGCTTGGCGGCGAGCTCAGGCGTAGTATTGGGAGCATCGGCAAGAGGCCACAAGGCTCGGAAAGCAGACACACCTGCATCGAGGAGTTCGGACCCAATGGTTTTCAAGGGATGGATCCGAGCTTTGATGGCCACGATGTGGTCCTCAATGGTCCAGGCGGGGTTCGTCTCGCTACGCCTCTTCCTGTGCTGATCAGTGATATTGCGAGCCGAAACTTGGGTGTAGGTGAAGTGCTCTGCAGAAGGATAGCCTGTTAATAATGAAAGAAACAGTTCGGCAAAGAGCCAGTACTGTTGAGGACAAAGCAAGGATAAGGGGGGCAAGAAGCTTACCGTCCATTTCTTTGTTGATGCGTTCCAGCGTCGGGAGGAGCTGGTTAACCGAAGCTTGAAGGGCTTCATAAGCCTCGGTGGCCGAGGTGGCGCGGGCCTCGGCTAACTGGAGCGCATTCTCATGTTCCTTGGCGGCATCCTCCCGAAGTTTCTTCTCTGTTTCAACAACACTGGCCTTTTCCGCCTGCAGCTGCTCTTTTCCGACGTCCGCAGCTCAGTGATGCGCTTCAGTTCCTTTACCAGACGAGCTACTTCGGCTTTCTCTAGTTGGAGCTTTTCGTCCAAAGAGTTCTTTTCTGCAAGGACGGCCTTGTGCTCGTCGTGGAGTTTCTTGTGGTCAAACAGAGGGTATGGAAGATGTCCGTGCGGACGTTCATAGTATTCTGCAAGGAAGAAAAACATAGCTCGGTTAGAAAGGCTATACCTCGACAAGAGTCTCGGGGACTCGGAGTCAAATCATTGGAAAATGTTGCCGGGGTATGCCTCGACAGGAGTCTCGGGGACTCGTACCCGAGGTGCATGATAAAGTAAGGTAAATGGTTTGGATATCGGATGAAAATTGAAAGTTGAGATTCAAGCCAAACAATTTTAACTCCGGCGGAGCGTCAATAGTTTACCTCGAATCTCGGGGACTGGGAATGGTGGATATTAGATGAGATACTGCATGAAAGTAAAGAGAATAGGACTTACGTCGATGTTTTGAGCAGCACGCAGGGCAGCGACTTGTAGGTCGTGACGCTTCGGCCGCAGGCGCTGTTTCCCGCAGGGTGCTCACCTACCGGAGCAGCTAGGGAGGCCGAGGAGACCTCGTCTGCAGAATTCCAGTCTGCGTTGTAGTGTTCCAAGGAGCCGAGGCTCTGGTCACTGTCAGTGCGCAGAGGAGGATATCCCCACGGTCCGCCCTGCTCGATGCCCCTAACCGAGGCCTCCAAGGCTTGAGCAGCCTCGGAGCTTGAAGCAGGCCGGTTATCCAGTATAAGAGATGTCCTCCGAGCATATTCGTCGGCCGGAGGAGCAGTCTCATCAACGGGTGCGGCAAATGGAGGAATTCGGCGTGTCACCGGGGAGGAGACCTCGGTTGCATCCTTGAAGGAGAAGAGATAGTCAGGGTGCCAGACCCAGATGTTGGTTTGGGGGTGACCTTAGACTTCACCGTCTCTTTCTCTTTCTCCTTGCCTTTCTCCAACGGCAAGGTAGTCTGGCGAACTGGTTTTTGGGGCTGCTGCTTGGGCTGCTGCTTGGGCTGTTGCTTCTGCTGAAGCTTCTGCTGTTGCTGTTGTTGGTTGCGGGCAGTCTGGCTGCGGGGGGAGAGTCGAGGCTCCGGCAAGGCGGTAGCCGGAGTGCTGGCGCGATTGGTCCCCGCACCGTTTGAGGACGCGGAGAACTCTGGCCTCGGGTGGGGGCAGATTTCTCCAAGGCCGGGCCAGACCTCGGTGGAGGAGATACGGGGCGAGAGTTCGTCGGGGTGGTCGTGGCTTCAGAGGCACCAACGGGTGCAGTCATGGAGGATACCTCCTGATCCACTTCTATGGGTCACTGCAACGAAGGAAGATGGTCAAGTGTTAGTACCGAGGTGATAAGTTTAAGCAACAAACTTTGTTGGCTATAGAAGCAAAGCATTACCCATCCGAAGTAGGAAACTTCTTGCCCCCTCGGGCATGAGGAGGATTTCCGGACTTCTTCAGCCGACGTCTCTTGACCGGAGCCGCAGTGGGTCCGGAGGCTCCAGTGGCGGATGGTTCGGCGGCCGAAGTTGCGGCACCAGCGCGTTTCCGGCTGGTTGCTGGAGTAAAGTTCGGAAGGTGAGGAAGGCAGGAGATAGGTACCGCGTTTATTGGTTCCATGACGAGAAATCCCTCCTCGTCATCCGAAATCTCTTGAACTGAAGCTTGTGCTTGAGGCTTACCCGCGGTGGTGACGCGGGCCGAGGCAATGGGCATGTAATCCTCGTTGTCAGGGTCCTCGTTGGATGGTGGGTCCTCGACAGGAAGATCCTTGCCGAAGTGGTCCGCAGGATGGACTCCATCCTCGGCGGTCTGGCGGGAGAACAGCTATATGGCAGACATATGAAAAGGAGTTAGGAAGAAAATGGTCAAGATGAACGTCGGTAGCAAGACCTCGGTGGTAAAGGAGTACCGAAGAAAACGTCGGAACAGCGTACCTGTTTTGGTGGCTTGGTCCTGTAGTGGGGTTCCCTTCCCCATGTCCAAGCGTCAGATATCTTGGACTTGGTGATAGCTCGGACTCGCCGAGCTACGCGGCGTTGTCCAGTGCAACATGCGTATGGCGGGTTGGATCATAAAGACCGCTCATGTGGCAGATCTTGTGAGTCCTCGCCTGGAGAGGGGAGACCCTGCGCTTCACAAATGTGCAGGCCAGATCGTCAGCCGTCAGGACTTTCCCGTCGTTCGCAGGGTCCTCCGGGTCCTGCCATTTCGCAACATACCCATGGATGGACTTGATTTCGCTGGTGAGAGGGGGAGTGTAGTCCCAGTTGAGCGGTTCGGTAGGAGGGCTGAGGTTAAACACCGGCAGATTGAGGAAGTCCTCTTCGCCGGAGTTCTTCACGTAAAACCACGTCCGGAGCCACTTGCGAACGGTGTCCGGAGTAGCGATACGTGGGAAGATGGAGTTTCGGCGAGGAGCTATGATGGCTGCTCCGCAGGCGGTTAGTAGCTTGGGCAGATCCTTGTTTTTCGGATCCGGGATCACTTGCCGCTTAAGTTGGAAGTAGCGAGAAAAGAGGTCTACCGTGGCTTTGAGGCCGAGGTATCCCTCAGAGAAGGAAACGATGCAGGAGAGAGTGGTGATGGCGTTGGCGGGGAGGTGATGAACCTGGAGTCGAACTTGTCGAGGAAGCTCCGGAAGAAATCACTAACGGGCAGTCCGAAGCCGCGCTGGAAGTGCGCGACGAAGACCACCCGTTCCCCTTCCTTGACTTGAGGCTCGAGTTCGCCCTCTGGCAGGCGACACTCTACCCCGGCGGGAATCCGCCGAGTCGCCCTGAGCCACTGGATTTCGTCCGGAGTTACATCCGAACCTTCCCAGCCGGCTCGTTCTCCGACCTCCAGTTCGAGGTCTGGAACCTCGGTTTGTTCCGAAGTCTCAGGAGGAGACATCTCGGCAGAATCAATCTGCAGAAGAGTGCACAGAAGTTTAGCAAAGAAAAAGTGAATCTGGAATCTAAGGCTATATCTGGCTAACTCAGGAGGAGTTGGACGGCTATCTAATATACATAGAGGCATATCTATGCTAGGCGAGCATCTATCCGAGGTATGAAACTCGCTACTACCCAAAAAAGTATGCAAGTAAGATCTACCGGAGGAGGTAAATAGAGTTTTATTCAAGAACATATGAAGAACCACAGCGCAAAGAGGAAGAAACCTAGGGCAATGCCTAGGGTATCAGGAAAGGGAGTACATACCGTGAAAACGAGGTGCTGAAGGGCGGCGCCGGTGACGCGGTCGCAGCGGCGACGAAGGAGCTGCTCGTCGGCGGCGGCGGGAACGTGTTTCTTCTCAACCGGAAGCGGCGGCACTGGTGGCGATGGAGGCGAGAGGGCGAGTGAAGGAGGAAGAAGATGGCGAAGTTACCCGTGGGGCCCTACTTATAGCCGCGCGGGTAACTGCCCGCATTAACTGCGCCACTACCGCGCGGTTATCGGGAGGCGCGGGATCGTGTGCGAGTGGGCGCACGGTTACGCGGTCTGCGGCCGCACGATCGGCCACATCGTGGGCCGCAGAGTGGCAACCGCCCACCCCGGATTTCCTGCGCTGGTCAGCACAAGAATCGAGGGGTCGTGGGCGGTCAAGTACTTGAGTGCGCAGGTGCGCTGTTCGGTGGGTCCGGCTGACGAGGGCGGCGTGTGGTCAGAATCTGCTTGGCAGAGGTCCGGATTCCGAAGCCCGGGCAGAGATTCTTCGCCACGTACCTCGGAAAATCTTGAGGCAAGTTGGTGCTGAGTCAGATAGCTCGGAGAGTTCAGTTCGCATATCTACCTCGGATTGGATGGTGGTGTATGGGAGGTACCTCGGCATGACTATGTTGGAGGTCGGTTTAGGAGGTGGTGTAAGGCTTGTTTTGAACCTGCTACGGCCCTCCTTCCGAGGTCGTAGGACCGCACCAGCTTCGGGGACTAATGTCGGGGGAGTATCCCCGGGTAGGGTCAAGGCTTGGCATAAGGTGGTGTTCCAAGTTGTGCCGAGGTACGGAAAGGGCCGACCTGTTTGGGCCTGGGAAGGTCCGAGCTTCATCTTGACCTGGAGAATACAGGCCGACCTATTTTGGCCCAGAGGGGTCCGAGGTATACTGTTGGCCAGGGCCGAGGTTCAGTCCGAGCTATGTTCTGCCGACCTAACTACCTCAGTGCGGTGGTTTGTGTTGTGGGTGCAGGAGAAGCTGTGGGAAGGAAGTAAGATCCGAGCTAGTAAAAGATATTAAGCGCAAGACCCAAGGTACGGCACGGACGTGCCGAGCTAACCGAGGTGATGGGCTGTAGGTCGGGCCGGAGTCAATGCTCCTGTCACTTCCAGCCGGGTACTAGAGCGCCTGACACGGGAGCGTCTGTCAAGGAGCATGGCAGAGGCGTGCTCCGGGTTCGGCGGGCCTGCACGTCTCCGACCGCTGACCACGCGAGGTCTGGGTAAAGGCTACGAGGTAGCTCTGCCAGGCCACGTCCTGTCTCGGTCAGAGGGGACATGCTAGCTCTGCCGTTAGGCTACAGGAGATGGGCAAGCCACGTCTTGTCCCCGACCGAGGTACGGTGGTACGGTGGTGACCGTTGCAGAGGCATGGCAACAGTGTTCTGCGAGGGGCACAATGGTAACCCGGCTGGCCTATATAGTGGGCTTCACCCCCTCCTGCTAGAGGGGACTGATCCAGGATCCAGATCGAAGATCAAGAGAGAGAGAGAGAGAGGAAGCTCGGAACACCTCGGAGAGACCTCGGTTCAGGCTCGGAGTGCCTTTTCCTCTCTTTGTCATCATCTTCCACCTCAAGTTCTCACCTTGTATCATCATACAGCTCGAGGAGCAGCTTGTACTTGTCACTTTGAGCTATACACTGACTAGGATAGTGCTGCAGTAGGGGTGTTACCTCCGCAAGAGGGCCCCGAAGCAGGGTACATCGTGGTGTGTTTTGGTTCTTGCTTTCTTGGTTCTTTGTTCGTGTTCTTGCGTGTTCTTGCGTGTGCACTTCTCGAGTGCATAAACCCTCCCCGGATTCCCCCAACGACCATTCGGCCCCATCTTAGCCATACCTATGGCATCTGCCGTGATCCCACCACGACAGATCTTTATCGGTTTGAACCACAATGTCAACGTATTCCATTTCCTTTGTCTCACGATATTTTACTTACCCGAGATCTGATCGGCGGTATCACCATACCTAGCTCAATCTCGTTACTAGTAAGTACTCTTCACGTGTTCCGTAATACAACATTCCATGTGACTAACTCTTTAGTCACGTGCTTGCAAGCGATACCGAATGTGCATTACCGAGTGGGCCCAGAATATATCTCTCCGTCACACGGAGGGACAAATCACAGTCTTGATACATGCAAATCAACAAGTACTTTCAGAGATACATGTAAGACACATTTATAGTCACCCAGTTACAAAGTGACGTTTGATGTCCCCAAGATGTATTCTTCAGTACCCGAGACAGACATAATCTCATGGTCAAAGAAACAGGATACTTGACAATACAAGACATGGCAATATATACTTATTGATCTGATCAATATTGCTACGCTTGGTTGGGTCTGTCCATCACGTCATTCTCCAATGACATGATCCCGTTAATTAATTGACAACTCATGTCCATGATTAGGTGATACGTTTCAAACGTATCTATAATTTCTGATGTTCCATGTTGATATTATACAATTGTTACATGTTTTATATACACTTCATAGCATTTTTATGCATTTTCTGGGACTAACCTATTAACATGATGCCACAGTGCCAGTTCCTGTTTTCTGCTGTTTTTGTATTCCAGAAAAGCTAGTCTGGAAATATTCTCGGAATTGGACAAAACTTGGACAGGACCTCCTATTTTTCCAACACGTACACGGAGTCCAAAGGAGAGACGAAGGGGAGCCACGAGCCAGCCACACCATGGGGCGGCACGGGCCCCCCTCTGCCGCGCCGTGGGGTGGTGTGGGCCCCACGGGCGTCTCCAGTCGCTGCCCTTTCGCCTATATAGTCTTCCCGACGCGAAAACCCTAAATACCCGAGCCATTATCCACGAAAAGTTCCAGAGACGCTGCCGCCGTCAACCCCAGCTCGGGAGGGTTCAGAAGCTCTTCCCGGCACCCTGCCGGAGAGGGGAATCATCACCGGAGGGCTCTACATCACCATGCCTGCCCCGGAGTGATGCGTGAGTAGTCCATCCTTGGACTACGGGTCCATAGCAGTAGCTAGATGGTTGTCTCTCCACTTTATGCTATCATGTTTAGATCTTATGAGCTGCCTATCATGATCAAGATCATCTTATTGTAATGCTACATGTTGTGTTTGCCAGGATCCGATGAATATTGAATACTATGTCAAGTTGATTATCAATCTATCTTATATGTTATTTATGATCTTGCATGCTTTCCGTTACTAGTAAATGATTTGGCCAAGTAGATGCTTGTAACTCCAAGAGTGAGTATTTATGCTAGATAGTGGGTTCATGCCTCCGGCAATCTGGGAGAGTGACAACAACTTCTAAGATTGTGGATGTGCTGTTGCCACTAAGGATAAAATAACCGATGCTTAGCTTAAGGGTGCGCCGTTAGGTCTAATGCATTTGTTTACATTACGCACATTACTTAATGCGATTATCCGTTGCTTGCAACTTAATACCAACGGGGAACTCGGTATGACAACCTGGAGGTGGATTATTAGTCATAGATGTTGTTGGATAACGGTCTATATATTTTGTCGTAATGCCCACATGAATATCATAGTAATCATCATGTTATATATATGCATTGTCATGCACTCAATATTTTGTCAATTGCCCAACTAATTTGTTCACCCAGCATGTTAGTTATCTTTTATGGAGAGACACCACTAGTGAACTGTGGAGACCGGTCCATTCTTTTACACTGATAATACAACCAACTGCAAACATTGTTCTTTTCATTCTCTGCAATTTACTACTGTTTTCCACACCATACGTTTAATCCTTTGTTTTCATCAAGCCGGTGAGATTGACAACCTCACTGTTTCGTTGGGGCAAAGTAGTTTGATTGTGTTGTGCGCAGGTTCCACGTCAGCGCGCCACTGACAACTTTCAGAAGCGATTTCTTGCTCCTACTGGTTCGATTAAACCTTGGTTTCATACTGAGTTAAACTACTGCTACACTGCTTCATACCTTCCTCTTGGGGTCTCCCAACGAACGTGTGATCCACGTCATCAAGCAACTTTTCTGGCGCCGTTGCCGGGGAGCAAGAGGATTTCTGCAAGGGGAGTTTCACGCTTCCAATCTCTTTACTTTGTTATTGTCTTGCTTAGTTTATTTTTATTTGTCTTGTTTGCTTTAATTATAAAAAACACAAAAAATTAAATTTCTGCATTTAGTTTATTTCGGTTTGTTATTATGTCTAGTTCTTTACTTGCTATCAATGGTTACATTCTTTGAAACTAGTCCTATGGCTGAAAACACCATGAGAGAGCTTTATAAAATTTATCTTGAATTGGGACATGAAGTGTTTGAAGAGAAAATTAAAAACCTATGGAGATTTATTTGCATGATGGTAGCAATGTTATTACTATAAATTCTTTGAACACCATTATTGCTAATGCTATGGAAGACTTTAAGCTTGGGGAGGCGGTTTTGATGAAAATAATATTTTAGTCCCCGGAGAAAATTTGCTTTGATAATACTTTGCCTCCAATACATGATGATTACAATGATGGTTGTGATAGTTTTACTCCCACTATTACTAATAAAATTGATTATGCTTATGTGGAGAGTAATGATACTTCTATGCATGTGGATCATGATAAGAATGCTTTATGTGATAGTTTATTGTTGAGTCTATTCATGATGCTACTGAAAATTATTTTGAGAGAGGAAAATATGGTTATAGCAATCTTCATGTTTTAAATTCCTCTCTTTATGATGAAAGTTTTGAGCTTTCTCTTGAGTTGCTTTTATATGCTGGTTGCTTTAAGAACAAATGGTCATTATGAGAGAGGGAGACACGTTTCATGTATCTCAATAATATTAAGTCTCCTCTCTTTATGTTGAAAGTTTTGAAGTTGCACTTGATTTGCCTTCCTATGCTAGTCACTTTGTGTTTCATTGACTTGTTTTCTTATAAGGCTCCTATACATAGGAAGAGTGTTAGATTTAAACATGTTTTATATATGCTTCTTGATGCTCTCTTTTATGTTTCAACTCTATCCTTATGTGAGCATCATTAAAATCTTTCTGCGCCTAGCTAAAAGGCGTTAAAGAAAAGCGCTTATGGGAGACAACCCATTATTTTATTTCTGCAATTTTTCTTTTCTTTTTGAGTCAAGGAGTTGTTTACTTCTGTAACAATTCCTTTGTATCTTTATTTTATCGCATTGTTGTGCCAAGTATCCTCTAATAGGAAGATGATGCTAGATTTGGATTTCTGCGCAGGAACAGATTTCTGCTGTTCACCGTTTTACTCTGTAAAATCACAGAAAAATTATTTAAATCTGCAAATTTTTGTGCGTGATCCTCAGATATGTACGCATCTTTCGTTAGTTTAGTTTTTCGATCTGAGCAACGTAAGTGCCTCGAAAAAATTCGTCTTTACGGACTGTTCTGTTTAGACAGATTCTGTCTTTTATTTTTCGCATTCTCTCTTTTACTAGTGTTGAGTGGAATTCTTTTTTAGGGTGAAGAGCTTCACATAACATCAGTGGCAGTAGTTAATGTTAAAAGTAACGGTCATGTTTGTGTCCTTATAGAACATGTGAGTTTTTGATTGTGCACTAACCCTCTAATGAGAATTACTCTGAGTTTGGTGTGGCGGAAGTTTTCAAGGGTCAAGAGAGAAGGATGATATAATGTGATCAAGAAGAGTGAAGAGCTTAAGCTTGGGGATGCTCCCATGGATCACCCCAGCATATTTCAAGAAGACTCAAGCGTCTAAGCTTGGGGATGCCCAAGGCATCCCCTTCTTCATCAGCAACTTATCAGGTCATCTCTAGTGAAACTATATTTTAATTCTTTCACATCATATGTGCTTTACTTGGAGCGTCTGTGTGCTTTTATTTTCAGTATTTTATTTTTCTTATGGTCAACTTGATTGGACCCTAGCATTCTTGATTGGGAGAGAGACACGCTCCGCTTTTTCATATGAATACTCCTATTCTTCACTTATACTTGTTGAGTATTCTTATCTAGCTATTGCTATGCTTTTAGCTCCTGTTTTGCATGCATCTCTTATTCAGAGCTGTTAGTTCTTTTAAAGAAAGTACTCTCTTGCTTCACTTATAATTGTTTGGAGAGTTTATGTTGAAATAAATTGATTGGTGTTTGGTTGGAACAGAAAATGTTGCATGTGGTAGATGGTATAATGGAAAAAGCTTACATATTCTTGTAGATCACTGTATTGGATAATTTGATACTTGTCAATTGTTTTGAGTTATCAAGTAGTTCATGTTTAAGCTTTTGTATCATGTAGTTAAAACCTATTAATGAAGAACTACCGTAAAGCTCGTTGAAATTTGGTTTGCATGATTGGTATCTCTAAGGTCTAGATATTTTCTAGTAAAAGGGTTTGGTTAACAAGGAAGACAGTGTAGAGTCTTATAATGCTTGCAATATGTTTTCATATAAGTCTTGCTGTGTCGGTTGATATCCTGTGTTTGCTTCAAATAACCTTGCTAGCCTAAACTCTGTACTGAGAGGGAATGCTTCTCGTGCATCCAAAACCTTGAGCCAAAATCCATGCCATCTGTGTCCACCATAACTACCTATATGTGGTATTTCCTTGCCATTCCAAGTAAATTTTTCATGTGCTACCTTTAAACTATTCAAAAATTATTACTCCTATTTTGTGTCAATGTTTACCAAGCTCATGAGGACGGGGTGGATGTCTTTATGTCAACTGTCAAACAGACTTTACCACCGGACTAGCGGCATATACATCCGCTTATCCATTAATTTTGCAAAAAGAGCTGGCAAATGGGGTGCCCAGTCCCAATTAATTACAACTTTAACCGCTTAATTCTCTTCACATTTTTGCCCTGATTTATCAGTCAAGCAATGACAAACAGTGAAATATCTGCATGTGTAAACAAAAGAGAAGAGGGATGATCTGCCTTGCTGGTAGAAATAACGTCCTTCATGGGAGCCGCTCTTAAAAGTCTGGTTGGCAGGGGTCATATTGTACTTTCCATTTTCTGATTCGTTGACAATTAACAAACACCTCCAAAACTTATTTTTACTCTCTTATGATTTCAAAAACTTAAAAAGCTCTAGCACATGATTTAATCCCTGCTTCCCTCTGCGAAGGGCCTTTCTTTTACTTTTATGTTGAGTCAGTTTTCCTACTTCTTTCTATCTCAGAAGCAAACACTAGTGTCAACTTTGGTGCAACAATTTTTATATGCTTGTATATTGCACTTATTATATTGCTTTGTGTTGACAAATATCCATGAGATATATATGTTGAAAGTTGAAAGCAATTGCTGAAGCTTAAATCTTCCTTTGTGTTGGTTAAATACCTTTTACTTAGAATCTATTGCTTTATGAGTTAACTCTTATGCAAAACTCTTTGATGCTTGTCTCGAAAGTACTATTCATGAAAAGTTTTTGCTTATATGATTCAGTTGTTTGCTCATTATCTACTTGCTAGCAAACTATAGACCATTGACCTGGATCACTTCATTCATAACATGTGCTTTACAATACTATTTGATCAAGATTATGATTGTAGCATGTCACCTCAGAAATTATTTTGTTTTTATCGTTTTACCTACTCGAGGACGAGTAGAACTAAGCTTGGGGATGCTTGATACGTCTCAAACGTATCTATAATTTCTGATGTTCCATGTTGATATTATACCAATTGTTACATGTTTTATATACACTTCATAGCATTTTTATGCATTTTCTGGGACTAACCTATTAACAAGATGCCACAGTGCCAGTTCCTGTTTTCTGCTGTTTTTGTATTCCAGAAAAGCTAGTCTGGAAATATTCTCGGAATTGGACGAAACTTGGACAGACCTCCTATTTTTCCAACACGTACACGGAGTCCAAAGGAGAGACGGAGGGGAGCCACGAGCAGCCACACCATGGGGCGGCGCGGGCCCCCCTGCCGCGCCGTGGGGTGGTGTGGGCCCCACGGGCGTCTCCAGCCGCCGCCCTTTCGCCTATATTCTTCCCGACGCGAAAACCCTAAATACCCGAGCCATTATCCACGAAAAGTTCCAGAGACGCCGCCGCCGTCAACCCTAGCTCGGGAGGGTTCAGAAGCTCTTCCCGGCACCCTGCCGGAGAGGGGAATCATCACCGGAGGGCTCTACATCACCATGCCTGCCTCCGGAGTGATGCGTGAGTAGTTCATCCTTGGACTACGGGTCCATAGCAGTAGCTAGATGGTTGTCTCTCCACTTTATGCTATCATGTTTAGATCTTGTGAGCTGCCTATCATGATCAAGATCATCTTATTGTAATGCTACATGTTGTGTTTGCTGGGATCCGATGAATATTGAATACTATGTCAAGTTGATTATCAATCTATCTTATATGTTATTTATGATCTTGCATGCTTTCCGTTACTAGTAGATGCTTTGGCCAAGTAGATGCTTGTAACTCCAAGAGTGAGTATTTATGCTAGATAGTGGGTTCATGCCTCCGGTAATCTGGGAGAGTGACAATAACTTCTAAGATTGTGGATGTGCTGTTGCCACTAGGGATAAAATAACCGATGCTTAGCTTAAGGGTGCGCCGTTAGGTCTAATGCATTTGTTTACATTACGCACATTACTTAATGCGATTATCCGTTGCTTGCAACTTAATACCAACGGGGAACTCGGTATGACAACCTGGAGGTGGATTATTAGTCATAGACGCTGTTGGATAACGGTCTATGTATTTTGTCGTAATGCCCACATGAATATCATAGTAATCATCATGTCATATATATGCATTGTCATGCGCTCAATATTTTGTCAATTGCCCAGCTGTAATTTGTTCACCCAGCATGTTAGTTATCTTTTATGGAGAGACACCACTAGTGAACTGTGGACCCCGGTCCATTCTTTTACACTGATAATACAACCAACTGCAAACATTGTTCCTTTTCATTCTCTGCAATTTACTACTGTTTTCCACACCATACGTTTAATCCTTTGTTTTCAGCAAGCCGGTGAGATTGACAACCTCACTGTTTCGTTGGGGCAAAGTAGTTTGATTGTGTTGTGTGCAGGTTCCACGTCAGCGCGCCACTGACAACCTTCAGAAGTGATTTCTTGCTCCTACTGGTTCGATTAAACCTTGGTTTCATACTGAGGGAAACTGCTGCTACACTGCTTCATACCTTCCTTTGGGGTCTCCCAACGAACGTGTGATCCACGTCATCATTAGGAAACCATAACCATCATTAATCAACGAGCTAGTCTAGTACAGGCTTACTAGGGACACTGTGTTGTTTACATAACCACACATGTATTAGGTTTTCGGTTAATACAATTATAGCATGGAGAATAACATTATCATGAACATGGAAATATGATAATAACTCTTTATTATTGCCTCTAGGGCATATTTCCAACAGCTTCTTCCTCCACTCTAGAGATGCAAGCTTTACAACCATTTCAAAAAATATAGGAAGGAGAATCTCACGCCTCTTCACAATCTCCACAAAGAGTTCGCCGTGACAACAACCACCAAGCCAACTTTGAGGGAAACCCTCTAAGAGTAACAAACTCACGGGCTCCCACTCAAACTAATTGGCACGGAGAGCTCAAGAAAATGCACCAAACAGAAAGGAAGAATACAACAAATGCTCAAGTACCGCTCTCTCTCTATCCCCCCTCTCAAATCTCACCAATAACCAAAACATGTCATGGAAGAATTGGGGAGGAGGTTGAAAGTGCATGTGTTGCCCCATGCGTGGTTTTGGTAACTAATGACAATCTTTATGGACTAATAGTTGCATTGAGATATACTTATAGATCTTGTCCATGGAAAAGATTAGTGTTCATGTGTTGGACTCTAGAAGCTTATATGATGACCAAGGTTCTATCCTAGGGTTTATATGAAGAATGATCATGTGAAGAGTTGAGCTTATTGCAAGCATGGCTTGGAAAAGAAGATTGAGTGAACATTCGTGTTATCTCCAAGCCATCATATATATCAAGATAAGAAGATGAAGTACAAGTGGATTCATGAAGATGGAGATTAGCAAGGCTCTCCCATCATGGTGTATGGGGGAGTATTTGCAGAAGTCTTCATCAAGCATGTGCTAGCAAGCACAATCAAGAAAGGTGTTCCAACTTGAGGGAGACAAGATCTTCATCATCTAGCTCAAGTGGAATGCGCAAGGCAAAGGTATGATCTTGATAGGGTTTATATTTACCAGTCTCATGTTGTTAGTTCGGAGACCGGGTTATAGGATAGACGGCGTACTATCAAGAGGGGCTCTCAAGTGAGTAACTTGATCACATCTTGTGGAGAGCTCAAACCTTTGCATACTTGGCATATCATCTTTATTGGTTCTTATTTGGTTTTATCCATGTGAGAATTTAGATATTGTGTTCATCTCCATACCAAGCTCTAGTTCATCAAAAAGGGATTTCATTTGAATATCTTGTGATGTTTTTTATGTTCGAGGTTTTACCGATTCGTCCTTTGTAGAGAGGTCAAACTCTCCTCTTGTGTTCTCCTCCTCACATGATGCACTATGATGTGTATATGCATGATCTTGTAGAGCTTGTGATTATCTTCAAAACAAGCCCAAGATCATAGAAAACGGAGTCCGGATGAAAAACTTGTTGAGTTTTCGTGTTGGAAATATTATCGGTTTATCCTTGAGTAAAGTTCCACACCTTCCCTTGGGTGGTGACTTTACTCTCTTGTTGCTATCTTTCCAACAAAATTGGTTTCATCCCATTTGGAGTTTTCTTGCAAAAGTTAGAGGTCGATGAAGATCTCTTTCTGGGTCTGGTTGGCCGGCCTGGCCGGGCCCTAGGCCGGCTCCTAGGCCGGGCGCGTCGGGCTCCTGGCCGGCCTAGGCCGGCTTTTCCAGGCCGGGTGTCTCAGGTGTGTGGCCGGCCTCCAGGCCTGGGCCCCAGGCCGGCTCCTAGGCCGGCCTGCACCTCTTCAAACGGGCAGTTTTCCAAGGGACCTATTTAAGGGGCTTTCTTCCCCAACGGTTTTCAAACAACTTGAGCTCGTTTTTCCCCTCTCTCTCCTCCATTGTTGACCTTTGGAAAAGTTTGCTTTCCTCTCAATCCCTCCCATGATTCTTGCTTATCTTTGAGGGAAAGTGAGAGGAGATCTAGATCTATATTTCCACCAATCCATCTCTGCTCTAAGTGAGGGGAAGTCTCTTGATCTAGATTTTGGAGTTCCATTTGTTGAGTTCTTATTTGTTCTTCCTCTCTTCCCCCCCATAAGCATTAGTTGCTTTTGATGGGATTTGAGAGTGAAGGATTTGAGCACTTGTGCTCTTGCCATTGCTTTGTGCATCGGTTTGTGCTCTCCACGAGGATTCGTGGAAGTTGAAAGCTTGTGAACTTGTTACTCTTGGGTCTTTGGACCCTATACGCCCTTGTCGTGGTTGAGACTTTTGTGGTCACTTGTAGACATTCGGGAGCCCTCTATCCAGTTGTGGGTTGTGCCCCGGATTGTTGTTGTAAAGGCTCCGGATTCCGCCTTGAAGGATTCCGATAGTGGAAGGTGAACCAAACCTTTTGTGGTGCGGTTCATCGGAGAAGAAGGTGAAACCTTTGTGGCTGTTAAGTCATTGTGTTGACTCACACCTCTCCAACGAGACGTACTCCCCTAAAAAGGAGGAACGGGAATACATCCTCGTCTCCGCGTGCCTCGGTTATTCTATACTCGAGCTCTTTACTTATGCACTTTACATTGTGATAGCCTTCGTGCTTGAAGTATTCTATTGCTATCACTTTGTTTACTTTTCTTGCTTAGCATAAGTTATTGGTGCACATAGGTGAACCTAGTATATTTAGGTTGTTGGCTTGTTAATTTAAAACACCTAGTTTTATTCCGCAATTACCAAGCCTAAACCGGAAAAGTTTTAATCGCCTATTGATAACCCCCAAGAGCAGGGATCACTGTAGCACCTCTCAATGTGGAAGTAGGGTATCGATCCGCAGGAGCAAGAAGGAAAAGTTATCTATTCCGTACAACTAAAGTGTCACAAGTTTTAGTTGATTATGCACTAAACAGGTTTAAAGAACAAGATGGTTGATTTAATGGATGGAAGTTTAATGAAACAAAACAAGAATGTAAAAGTGTCCCAATCCTCTTCAATGCAAGAGGACAAGACAAAGGTTTTCTCTTATAGAGCAATGGACATGGGTTCATGGGTTCACTCAATCCTCTCTCTCCCATCTATGGTGATTATCATGTTATAGATAAAAAAGTACACACAATTGTCATGCTTTAATGGTAAACTTCTATGAGGGCTACATGTCCTAAAACACATAGTTGAAAGAAGTACTCATTTGTGTTGCTAGTCACCCTCGTAAGGCTAGCGTGGTTGCTGTCACTCCCACATCATACTCTTCCTTTTTACCCCCAGATAAAGGATGTTGGGCTGTATTTCACGTCACTCAATACATATGCCGTTGTCACATCGGCCATCCCGTACCTACATACATCATACTTCATAATGGACAATATTCTAAACACTAGTGCAATGATTCATATTTCGTGTGCATGACCACATATCTCTCATCTATCCACACTTGGTGGTGTCAATCACCTCATGACAAGGATAAACAAGACATTATGCATAAATCAAACCATCACATGTATCATAGAATATCTCCAAAGTATGACAAACCATAGAAATCCCAACATGACGGTAAATGCATAACATAATATCATCTCATACCACAATATCCACCATAGGAATTACAAAGATAGTTCCATAATCATGCAAGACACATCATATGGACTTCAACAATGATCATACATAGAGAGATTGGATCAAGTTACCACCACAAACCCAAGGTCCAGGGGGTGGACTACCCCCTTCATCATGGAGACGGTGGAGAAGTCGTTGGAGAAGATGGAGACCACCCCGGCAGCGCCCCGCCGGAGTTTCCCCCCTCCAATCTGCAGCTCCAGGTCTCTGTTTCGTGGTTTCTATGTTTCGGCGGCGCTCTTTTCCGAAGGGCGTCGGGACTATTTTTATAGTCGGTTTTAGGTCAAGACGGAGACGTGGGCGAAAAGATCGACGGCAATGGAGCCTCGAGGCTCCAGATGGTGGGTCCCACGTGGCCAGATTCCTTGGCCGCGTGGGCCACCCTCTTTTGGGCCTCGGGCCTCTGCTTGTTCGCTTCCTTCGCTCCAAGTCTTCTTCCTTCCAAAAACTGATGCTCGTAAATTTCCAGGTCATTTGGACGTCGTTTGGGTCCCTGAAACATTAAAATATGGAAAATAGGGTTTTCTGCCTGCGCAGGGTTAATTCCATAAAAATAGGAAAATCATGAAATATTCCAAAAATCATTATAAAACATTGATATAACCCTTATATGATGCAAATATGATTGGAATATAAGTAACATAGTGCAAAGTTCATGTATGCATTTTACATGCATCAACATCCTCAAGCTTAACCAATACTCGTCCTCGAGTATGAAGGTGATAAAACTAACATGGACTTTGCAATTTAATACTAACAATGGATATCAAAGATGATTACTATTGCTACATAGAGTCAAATGATTCATTCTTAAAAGGAGTAGCAATATGCAAGATAGTTTATGAAGTGATATCAAGTATTCAATGCAAGGATGTTCAATGATAATTCACAAAGTGTAACATGAATGAAAAAGTACTATGGACCACAAGTATGCATAATGATAAGTAAGAACATCCTATAATGGCCATAGAGTATTGATGAAAATCTGAATATAAAAGGTGGACACTTTGGAAAGATATATAAATGAGTAGAGGTAAAGCATGAATAAGTTTCATCTAACTTCCAAACTCTTCTACTTAAATTAATGATTGCAATGTGGTAATCCTTGGTGTCAAGCTCTCATTACCCCTATCAGCATCTTGAATGATTAAAGTTTAAAGTGAAAGCAAATATGAGTAGTGTGCTTGACAAAGTATAGGTTGAATGTCTCATGCCCCTTGAATACAAGTACCTACACCTGTGTTACTCAACTTGGGACACAAAGCAAGTTCAAGTTAAATATCATTGTAAGTAATAATAGCATCATTAAGAGCGTCAACTGGGTACCTCTTGTCCCAGGATATGGAACAAGCCCATATCAAAATGACAAGACAAACAAACAAAATGAACAACCTCGACACCCTTTTTATTTACCATTGGAATAGCTTTTTATTGTAAGGTGTATCACTGATGGTTCACCATAGTATGTGACGAGGGGTACCCTCATCAAATCCCATGGTTAAGGACCTAGGTTGAGATTATGGGGAGAGAACGTGGTAGTACTGGTAGTTTCGTCGGCTGACAAGCAGAGGCAAAGATTTACCCAGGTTCAGGCCCTCGGGTGGAGGTAAAGACCCTACTTCCTGCTTGTCTGGTATTGATTGTGTGGATTATGCGATTACAGAGGAACTCTGGCGAGGTATCGATCTCGCTAGAGCTTTTGGTGGTTCGAGTATGGCTTGTCCCTAGATCGGCACCCCTCCTAGCCTTTAAATAGGCTGGGTCTCGGGAGTTCGTAACCGACCTAGTTTACATGTAAGGAAAGTTTAAACCGACTATGCCTATGTCTAATCTTGGAGGGTACTCCATCTTCTTGGGCCTCCTGTCTTGGGCTTCGAGTAGGCTCTTCGCTATTGGGCCTTAGTCGTCACGTGCACCAGGTACCCTCGCAGTAGGGTACCCGAGATGTATACCCTTGTCAGTAGCCCCCGAGTACTTGTCTGACTCGAAGAATCGGACATGGACTCGTTCGTAAGTGCACGTCATACACTTTGTATTCTGTATATTATAACTGGAATTCCTGTATGAATAGCCCATGTTGGCTATGTCGAGTATTTTATCGACTATGATTTTGCTTATGAAGACCAAGGGATAATAGCTTAGTAGGCCCAGTACACTCGACGGATCGGGACTGATTAACTACTAGATAAAACCTTACTAGCTTTCAATCAAACCCGAGTCCGCAGACTCGAATCTGGAACAAACTGGTCAGATTCGACTAGGCCGCTTGAGGTCTTACTGATTCGATCTGCAGTATCACTTTGAATTTTACCCAACGCGTCCGTCGGGATTTTTCATCATGTCTGCTGACACGGAAAGATAAGGATTGGCGTTGCTGGAACGGTCCTTAGCCCAGCTCGAAAGTTCGGCGGATCTTACCTTTACACTATGCGTGTAGCATCCGAGGTATTTGCGACGGACGCAACTCGGGAATGTTTCGAGTATGATTTTGTATATGAACGTAGTCGATATATTGGTCGACTGACACTTTGACATTATTCTATCGGGTGCGCGACAGCGCTCCCGATGGGAGTAGCCCCCGAGATTGTGCTTTATTACTTGTAATGGAGGATAATCTCAAAATCATTGTCTTGAGCATCTTTAGTCGAAGAAATTTTTGACACGCTCCCGATGGGAGTAATATGCCTCAGCCAAAGGAACGGTCGAGTGACCAATTTTGCCTCATCATTGCTTTTTCACACCCGAACCAAACAAGGCAATCGAGTGACCAATATGCGTTGAGCGGACTCGAATGTATTTCTGATCAAAGCTCTTGAGATGACGTCAGGGATGACGTTTTTTGGCGACTGCGCTGCCTGACACGCGTGGCGTGCGTTATACTGCGATGGATGGGACGTGACACGTAAGTGGGCCCATTTGTGCAGAGCTGACCGAACGACGGTGCAGTTTGGACTTGATTTGACCACTCTGGCCCACTTTTTACGGAGAGGTGATTATGGCTCCTCTTTTTGCGTGCGTAGTGGGGAAGTGGCCGGCGACGGTTGCCCTCCGCGTTTTCCACGTGTACGGTGAGATTGCGTGCGTAGCGCACGGTTTGGATCTGAATGGCTGTGATTGCCTTTGATTTGTGGTAAATAGGGGAACGCGCTGGCATTATTTTTTTACTAGCCATTTGCTCTGCGCGCCGCCCCTGTTCCATCTTCTTCCTTGCGCCCCTGCTCCATTGCTCTTGTGCCCAAGCTTTTGATGTTCTCCTTAGCCACCACCGCCATGGCGCCAAAGAGGAAAGCTTCTGCCACCGACGCGCCCGCGACTGACGCGGCCGCTCTGAAGGGAAGAAAACCGCGGCAAGCGCATCTGCGGCCGCCGTCGACCTCAAGAAAAGCGACGGCGACTGGATGAAGTCCACGATCAAAGCGGCTCATCTCGAGAAGTTCCGCGAGACGGACTGCTGCCGCCGGCGGACCAGCTTACCGTCCGCGCGCCATCAAAGAGGTACTCCCCGAGCCTCGCGCAAATGAGCGCGTATGTTTTGCGGAGTTTTTGCCTAGGGGTCTATCTTTTCCCTCCACGACTTCGTTCGTGGTTTGTTGTTCGCCTATGGGGTGCAGATCCATGATCTCACCCCGAACGGCATTATGCACATTGCCTGCTTCATGGTATTGTGCGAGTGCTTCCTGGAGTTGCTCCCAGCTGGGCTCTTTGGAAATCTATCTTCATGGTCCGGCCCAACAACCGAGGCGGCCGAACCTATCCAGTTGGAGGCCTGCAGATCCAAGTGCGCAGCGACACCCGATACTTTGCCCTGAAGCCAGTCGACTCGGCGCAAGGGTGGAGGAAAAGTGGTTTTATGTGCTAGTCGACCAGGAAGGGGTCCCAGCATTTTCGACTGCTGGTATAGCCGCTAGGACGAAGGCCTGGGACCATGAGCTTTCGACTGAAGAAATGGCGGAAGCAGCGCCTCTGCTGGAGACGATTGGAGGACTGCTTAACAGCGTCACTGGTGTGCATCTAATTGCCACCTTTGTGAAGATGCGGGTGTGGCCGCTCCGCGCGCGAGCTCACCCTATGTGGCAGTATGAAGGTCCTCTCGACTCCACTCGGATGAACAAGGAGGAGCTGTCTAGGAGCGAGCTGGTGTCACATGTGCGGTCCATCACCAGCACAAAATCCAGCGAGCCCTGCAACGTCGACTGCCCTGTCGCTCCTTATGGGGCTGAAAAGCCTTTGCCAGAGGTTAGTGAATCTATCGATTTATGATCTCCTGCTTTTGTTATTCTGCTATGCATCTTTGTGACTTTCGACTGCTGTATTTTGTATGCAGGGCCACTCGACCGCCTCAACCCTTCCTCCTCTTCCCGAAGATGGCCCAACTCATGAAACAGAGGTGACGGTAGAAGCGAAGGGAGGAGATGAATCGCCTCTACCTTCGGCTACTACATCTCCCACAGAAGAGGTTGAAGAGGAAGGGGTTGAAGAAGCACAGGACAAGGAGCTTGCCACGACTGATGATGTGAGCGAGGTCCCTACTCGCAAGCGCCGTCGGGCGGCCAAGTTGTGTCTTCCTCTATGAGCTCACCCGCAAAAGAGGATTTGAGGGATGATGAAGACTCGACCTCCTCACATTCTGCCAAGGCTGCTCCCCTGGATGTGAGCCCATTGCGCTCAGCTCCTCCTCCCAAGTCAGGTGGGGAGCTGCTTTTTGGAGGCCCAAACTTTGAAGACCTCGACAGCGAGGAGGAGAAGAGCACAGGTTTGCTCCTGAGCTTTTTGTACTAAAGTTTTCACTTGTTGAGTACTTTTGCTTATGTTGTATGTCTTCGGTCACTCGTAGTGCCGAGACTGTGCGCCCTCCGACTCCTCCAGCCGAGAGAGCTTCGACTCCAGATCAGCCAGAAGCTTCTCCTGTTGCGACTGAGGTCGTGAAAACAGTAGCCACGGCCACTACCATTGAGGCCGCCAAGATTGCGAGTGCGTCGACTCCAGAAATTGGGACTTCTGCTGCCAAGCCTGCACCTTGGGTTGAACACGTAAGTGTCGTTTGCTGAGCCCTTATCCTGGGACTATTTGTGTATAACTTATGCTCGTTCCATGTGCATGCAGCCCTTCTACCTCAACCTGGTGGAAGCAGGCAAAGCTTTTGTCCAGGTTGAACAGGACAGGGACAATCTGCGCGCTGCCATGGAGCAACTCAGCCGTAAGTGTGTTTGACTTCTGAATTCGAAGTTCCTTTTGCTCTGTCTTTGCTTTGTCGATTGTGAATGACATCTGGCCATCTAACTCAGGTGACAAGGCACATGCTGAATCCCGGGTGAAGGAACTGGAGGAAGCAATCGCCTCCCAGCGCGCTGAGTCGAAGAAGACTTTGGATGCCGCCAAGGACACAGCCGCCGTGCGCGAGAGAGGGTTTGCTGAACGACTGGCTGGCCTTGCTCGGGACGTGGGAGGTTAGCAACTTTCCCTTTGCATGCTTCGTGTGCACCCTGTTGGGTATTATGTACTAATATTTGCTCTTTCTGGTATTTGTTGCAGAGGCGATTGGTGTGCCAACACCTACTGACATGGTGAGTGATAAGTTATCACTCGACCAGGTTATAGGTGACCTTGGCGCTCAATTTGTCCAGGCGAAGGATGCCCTTGCCAAGTCTGCCAGCACCCTCAGCGCCGTGCACAAGAACGTACTCCCAACGACGGAGGTGCCGTCGACTGCTGACGGCTTCGCTGATGTGCTTGGTCCAGGAACTTCGACCATGGCAACTTTGCTCGCGCCCTCACGGTACGCGGCTCGGAGTCCACCCTCAAGCTGATACTAGGTCATGGGATAGAGGGTAACTTCGAGGCGGCGATGTCTGACTTCCCTCGGAAGGCCGGGAAGCTTATCTCTTTGAAGCATGTTAGCGAGCGAGCCACCCGCTGGCCAACCTTTTTATGAACACCATGGAACGTCGGGCAACAGAGGTCGCCGCCCGTGCGAGTAGGGCTAGGTCTGAGTCGGTGTCGGAGAAGTAGGGCAGCCGCACTTTTATGCCTTGTAATTAAACTTATGACCATGCGAGTACGCATGCGCTTTTGCTACCTTTGTATGAACTTAATTTCCTCGTTATGCTTCTGCCTGTAAGGCTGTGTGCTTTATTCACCTAAGCTTTGTGATGAGTTTCTCACGAAACTTTTATGATATTTGGAACAGAAACAGCCAGCCGCCACTTCATCCAGTTCGTCGCGGCATCGCGCCCCCACTCGATCTCGAGCTCAGGTGGCGAACGATGCCGCAGTAATACGTTATATGAAGGCTCGAGTCGCAAAACTGGAGCAAGAGCTGGAGAATACCCGCGGTGAGCTGGATAGGATGAGGGCTAGGCCTGCTTTACCCACTCAACGGAGGAGTATGTGCTTGGCGAGATGGAGATTGAACAGACAGCTCGAGTGTAAGCATGACTGCCTTGATCTATGAGTTCACAGTCTTTTTGTTCCTTGTTGTTGTAGGTTTTGTTCCAGATTTCCAGGCGGAGCAGGCTCGTGTAGAAGAGCAGTTGAACAATGCGACTAACGAACCCACGACTGGCCGCCAGCACTTTCGCTTGGATAAGCACCGAGCACGCATACTCGCGACTCTGCAGGATCGAGTGTGGCGGAGCACTATGCTTCTTGAGTTATGCAGGTCGGCCTTCAGTCGAATCAACCAGACGCTTTTTCCGACTGGGCCGCAACCTCAAGGAATCCACGCGTTGCTCGGGCTTTTCCGGACTACAGGTTCCATTCGAGACTTTATCACCCAGAAGCTTGTGGATGGAGCCAACGCAACAATGGCATATATCCGAAGTCAACGTCCAAATATGCAGCTACGTCCACCCGTGCCTGGATCGTCTTTGTCCCAGTCGCATCTTGACGATACAGTCGATCATGCGAGGGTGTTGGTTGAGTGCTATCATGCTCAACTTATGGGCCCTGTTCTTCCAGCAAAGGACGAACCGAAGATTAGGGTTTTTCTGTATAGGGGACAGCCCCCGAGTGTAAATTTTGCCACTTAGTACATATTTGTTCACTTGTATGTATGCAGCCCCCGAGTGTATCGAGTGGGGTTTATGAAAAACTTTGTATAGAACATGCATTCTACAGCCCCCGAGTGCTCGAGTGAGGCTGTGAATTTTTACGATGTTTGAAGCTTCAACTCATGTTATTGAGCAACTTTTTGGTTTATGTATGATTTTGTACGACCCAGCCCCCGAGTATTCGAGTGCGCCTGGGTATTATGTTTGAAGGAGCGAGAGCTCACGTTTTGAAGTAGCGCAGCCCCCGAGTATCGGGTGAGGCTAAGGTTGTGCGAGTAGTAAACAGGGAGAAATATGAGGAATTTATTGACTATATTCCATTTATGAATGTTAGGCTGCAGGCCGCCTCATTAAAAACCTTCCAGTCCCCTTAGGTACCCTGGTAAGGAAAAGAGCGCGTCTGAAACCTGCAGCCATCCGACATATGTGCCTATTACATTATGCGACTGAGCAATCTAAGCATAGAAACGGCGCAGCTGCGCAACGTTCCAAGGATTATGCGAGAGTTCGCCTGTCTTCGCGTGCTTCAGTCTGTATGCTCCACCTCCAATGACCTCGGTGATGATGAAGGGTCCTTCCCATGGAGACGCAAGTTTATGCACCTTCTTTTGCTTCAGTCGAAGTACCAAATCGCCAACCTCGAAGGACCTGGTACGCAGTCGACGGCTGTGATAGTTGCGTAGATCTTGCTGGTAGACAGCTGTGCGTGCTAGCGCCGTGTTGCGTGCTTCTTCGAGCAAGTCGACTGCATCTTCGAGTGCTTCATCTGCATCTTCTTCGTTGTATGCTTCGACTCTTGGTGCATTGAACCTTACGTCTGATGGCAGGATTGCCTCTGCGCCGTAGACCATGAAGAATGGGGTAAATTGCGTTGAGGCATTGGGTGTTGTGCGTAGGCTCCATAGCACAGATGGAAGTTCTTCGACCCAAGCACCCGCGGCCCTTTTGAGTGGCACCAGGAGACGTTTCTTGATTCCGCTCGTCACAAGTCCATTGGCCTTTTCGACTTGGCCGTTTGACTGCGGGTGTGCCACGGATGCATAGTTGAGCGTGATATCTTGCTCTTTGCAGAAAGTTCGGAATTCTTCAGCCGTGAATTTGTACCGTTATCAGTGATGATGCTACTTGGCACACCAAAGCGGTATATGATGGATTTTATGAAATTGACTGCTGTAGTGGCAGTCGAACTTGTGATAGGGACTGCTTCAATCCACTTGGTGAACTTGTCGACTGCCACCAGAAGGTGAGTATGCCCTCCATGGGAGGATTTTTTGAGTGGCCCAACCATATCGAGCCCCCACTGGGCGAAGGGCCAGGCCAATGGTATTGTCTTCAACGCCGATGCGGGTGCGTGCGGCTTTGTGGCGAATTTTTGACAGCCGATGCACCTTTTGACTATGTCCTCCGCGTCTTTGAGTGCCGTGGGCCAGTAGAACTCTGCGCGAAAGGCTTTGGCTACGAGTGATTGATGCATGTAAAATGCATACATGAACTTTGCACTTTAATTGCTTATATTCCAATCATATTTGCATCATATAAGGGTTATATCAATGTTTTATCGTGATTTTGGGAATACTTCATAGTTTTCCCATTTATTTGGAATTAACCCTACACAGGCAGAAAACCCTAGTTTTGTATTTTAATGTTTCAGGGACCCATACGTCAACGAAATCACCTGGAAATTTACGGGCGTCAATATTTGGAAGGAAGAAGGACTACGGAAAAAGGAAGCAAGCAAACGGAGACCCGAGGGCCAACGGGCATGGACCACGCGGCCACAGTACCAGGCCGCGTGGGACCCACTCGTTTGGGCCTCGTGGCTCCGTTGCCTTCGATCTCTTCTCCACCGACATCGTCTTGACCTAAAAACGCCTATTAAAAAGGTCCCCCGTCGTTCTCTGGAAGGAGCGCCGCACAAACACAGAAACACCGAAACGGAGATCAGGAGCTGCAGATTGGAGGGGGAAAACTCCGGCGGGGCGCTGCCGGCGTGGTCTCCATCTTCTCCATCGACTTCTCCACCGTCTCCATGATGAAGAGGGAGTAGTCCACCTCTGGACTATGGGTTTGTGGAAGTAACTTATGTATCTCTCCTCTCTTGAGCTTCACTAATTAGCACCGTATGAGCTGCTGAACATGATTACGGTCACCGTTGTAATACCTTTGTGGTGGATCTTTATGAGTTAATATATGTTTGAGATTGCAATGTTTGTTTCAGTTATGAGTATAGATGCATATTATGTACCCCGTTCTTGTCTACTTGTTTTGATCAAGCATGTTTATGAGAGCGTGTGTGGGGGAACGTGTGCATTAGTTGGAGTAACGGGGGGTGGCTAGTGCAGTGAACGTGAGAGAAAGTTCTGCGATCCACTTTGGTATCTTTACCTTACTTTGTTGCCTCACTAGGGATAAACTAAAATACCATGCTACCGGGGATGTGGGCGTGACCATTGCCACTACTCCATGACTAGATCTAGCATGTTCTTATTTTCACTTCATGTCATGATACTTAATGCTATACTCTGAGTTATCTTAATTACTGAGGTGTATGATTTAGTTCGCATCTTGGTGGAGTATAAGAGAGGTTAATAACCAAAAGATCTCTATGTTAGGACGTGATGCCCATATATCTAAGTAACTTGTTATCAAACCCTGTGTTGCAATCTCATATGTTAACTGTGTGTGTTCCATTGTCTACCACTTTATAAAGAGAGAGTGCATTTGTGAAACCATGAACCCCAGTCCATTTTTAATCATAAGAAACACCTTTCCAACACCATATACCACTTTTCTATTTTCAGCCATCATTAAATCCGAAAATACAAAAATACTTTTCATCTTGCATACATCATTCAAAAACCCAAAAATATCATTTACCATTGCATCCACCATCATTGCATATTTATTTCTTGTTTGCATTGCATAACTATCCTGATATCATTCTTATACCTTGTGCTTGACAACCACAGGTGAGGTTGAGGACCAAAACATCTAACCTTGTTTTGTAGGTAACCAAAAGAAGGATAAGAAGATAAATCTACCACTTCAGATTCCCCGAGAGTTCGATATTAAACCCTCGAGTCACCCCTCGTGGGGCAAACTGTCTTCCACTTTACTATACACTCTGCACTTGAAGTCTCAACCTAAATCCCGTTTATTTGTGCAGGCATCAAGACTTGCTCTTCGGGATCATCAGTGATCGACTGCTGGCATGATGCCCGCAGGTACTTGCATGAATATCACGAAGGATGGCTTGGCCATCTTCAAATGCTATGCAACGTTGGAACATACCTGATATGCTGCGTTTGTAAAGTTCACCGTTGATGACAGTGTATGCTTTAGATCGTCGAGTGACGCGTCTTGATTCTGTTATGTCTTCGGGTACCTCGCCGCGGAGTAGGTATGCGAGGAAAGGTTGAGTCCAAGTTGGCTCGATGAGGAGTACCTCGACTGGCGGGTCCTCTGTGCTAGGTGCTTTGCTCTTGGCCGGTGCGGCTGATGTAGGAGACGCTCGCTTCTTTTTGATGGATCTGTGCTCGATGCGCTCGAAGAAGACACCAGGTGGAACTGGTGCTTTAGTCGCGCCAATGTTGGCTAAATTATCTGCTTCTTCATTGCTTTCACGCCCTATATGCCGCAACTCGCAGCCTTCGAAACTGCCCTCCATGATGTTGTATAGGTCACGGTAAGCAATCATGTTATCTGCGATTGCGTCGCAGGCCTTCATTGTTTGCTGTACCACAAGATTCGAGTCACCGTAAATCATCAGTCGAGTGCACCCGAGGGCTTTGGCCATCCTCATGCCATGGATCAAGGCCTCGTACTCGGCTTCGTTATTTGACGGGAACTCGAATCCCATCTGTAGGATATAGCGAAGCTTGTCGCCTTTTGGTGAGCCGTCAAAGTACATAGTCCATGAGTTGGACACATCTGGTGCTCCTGGCAGCTGAGCTTCGATCCACTCGGTGTGAAAGTCAGGTAAGACTTGTGCTTTGATGGCCTTCGGGTAATCATACTTGATGTCTCGTGGTGCTAGCTCGATGAGCCATTTTGCAACTCGCCCAGTTGTGTTGGGGTTTGTGAGGATGTCCCCGATCACTGAGGTGCTGATTACAGTGATCGGGTGCTCGGAGAAGTAATGCGTCAGCTTCCTTGAGGACATGAACACGGCGTAGGCCAGCTTTTGATAGTGCGGGTACCACTGCTTTGATATGGAGAGCAGTTCACTCAAGTAATAGACTGGACGTTGTATGCTTTGGGTGTGTCCCTCCTCCCTTCGTTCGACTACCAGTACGGTGCTCACCACCCTGTTAGTTGCAGAGACATATAGGTACAGTGGCTCGCGTTCCCTTGGTGCGACGAGGATTGGAGGGCTTGTGAGGACTCGCTTGAGGTCCGTGAAGGCTGCTTCGGCTTCTTGCGTCCACTCGAATTTGTCTGCTTTCTTCATCAACCGATAGAACGGGAGTGCTTTTTTCACCCAACTTGCTAATGAATCGACTGAGTGCTGCTACTCGTCCCGCCAACTTTTGCACGTCATGGAGCTTTGAAGGCCTTTGCATCGTGAAGATAGCCTGTATTTTCTCCGGATCTGCCTCGATTCCTCGAGCTGAGACTAGATACCCGAGGAGTTGCCTGGCTGGCACGCCGAACGTGCACTTCTTTGGGTTGAGCTTTATGTGGAAGCGTTTGAGGTTTGCGAACGTCTCTCGCAAATCATCGAGTAGTGTGTTTTCCTCTCTTGTGGTCATGACGATGTCATCTACATAGACCTAGACGTTTCGCCCAATTTGCTTCTTGAGGCAATCTTGCATCATGCGCTGGTAAGTTGCGCCTGCGTGCTTGAGCCCGAAAGGCATTGTGGTGTAGCAGTAGACCCGAGTGGGGTTATGAACGCCGTTTTTTCTTCATCCTCTTCCTTCATCCTTCTCTGATGGTAACCCGAGTAAGCATCTAGGAAGGACAAGCGAGCGCACCCGGCAGTGGAGTCGACGATCTGGTCGATTTGAGGTAGTGGAAAGTGATCCTTTGGACATCACTTATTGAGTGCTGTAAAATCTACGCACATCCGAAGGATATCTGTGTGCTTCTTTTCTACGAGTACGGGATTGGCCACCCATTGTGATTTCTTGATTTCTCTGATGAAACCTGCTGCGAGTAGCCTGTCGACTTCGGCTTCGACTGCGGTTCTTTTTGGGCCGGATATGCGGCGCATTGTTTGCTTGACTGGTTTAGCATCTGGAAACAATTGGAGAGAGTGCTCGGCGAATTCCCTGGGAATACCTGGCATGTCGGCTGGACACCATGCAAATATATCCCAGTTCTCACGGAGGAATTCGACGAGCGCGCTTTCCTATGCGATAGGCTGATTCGACGAGACATTGACTGTCTTGGTCGGGTCAGTCGGGTGCACCTGATGCGATCTTGTGTCATTGGTGGTATTGAATGCTCTGTCGACTGCCACCTTTTTGTGTTCTGGCATAAGTGTTCGATCGTTGGAAACCGCTAGATCAGCGAGTGTTGCTTCCATGCCAAACATCTCAGAGATTTTGCTGAATTCTCGGTCGCAAGAGTCAGACTTTTGGAAGTTCCCTTTGACTGTGATTACTCCTTTTGGTCCAGGCATCTTCAGCTGGAGGTATGCGTAATGTGGCACCGCCATGAATCGAGCGAACGTCGGGCGTCCAAGTATAGCATGGTATTGTGACTTCCAGTCGACAACTTCAAATTCAATCGATTCTGTCCTGAAGTGGTTCTTGTCTCTAAACGTTACTGATACGTCTCCAACGTATCTATAATTTCTGATGTTTCATGCTTGTTTTATGTATCATTGTCACATGTTTTATATGCATTATATATCATTATTATACATTTTCTGGGACTAACCTATTAACAAGATGCCACAGTGCCAGTTCCTGTTTTCTGCTGTTTTTGGTTCCAGAAAAGCTGTTCGGGCAATATTCTCGGAATTCGACGAAACAAAAGCCAAACCTCCTATTTTTCCGAGGGACACACGGAGCCAGAAGGGCAAGCCAGGGGGAGGCCCACGGCCTCCAAACCACATGCTCGCGCGGTTGGGCCCCAGGGCGCGCCGCCATATGGTGTGGGCCCACGGGACTCCACCGACGTTGCCCCTTTGCCTATTTAGTCACCCCGACGCGAAAACCCTAAATATATATCTAATACTCCAGAAAGACTTCCGCAGCGCCGTCGCCATCGCGAGACCTTGTTTCGGGGGTCAGAAGTTCCTGTTCTGGCACCCTGCCGGGACGGGGATTGACCCCCGAGCCATCTCCATCGACTCCACCGCCTCCACTTCGACTCCATGATGGTTTGTGAGTAGTTCCCCCATGGACTACGGGTTCTTGGCTGTAGCTAGTTGGTACTCTCTCTCCCATGTACTTCAATACAATGATCTCATGAGCTGCCTTACATGATTGAGATCCATATGATGTAATTGGTGTTGTGTTTGTTGGGATCCAACGAATTGTTACATTATGATCAGATTGTTCATCATATTATCATACTATTGTTTATTTAAGATCTTGCATGCTCTCCGGTACCTGTGGTTACCCTGATCAAGTAGTTGCTTGTATCTCCAAGAGGGAGTATTTATGCTAGATAGTTGGGTTCAGCCTCTATTTAACCTGGGATAGTGACAGCAAGTTCTAAGGTTGTAGATGTGTTGTTGCCACTAGGGGTAAAACAGCAATGCTTTGTCTAAGGATGAATGGGTTGTTTACATTATGCACAATACTTAATGCAATAATCTGTTGTTTGCAACTTAATACTGGAAGGGGTGCGGATGCTAACCGGAAGGTGGATTATTTAGGCACAGATGCATGCTGGATAGCGGTCTGTGTACCTTGTCGTAATGCCCAATTAAATACTACAGTAAAACTTATCTTATCATAAGCATGCATTGTCATGCCCTTACAATTATCAATTGCCCAACTGTAATTTGTTCACCCAACACCTGTTATTTGTTTGGAGAGTTACCACTAGTGTGGATAGCTGGGAACCCCGGTCCATTTGTCATCATCATTGTTCTCTGGTCCTATATGTCATTAGAAGTAGTATCAACTATTTTCTGGTGCCATTGCCTCCGTGTTACTGCTGCTGTGTTACTGTTACTATTGCTCTCATATTACTGCTGCTTTCACATCACCCCTGTTACTAGTGCTTTTCCAGGTGCAGCTGAATTGACAACTCAGTTGTTAAGGCTTATAAGTATTCTTTGTCTCCCCTTGTGTCGAATCAATAAATTTGGGTTTTACTTCCCTCGAAGACTGTTGCGATCCCCTATACTTGTGGGTTATCAGTTACGTCGAGTTGTATGGTGCCTTCTGGGCTTATTGCTTTGCCTGGGACGATACCATGAAAGGTATTTGAGGACCTTGGTAGGTTTTCGACTGACATGTTCATTTTGCGGAGCATATCTGCGAAGATGATGTTTATGCCGCTGCCACCGTCCATGAATACCTTGGACATGGCGTAGCCTCCAATTTGCGCGTCGAGTACCAGAGCAGAGTGCCCCGGACGAACAACCGACGGAGGGTGGTCCTCTCTGCTGAAGCTTATTGCGGTTTCAGAACCCTTCAAGAATTCGGTTACAGCGGGAGGCGACATGACCGCCATGTTTACTTGTCGAGTGCGAAGTTTTGCTCCCTGTTGGAAGGGCGGCCTTTCTGTATCATGTACATCTGCCCTTGGGGCGGAGGGTACTGTGGTTCGTCCACCCGAGGTATGTGCTGTATGGCACCCGCGAGATTTCCGCCTGCGGCAGGCTATGGTGGTGGAGGTGGTGCCATCAGAACAGGCATATTGTTTGGCTGAGGCACGGGTGCAGGTGCTTGTGTGGCTGCTGCCTTTCTGAGATTTACGTAATCAGTCGCCATTTGGTCGAACTCCCTGCAGTTTCTCATCGAGTGATTGGAGCGCAGTTTTCCGTCGTCCCCCTTGTACAGGTGGAATCTGCAATCAACATCCATCTTTTCTTCGAATGATCGCTCGGATTGTGCTCCGGATCTTGACTTGCGCCAGTCCTTTCTTTTGTAGCTATCATTGCATTGGCCGCGGTCTCGACTGTCCCGGCGATCATCTCGACTGTCCCGTCGATCATCCCGACTGTCCCGCCGATCTTCTGACCGCCGGTCGCCTCTGTCCTGGTCATTGTGGGGTGTGGAGAACCCAGCCGCCATGAATTCGGGTCTGTCATCGTCGTAGTGACGTTTTGAACGTTTGCGCCTTCGGTCATCTCTGTACGAGTCTCTGCGGCTTCGACTGCCGCTTTCATGATTGTCACGGGGTGAGGACCCACGTGTGGTGCGCGCCATGTCTTCTCCGTCTGCCCACTCAGTCGCGATCATCAAGAGGTTAGCCACAGAGGTTGGCCTTTTGCGACCAAGTGCTTCTTTGAGGTCCCGCCTGGCTAGTCCCATTATGAAAGCATCCATGGCCATATCTTCTGAAATTACTCCGACTGAGTTACGTATCTCAGTCCATCGTCTGATGTATGACCTCAACGTTTCGTCTGAACGTTGAAAGCAGGCTCGCAGCTCCTCGAACGTTTTTGGGCGCTCACATAGAGGCTCAAAGTTTTTGATGAAATCAGTGCGGAAGTGATCCCACGAGTCGTATGTGGATGGAGGTAAAGCTTTGAGCCAGTCGCGGGCTGTGTCTTCGAGCATGAGTCGTATGTATTGCATGGCTGTGGTGTTTGTGCCTCGCTGGCACGCGACAGCCAGCTTGTAGTCTTCAAGCCACCCAGAAGGCTCCTGTCGACCCGTGAACTTGGGCTGTTCAGATGTGAGTTTGAACCCTTTGGGCATCCGTGTCTCGCGGACGCGTCGAGTGAAGCACAGAGCTCCATGTGGCTCAGGCTCTCGATCGGAGTGTGAGTCGCTACTGTAAGATCTGCGTGATCTGCTCCTGGACCTGCGCCTACGCGAGCCGCTTCTTTCCTTCGAGTGGTGGCGGTGGCCACTGTGATTATGCTCCTCCCGACGCGCGTCGACTAGGGCACGGTCTCGACTCCCACCCAGAGTTCTTGGAATTTGGCGTATGGCCTTCGCCGCCAAGGCGAGTGATTTGATCTGCTGGCGATGCAGTTTTGCATTGGGGTCATCAGCTGGAGGCTTGATTGCCTCTAGGTATGCTGCAGCGGTGAAGAGGGCACCCGCAGCTGTTTTGGGTACTGGCACTCCCTCTTCGTCGTATGTCATGAAAGAGTTGCCTAAGTTGCGGGTGAGTGCCGCCCTTTCGTCTGGCGAGAGGTGTGACAACCTTGATCTGGGTCTTGTGTCTGCTCGCCCGGTGGAGCTCAGGGAGAGCTGTCTTCTTCGCGCACTCGACAAGCTAGCTTGCGTTTTGCGTTATTCGAGTGTTGCTCTGACCTGCCGCAGTCGAAGTGATTCCTGCCAGTTAAAGTACTGGAAGGTCAACATCTCCTCTTGTGTTGCGTCTGCTGGCATCATTGTGCACTCCTTGATGACTTTATCTGCTTTTGCTGCCATCTCAGCAGTGATTGTGAGAGTTGTGACTCCGTCCGGCATAGTAACTGTGCACGGGAATTCTGTAGGCCTACGGCTAGCTGCGGCATCTGATGATTCTGCGGCGATGGCGACGTAGACCTGCTGAGATATCACCCGAGGGTATGTATATGTGTTTTCGAGTCCCACCATGGACTCGACGTCGTCATCAAGGCTCATGTCGGAGTCGATATGCCTATCGAGTGGTCCATTTGGACGGATCTCGCTGTCGATTCCTTCATCGCCTATGCTCATCTCGGCATCGACGAAGTTGTTATGAATCTCGAAGTCGAGGTTGTTGTTGTTGGTGCAGATCTCGAAGTCGACGTGGTTGTCGATATGAGTTTCGGGTTCGTCGAAGTCGCTGAAGGAGATCCCGCAGTCAAAATTTCCTCGAGTGAGAGATCGAGCTCGGGATCGTTTGTGCGGTATGCTGATTCGGCCTCCTCGCCCTGAAGTTCTTCGATGAGCTCGTGCATCTCTCGTGTGGACATGGTTGTTGCGGACGAGCAAGCTTGGAGGATCGACGATGGTATGGACGCAGTTGAGGGATCCGCAGTCGAAGGAGCCGCAACCGATGGAGCCTCGGGTGCAGAAATCGCGAGTTGGCGTGGATCCGTCAAGTCGTGCACACCAAACTTGTTGACGAAAAAATTGAACGAACCCACGGTTAAACCCAAACCTGAGTCGAGATCGGAGAAGGCCTCCTGGAATCCTGACGAGTGTGGCTCGAAATCCATCAGAGATCCGATGCGCTTTTTGCGGGTGAAGCTGGCGTGTTGCCGTTTGTCGAGTGAGCCGGCGAGTTTCCGTGTGCCGCCTGAGTTGGCGAGTTCTGGTTTGTTGATGCAGCCGGTGAGTTGCCGTTTGTAGATCCGATCGACACGTCGCCGTTTTCCGATGGAACCGAAGAAACCGCGAGTCCAGCACTATTCTTTCCCACAGACGGCGCCAATTGACGAGGGGTACCCTCATCAAATCTCATGGTTAAGGACCTAGGGTTGAGATTATGGGGAGAGAACGTGGTAGTACTGGTAGTTTCGTCGGCTGACAAGCAGAGGCAAAGATTTACCCAGGTTCAGGCCCCTGGGTGGAGGTAAAGACCCTACTTCCTGCTTGTCTGGTATTGATTGTGTGGATTATGCGATTACAGGGGAACTCTGGCGAGGTATCGATCTCGCTAGAGCTTTTGGTGGTTCGAGTATGGCTTGTCCCTAGATCGGCACCCGTCCCAGCCTTTAAATAGGCTGGGTCTCGGGAGTTCGTAACCGACCTAGTTTACACGTAAGGAAAGTTTAAACCGACTATGCCTATGTTAATCTTGGAGGGTACTCCATCTTCTTGGGCCTCCTGTCTTGGGCTTCGAGTAGGCTCTTCGCTATTGGGCCTTAGTCGTCACGTGCACCAGGTACCCTCGCAGTAGGGTACCCGAGATGTATACCCTTGTCAGTATGTAAGTAAATTTCCACCATGAATAATGCATGGCTTAGATTAGCGGCCCAGGCGTCTCTCTAACCATTTATACAAACTCATTTAAACTTGCTTTATCTCCACATTTATTTCACCCATGATAAGCATCCATAAACAAAAGTACATGATATCAACTAAATGAAACGAAGAGCATGTTGAAAGCTAGCCATGTGATAGCACATATGAGCTAACTCCCAACCCAAAACATTTGTCAAGCCCACAACATCGTAATCATAATCACAATGGGTCATATTTTATTAGTGCAATAAAAGTAAATTGTGCATCAAATTCGTGAGAGCTATATAACCAACTTTTCCCATACCAATCAATAACACAAGCATTTTCATTCAGAGGTATAGATAACACAAATATCATGATAAACATACTCGGAATGACATAAAGCTAATAGGTAGATATGGTGGACTCACTGGAATAACTTTGGTTGACGGTGTTGGAAACAAGTTTTTACTTGTTGGAATTTTTGGGCTAGCAAGAGGGAGAAAGTTGACCATCTAAATGCATGCATGAGTGTCCATAGAACTAACTAATCCATGTTAAACAAAGTAAAATAACAATCAACATCAAAACATGAATAAAAGATAGCTCTTGATAAAGCACTTGCAAATTATTACTCATTAACAAAGCATATGAATCATGCAACTATATGTATCTTTTAAGATCAACTCAAACATCCCTTTCCCAATCTTATAATAGCATCCAACATAATTCAACCCAAATTTCTAGTAGCTCTTTCATATATAGATGATAGTGTGGTGGTCTCACAAATAAAAATCAAACAAAAACAAACAAACAAAAGACGCTCCAAGTTTATGCGATAAAGTGTTTCGATCGAAAAACAGAAGTTAGACATGTGCAAACCGAGAGTGTGTACATCCAGTGGGGTTGTCTTCACATCCCCAAGCTTATGGTCTTCACCATCCTTGGATAGCTCTTGGTGCACCTCCTCCAATCCCTGTGAAAAAACTTCAAAACACCGTTTTTCCCCATTTCTTTTCTGTGCGGCTGCATTAGTAGTGATAAACAAATAGATTTCTTGCTGCATATAATCCTTGAACAAAAATTTATATGAATGTCCAGAAAGTGTATAATGTTGTATGCCTACTCATAAACTCAATTCGATAAAAAAGATTCAAGTTAAAAGTTCAAAGCATGCATCAAACAAAATGGGACAGAATCTGTCCAGAAAAACAGTAGCAGAAAAACGTATTTTTGTACCCTACTAAACTTTGTCGAAAAATTCCGAAAAAATTCATGCATACATAGGATTAAAAGTTGCAACTGCAGTTCAAATATGAGCTCATTCGGTTACAGAATAAAATTAAAAATCATACCATGCACATATTCGTGTAGGAATAAAATCTCCGAACGCTATAAGCAACTTTTTCAAACCAAAATGGGTAAAACTTGGCACTTTATTAAAAATTCCAGAAACTAAACTAAAAACTAAGTCTCTTGTTACAGCAAGAGGACACAAAGAAAATCACAAATAAAACAACCGGGTTGCCTCCCGTAAAGCGCTTTCTTTATAGCCATATAGCTAGGCTTCTTACATGATATCAAGATGGTTGGAGTGAGGTGGCTTGGCATCGCCAAGCTTGAATTCTTGTACTTATTAGATATATGTTGGGTGAGTCTAGGGGTAACATCCCCAAGCTTGAGTGATTGTTGTCCGTGTCTCGTTGCACGGACACCGGGAGTATAGGATACCCCCTTTTAGGTTCGGCACGGGGCGCGAAGGAGGCTGAGAATCGTCTTCTTGGGCGGAGTCTAGATCAAGCTCTCCTCTCCACGATCAAAGCATGCAACCAAAGGGACACAAGGAGCTACCCAGGTTCAGGCCGCCCGGAGGCTAAAAGCCCTACTCCTGCATGTCTTCTGTGAACCTCCCGGCAGGGTACCCGGAAGGGTTTTGGCCCGAGGTAGAAGAAGGACAGATCCTGACCCGGAGGAGATCACCTTCCTCTCTACCTCGCAGCCCTAGTCTAGTCTTGCTCTGGTTCTAGCTTGTCTTGTCTCTTGTCTCTCTCTCCCCCTCCTCCGTGCCTTGGTCCTCCTTTTATAGGCTAAGGGGTTGCCACAGGGTCACGTGAGGGGATGAGGGACCTTCGGGGTGAAGGACCCTCCTCATCTAGTTTAGGGGAGACGTGGCCTCTCCTCAGCCTAGCGTCTCCTTGGGTTAGGTGGGAGCGTCCGCCTTGGGGGGACAGGAGCTGACACCACCACGGGACGTGCTTCCCCCCGCGCTGCCTTCGCCTTGCTTCCCAAGTCTTCCGTGGTGAGGTGGAGTGCTTATCCACAGGACGTAGGAAGTACCCGAGAGGAGCCTGGCCTCCTGCCGGGAACTCGGGCTCTCGGGTCCTTCCTGGCCTTCTTGCTTGATTCGGGGACCCGGAAGGTCCCCAGGACCGGAGCCCTTAGTCGTGGGCCATGCGTCTTGACGGTGAACCCGCCAGCTTGACTTGAGTCTTGGTCTTGTCCATCTTCATCTTGGGCCCACATGGGGTGGACCCACTTTGGCAGTACTAGGGGAACCCCATGTTCCACTGTTGCGACAGTAGCCCCCGGGCATGGTCCCGGCGGCTCTTGCTCCAGCTGCCGGGGCCATGGCCTAAAGATAGGTCAAAGTGGGTCCCGGGTACCTGGTCTTCTCAGCTCCGTTGGGGACCCGCCGAGGCGAGGTAGAGACGAGCCCCCGGGTCCTTGACTGAATCACGGCGAACGTTGCGATTCATACGGACCCCTTGCTTATCCTGGAATCCAACGGGCGAAACGCGCAGAAATCGGCACGCCCCCTCGATCCCCACGTCCGTCGGAGTAATGGGGCCGCGACGTGACGTGTGGGATGCCTTATAAGCCACGACTGGCTTCCACTGTAGCCGTTACCTCTCCAGATTCGCCGAAATCCCCAAATCGCCGCCTCCACCTTCGTCTTCCTGACTCTGCTCCGCCGCCTCCCCTTGTCGCCATTGCACCAATTTCCCTTCTGCTCCAATGGCTCGATGAAAGTTCTCGCCGGAGGAAGAGAGCGCGGAGGCCTCGCCCACCGAGAAGCCGCTGTCCCCAAAAACCAAGAGATCGCGGCGGAGATCGGCGCGCAACGCCGAGCGGGCCGAGATCAAGAAACAGAAGGCCTTGTTTCCCAGCTGCTTCGCCGGTGACGCGGAGATGATGCGGAAGCGGGGCACTTCGGGGTGATGGAGTCTGCTGGCGCCGATGGTGTCCCAGCCAGGAAAGCGTCGGAGGTCTTTCCGCCGTCGGCGACCAGGACACCCAAGCAGATCCCCATTCGACAGCTTCATGTTGATGGGGCTCGTCCCCCCTTTCTCTGATTTCTTCATGGAGATCTTGCGCGCGTATCAGCTGAAGCTCTTGCATCTGACGCCAGGCGCCATCCTCGACTTGGCGGTCTTCGCCTACACCTGCGAGGCGTTCGTCGGGGTGATGCCATCCGTGGCGCTGTTCCGCCACTTCTTCTACCCTCGCATTGGGGGCCAAGGCTGGATGGGAGGCAGCGTCACGTTCTGCTTCCGTCCGAACATCAAGTGGGCCTTCCCCCTCATGGAAACCAAATCCAGATGGGAAGAGTGGAGGGATCACTGGTTCTTGGTCGGGGTGCCAGAAGCTGATGCTCAGCTGGAGGAGCCGACGGAGCGTCCAGTGGATCTGGACACTTGGAGAAGTGTCAGCTTGCAGGATGAACAGTTCTCGGCGGTCGTGGCGCGCTTCAAACTTCTTCGCGAGAAAGAAGTTTCCGGAGCCGCCATCGTCGCTCATTTCCTCCGCAATCGCCTCGCGCCGCTGCAGAAACGCCCGCACCCGGCCTGGAACTTCCAGGGCCCCGGGGATCCTTCTCGCCTGAGGTGTCCCGACATGGAGGAAAACCTTGTCCGGGATAACGTGAGAGGGACCTTCACTCCAGGGGTCAAGTACCAGCTGCCCAAGGGTTTCTGCCCCTGTGCGACGACCCGGAGAAGGACAAGATCCTGGCGCAGATGCCGGTCTGCAACGCCTTTGGTATTGTAGGCCGGGCTGATCACGGGCCCAGACCTCCTGTGGTGAAGACCCGCAAGGTCAGGGCACCTTCCAGCCCTGAAGAAGGAGAATGCTGGGAGTCCAACGAGGAGAGCGAGGAGGAATCCGAAGAGGAATTCTCCGGCTCTGACGAGACGATGACGACGGAGGCGACGGGCGCGAGACCGACGCCTCCGACAGAGACGAAGATGCTGGCGACGACCCGTTGCCAGCGATGACGATGATGAAGATGACGACGAGGAGGGGGCTGCTCCGCCCCCGCAGTCTGCCCTCGGGGTCGATGCTGCCCCAGACCCGAGTGTCCCGCCGTTCCCCGCCAGTCGTGGTGATGGGGAACGATGAAGACCATGTGGACGAAGAAGCGAGCGCCGCTGGCTTCGTCCGAGCCCCCGCCGGAGAGCTTCCGGCCGCCTGTCACCCGTGGTGGAGCCACCTGCTGCCTTGGGAGAGACCCGCGAGCCCCCAGGCTCTTCTGCTGCGTCGGTAGATGTTCCCCCGTCAATGGGTACCAAGCGCACCCAGAGTAAGCCTCTTCTTCACTTCTTTCTTGCACTTTGCATCCTTGCCTTCCCCAAGGAAAATGACCGAGTGTTGGTGCAGGGGTTCTCCTTCCTTGGGTACTGGCAAGAGACGGCGTGATACGGCGGAGGACGACACCGCCACTAGCCTTGGAGCCGGTGGAGGAGGGATGCTTCCCCTCCCATAGCAGAACTTGAAGGCCGTCGGGGAGCGGAGTGGGGAGCGTGACGGCGACCTCCCTAGCTCACCCGGGAAAGCGCTCGACGCCCTGACGCCCGAGCAAGCAGGTAACCCAGAGCTTGCGGGTAACTTCGTTTTCTTGACGCACCAATGCTTTTCCTGACATCCTTTTGTTCCCAGATGCCTCAGTGGCCAACGTCTTTTCTCCCGGGGCCTTCTGGGGGACCAGCCAGGAGAAACCACCTTCCCTCTCGCCTTCAGAGGGTCAAGAGGTGTCCAAGGGCGCCCCGAGTTCGCGGGCAATGGGAACGCAGACCGCGAACCCTGTCCGGGTCCAGGCCTCGATTTGATAGAGAGCTCCTTGATGACTGGGACGGTGTTAACGACTTTTGCCTCTTTTTCCACTGATTCTGGCGCCAGCAAGGAGATGGCGGCGCTGATGAAGATCAAGGAGAGCCTGGCCGCCAACCGCAAGAAAAGTGTGCCTGCCCCGGGAGGTCCCCCGGCAGCTACTCCAGGGTTCACCATCAGCGGTGACGACGCGATGGATGCCATCATCCGCGGGATAGCTCAGCTGGGCAAAGACTTGCGACCGTGAGGCCGCCGTTGTGGGGACCATCGAGAGTGTCGAGGAACTGATCCAGAAGGGGATGGACAAGCTGAACCGCTTGGCAACCCAGATCACCACCTTGCTCCCGGCTCTTGAGAAGAAAGACGCAGACCGGAAGGCCGAAAGTGAGCGCCAAGGCAAGGTCCTCTTGGCGAAAGAGCGACAGCTAGCCTCCCGGGAGGCAGAACTGGCTGAGAAGGAGAAAGCCTTGGAGCTCCAGAAACTCCAGCAGGAGCAGCAGACTGAGAAACGCCTAAGGGAGGCAGAGGACCGCCACCGTGAAGAGCTCGAGGCCAAGGACAAGGACATCCAACTCTGGAAGTCCAAAGAGCAGGAGGCCGCCAAACCATTGAAGATGTCAAGAATGCCTCCATCAGGAGCAGGAGTCCGTCCGAGCTTTGCAGCAGCAGGCCAAGAATGACGGCCAGAAGATGTCCGAGCTGAAAGAATCCTTGGAGGCGCAAGGTAATGAGCTTGCAGCACTGAAGGAAGGCCATCAGAAGCTGACCA
>CAMZMU010000101.1:33819101-34048408 GCA_947311845.1 Poa pratensis | reverse complement strand
TCAACGTCTGGGATCCGGCCATCCAGGAATCCAACGGCTTCAGCCTCTCCAGCTCTGGCTCCTCTCCGGCTCCTTCAACGGCTCCGACCTCAACAGCATCGAGGCTGGATGGAGGTCACTCCCACTCTTCCATTCCATCGCTCTGTCTCTGCTAATTTACTCGATTACTCTATGTGTTTGAATGATTAGTTGCGAGTTTTACGTCGTAACCTTGCATGGTTAGTCAAAACTACTCGACCGATCTTTGAGATCTGCAGCGCAGGCACATGGCGTCATAAATGCATGCCATCTCAGACTCCATAGATCGATTGATTCCGTTGTGTACGACCACTACTATAGTTTAGCCTATTCTCTACATTTGAGGTCAACCCATTCATATGTATACCCTCCTTGGAGCATATTGTATCGATAAGAAGTGCTCGACGTTGATAGAAAAATGCATGCTGCGACAATTTATTGTAAACCCAACGACATTGGGACTGTACTTGCCTTGGCTTAGAGTAGTACACTACAAACTTTTTGCTAAAAAAGTGATGCATGCATGCGCGGGCGCTAATGAATCAACGCAGCACTAATTTCAGATCTAATCTAACTCAACTCAGCAGTAATTATGCATGAAAATTAGCACTGCATGCATCCCCATGTGCTAATAGCTGTTTAATCGATCTGGAGCAAGTACTCAATGTGAGATGGAAGCTTACAGTTTACGTTTCTTTCAGTCAGGTCAGCCTGAGTTGTACGGGGACAGCAGGCCAGGCTCTTCACGTACGGACAGTGAGTCAAAGGATTCTTTCCACCAATTTCTTCTGCTACTATACTAATCCATGATCCGCTTGAGTGCCGAATTAACAACTTGGTTGATCGCAGAGCGACGCTTACGAGCGACCGGCTGCTACAAACGCGCTGTGCCCGGGCTTCGTGCAGACGTGCTCCGAGGTGGCCATCGGCGCCTCCATCTCCCCGGTCTCCTCCCTCTCCGGCGAGCAGTACGACATGACGCTCCTCGTCTGGAAGGACCCCAAGCTGGGCAACTGGTGGCTCAGCTACGGCGACGGCGGCGCCTCGCAGCCTGGTCGGGTACTGGCCCGCCGAGCTGTTCACGCACCTGTCGGGCCACGCCAGCATGGTGGAGTGGGGCGGCGAGGTGGTCAACACCAGCCCCGGCGGCTCGCAGCAACCGCCACGCAGATGGGGTCCCGGGAGGTTCGCGGGGGAAGGGTTCGGGCGGGCGAGCTACTTCCGCAACCTCGAGACGTGGACGCCGGGAACCAGCTGGCGCCGTCTCGCTGGATCGCCGTGCAGACGCTGGCGGAGGACGGCGGCTGCTACGACATCAGGAAGGCCTACGACGAGCGGGACGGCTGGGGCACGCTACTTCTACTACGGTGGGGCCGGGACACAACCCGCATGCCCCCTAATGGAGAGAGAATGATCGACATGGATGGTGGAGGTACATTTTGTCTTGTGTTTTGTGGACTCGATCGATCGTCTCATGCACCACTCGACCAGCCGGCCGCACGCGCTCCCTCGATGATCATGAGCAGTAATATATTTCTAGGCTAATGCTAGTGTTAGTTGTGCCTGCCTGCCTGCACAATAGCAGATCGAGGCTGATTTTGAAAAGCTAGCTAAGCTTAATTAATGGAAAAGGACGTGCAATCCGTGCTAAAATTTATGTGTTACAGTAATTCTGTCGAATGTAGAGTAGTTCTGAATTTGTTTGGAATGAATAAATAATTGAAAACCGTTTTCTCTTTTTTTTCCCGTAGACAATTCTCCTGTGATTTCAGCGTTCATTAGAACGCGAAATTATAAAAACTCGGTCTGTGTGCGATCGGCGTTGCCTCACCGCTCCCCTTGCTCACTCACCGCTGCAAAACCGGGCAGTGACGTCGGTGGGGGTCTCTCCCCGTCGGTTGCATGGTGACCTCCTCCGCAGCGTTGTGGCTCGTGGATTCGGCGGCACGGCGCCGCGGGTCTCGGCGATGAGTGCGGCATATCAATACGAGGCCGTGTTTTTTTCTAGGTTAGATCGAAGCTAATTCTGAAAAGCTAGCAAAGCTTTATTATGGAAAAGGACATGCAATCCATGCTAAACTTTATGTGTTACTTGCTGCTAAATATAGAGTAATTTTGAATTTGGTTGGAATGAATGAATATAAATGAAAATCTTTTTTTATTTTTTCGTAGACCATCTCCTGTGATTTCAGCCGAAATTGTAATCTTGGTCCGCGCGATGGACAGTTGCCTCACCGCTCCCTTCTCTCACTCACCGGCTCACCGCTGCAAAAACCCGGGCAATGACGTTGGCGGGGTCTCTCCCCGTCGGTTGGTGACCTCCCTCCGCCAGAGTCGTGCCTCGTGGGATTCGGTTGGCACGGCGCCGCGGGTCTCGGCGATGAGTGTGGCACATCAATATGAGGCTGTGTTTTTTTCTCGGTTAGATCGAGGCTAATTTTGGAATGCTAGCTAAGCTTAATTAATGGAAAAGGATGTGCAATCCGTGCTAAAATTTATGTGTCACTTGCTGCTAAATGTAGAGTAATTCTGAATTTGGTTGGAAGGAATAAATATAAATGAAAATCGTTTTATTTTTTCATAGACCATCTCATGTGATTTCAGCCTTCATTAGAACGCGAAATTGTAAACTCGGTCAACGCGATCGGCAGTTCCCTTACCCACTCCCCTCGCTCACTCACCGGCTCACCGCTGCAAATCCCGGGCAGTAACGCCGACGGGGTCTCTCCCGCCGGTTTGTGACTGTCGTGTCTCGTTGCACGGACACCGGGAGTATAGGATACCCCCTTTTAGGTTCGGCACGGGGCGCGAAGGAGGCTGAGAATCGTCTTCTTGGGCGGAGTCTAGATCAAGCTCTCCTCTCCACGATCAAAGCATGCAACCAAAGGGACACAAGGAGCTACCCAGGTTCAGGCCGCCCGGAGGCTAAAAGCCCTACTCCTGCATGTCTGGATTGATGAGTTCTTCATAGTGTGGCTTACAATGGAACCTCCCGGACAGGGTACCCGGAAGGGTTTTGGCCGAGGTAGAAGAAGGACAGATCCTGACCCGGAGGAGATCACCTTCCTCTCTACCTCGCAGCCCTAGTCTAGTCTTGCTCTGGTTCTAGCTTGTGTTCGTCCTTGTCTATCTTTCCTCCCCTCCTCCGTGCCTTGGTCCTCCTTTTATAGGCTAAGGGGTTGCCACAGGGTCACGTGAGGGGAGGGACCTTCGGGGTGAAGGACCCTCCTCATCTAGTTTAGGGGGAGACGTGGCCTCTCCTCAGCCTAGCGTCTCCTTGGGTTAGGTGGGAGCGTCCGCCTTGGGGTGGACAGGAGCTGACACCACCACGGGACGTGCTTCCCGCCCGCGCTGCCTTCGCCTTGCTTCCCAAGTCTTCCGTGGTGAGGTGGAGTGCTTATCCACAGGACGTAGGAAGTACCCGAGAGGGAGCCTGGCCTCCTGCCGGGAACTCGGGCTCTCGGGTCCTTCCTGGCCTTCTTGCTTGATTCGGGGACCCGGAAGGTCCCCAGGACCGGAGCCCTTAGTCGTCGTAGGCCATGCGTGTCTTGACGGTGAACCCGCCAGCTTGACTTGAGTCTTGGTCTTGTCCATCTTCATCTTGGGCCCACATGGGGTGGACCCACTTTGGCAGTACTAGGGGAACCCCATGTTCCACTGTTGCGACAGTAGCCCCCGGGCATGGTCCCGGCGGCTCTTGCTCCAGCTGCCGGGGCCATGGCCTAAAGATAGGTCAAAGTGGGTCCCGGGTACCTGGTCTTCTCAGCTTCGCTTCACTGATGGCCTTGAAGGTCTTGGAGTTACTCCGCTCGGGGGAATAACTGCGGGGCCCCCTCGATTCCCACTAACGGAAGAACCGAGGAGACGCTTGGCAGAGGCACTGCCGCGGCTATAAAAGCGAGGCGCACCCCTGGCCTTTTCGGTCATCTTCTTCCTTGGTCCAACTCCAGGCCTCCCCACAAGCTGCCAGCGCCAATGGCGAGAGCGAAGAGAGGAGTTGGGCGCCCTCGTACTTCTTCAGCTGCTGCGGAGAGTGGCCCCTCCACTCGTGGTCGAGCTGTTCCGCGAGGTCGTGGGATTCGCGGTCGCGGCGGCCGTGGAGGCCGCGGCACCGCTGCCCCTCTTCCTAGGAGCATGGTTCATACCAGCTTCGCGCCGTTCGAGTTCGCCGTGGATCTGAACCGCAGGCCTCGCAGCCGGCTTCTCCTGCCGGATTCCTTCGCGATGGCGACGGAGGACATCGGACCCTCCGGCTTCTGGCTGCAGGTGGAAGGCTGCCCCAATGGCCCCTCCTGGGCCATGGCGGAGCGCACCACTGAAGGCGCCATGCTTCTGGGTCCGGGGTGGAAGTCGTTCTCCCGTGCCCGCCGCCTGTCCAGGGGGCAGTGCTTGGTGTTCCGGTACGACGGAGATGCTACGCTCTCCGTGAAGATCTTCGGTGTCGATGGCGGACGCGTGGAGTGCTGCATGGAGAGCAGCAGCGGCAGCTCGAGCTCCTACGACGAGGATGAAGATGAGGAAAACTCATCTGACATCAAGGTCGAGGGGAGCTCGTCTTCCTGAAGGCGAGGAGCTTCGGACGGGCGCCATGGAGATCTCGTTGACCTCCTCCTTGGCGGCCTTGACGTCGTATTTCTGGAAGTAGCGTCTTCCATTGTACGGCGGTGCTCCTTGTTCGGCGGGAGCCAACCTTTTTGTTGTAAAAAAGATCGTCCCCTTGTAGTCCTTGTAAATGAAGAAGATCTTGTTTTCCTCCTTGTCTTCGTGTCGCGTCCGTGTGAATGAGAACGAGTTTTTTGCAAAACGCGCTCCCATTACTGCAGCAGCCGTAGCGTCAAGGGGTAGGTGGAGCAGGGAGGCCTATAAAAGACCATCCAGACTCCACCCCTTCGCCACATCTTCTCGCCTTGCTCCGCTCCTCTTCTTCCTTTGCCTCCCCTCGTCCCGCAGAACAATGTCCGGCGAAGCAGAGAGGGCCTTGTCCGATGTGTCGACGGCGGAGTCCGTCTTTCGAGGAGCGGCGGAGGCACCCAGCGAAGCTGGAGCCCGAGCCACTAGAAAGGACGAGGTTGATCCTCGCCCTCGAGTCTCCTTGGTTTTCCCTGCAGTGGGGAACATCGCCGGTTCTGCCGCCATGGAGGCATCGGTAGCGCTGGCGACCCGGAAGGACACCATCAAGATGGAGCTGTGGAAGGAGGCCGCAGGCAATCAGAGATTGATCCGCCTCCTCTGCGATCTTGACGATGTCTTCAAGGTAAGGCCGCCTTGTTCTGGCAATACGACCCTTGGGAAGATCCTGTGCCTTGACTCGATTTCTTCCCTTCGTACAGGATGAGGAAGACATCATGGATAAGTTCGTGGACCATGTGCACCTCCTCTGCAGCCAGCATGTGCCGGGGTTTGCCCGGAAGTTCCCCGGCCCATGGGACCCCTGAAGATCCTGCGCGAATGCCCTCCTTCATCCCAGGCGTCCCCGGGAGTCCGGAGTGCACCCGGCAGGCAATAAAACAGAAAGACAGAGCTGCACAGCCAGGAGCCCTGAGCTGGCCTTAGTAGCATAGGCTAGATATGTATCCAGGAAAAGCTTCGACTGAATGTAATCCAGAATTGTAAACTCAGAATGTAAGTTCAGATGAATGCAATCCTAGGGCTCAACTCCCGGGGTCATTTCCCAAACCTCCCTTTGCACTAACGCGCCGTCAAGTTTTCTGAGGAGATCTCTTAGGTGACAAGTGCTCTGACCGCCCGCACCAGTAGCAGCACCCCTAAGAGCACTATGCCTTCCGGGAGTCCACTCCACAGCCACGGGTACTAGGCCAGAAGGGAAATCTGACCGTTCGCCGGGGAGGACGCATTACCCCCGCAAAGGTTCTCATCAACTGTCAAGCATGCGCAGGTTGGTGGTATATTGACTCCGAGCGAGATATTATGCCTAGAATGCCAGATGCACATGCAAAGACTTAGCTGGTTTTTGCCGTGCCTTGATCTACTCTGTCCTTCCCGGGTATCCAGCTCCTGAGCCGCTCTTCAGCATCCATTCCTGTCCCGGGAGAGGCGCTACACACAACACACTTTCAGTAGGAAAAGAATGGACCCTCCCTTACATGTCGTGAAAGTGTTTCATCCGGAGCAACCCGCAAGCAAAGTTGAATGTGCATTTCTGTGTTTAGGTTCTTTAAAACACAGCACTGCCCGTTCCACTTCTTACCGCGGCAGTACGGCACGATCAGGTGGCAGCGCCTACTGATAGGCTGCTCGCGCTCGACCTGTCAGCCACCGGCACCATGTCAGCCCCCTGCTTGGGGGTTGTTACGGATAACACACTTCACGACAACAAGAGAGGCTCACGGAATTGAAAAACTTATCTTTTATTCCTTGGCGACGATTCTTACACCCTTATACAGAACACTAGCCCCTTGGGCGTGCTTAGTTGACTCGAACTATCTGCGATTCATGTTCGTATTCAGGGGTAGAATTTCCGGAGATTCTCGATGTTCCAGGCGTTGCCCTCCGGCCTGCCTTTCTCGTCCTCCAGATAAACAGCTCCGGGTCTCAGGGTATGCGTCACCCGATAAGGTCCTTCCCACTTGGAGGACAGCTTGTTCATGTTATCAAGCTTCTGCTTCTTGCGGAGAACCAGGTCTCCGGGTTCCAGTACCCGTGAACGGATATGGCGATCATGATAGCGGCGGAGCCCTTGCTGGTATCGAGCAGATCGTAAGGAAGCTCGGCACCGCACCTCTTCCAGGAAGTTGATGTCATCAATCCTCCTCTCAGCTTGTGCGTCTTCATCATAGGCAAGTACCCGGGGGGATCCATGCCTGAGCTCTGTTGGCAAGACGGCTTCTGCTCCATAGACAAGGAAGAATGGTGTTTCTTGAGTGGCTCTGCTTGGTGTGGTTCTGAGGGACCACAAGACACTTGGTAGATGCTCAATCCAGTTCTTGCCCTTGTCTTCTAACTTGTCAAAGGCCTTGGTCTTCAAACCCTTTAGGACCTCCGCATTGGCTCGCTCCACTTGCCCATTGCACCTTGGGTAGGACACCGAGGCAAACACACCTTGATTCCCAGCTCTTCACAGAAGTTGAGGAAGGATCGGCTTGTGAACTGAGAGCCATTGTCCGTTATGATTCTGTTGGGTACTCCGAAGCGGTACACGATCCCTTCAATGAACTTGATGGCTGCTTGAGCTGTCTGTCTTGGTACTGGCATCACTTCCACCCACTTTGTGAACTTGTCGATGGCCACGAAAAGGTATTCATGGCCCCCGACAGACTTCGGTATCTTTCCCACGATGTCCAGCCCCCAGACCGCGAACGGCCAGGAGATTGGAATTGGCTGCAGAGCTTGCGCCGGCTGATGTATGTTCTTCGCATAGTATTGGCAGGCTTCACAGGTCTTGACTAGCTGCTCCGCATCACTGAGGACTGTTGGCCAGTAGAACCCGTGACGAAAACTTTACCCGCCAGTGATCTTGATGCCACATGACTTGAACATGTGCCTTCGTGGATGTCCCGTAGCAGTACTTGGCCTTGTTCTTGAGGGATGCAGCGGAGCTTGACTCCGTTGTCCCGTCGCCGGTAGAGCTCGCCGTCGATCATGACGTAGAGCTTGGCTTGACGAGCCACCCGCTCGGCGTCGTGATCGTCCTCCGGGAGGGCGTGCTCCATGATGTACTTGACGATGTCCCGGGCCCAGGGTGGGTGGGTTCCTTCCACCGGTAGCACCATCCGACGGAAAGAAAGCATAGCTTCCTCCGCTGGAGGGGCTGCCGGGTCTTGAGCTTCTGGGCTGGCTACCCGTGTTGTCGAGGTAGAAGGGTCGCCAGCCCCCGGCGCAGATCTTGTCGCGAGCCTCTCGGGCGGGATCGAAGGTCGCCTGAGGACCTCGATGTAGATCCCGGGAGGCACTGGTTCTTGCTTGGACGCCACCTGCGATAGCTCATCCGCGGCCGTGTTTTCTCCCCGTGGGACGTACACAGCCCGGAAGTTGTCGAAGCGCCGCTGCAGCTTCCAGACCTCTTCAACGTATGGTGCCATCTGAGGGCACGCGTACTCCTTGTTCACTTGTTTGATGACTAGCTGAGAGTCACCCTTGACGACGATCTTGTTGATGCCGAGGCCGATGGCAGCACGAAGTCCTGCGAGCAGGCCCTCGTACTCCGCCGTGTTGTTGGAGATGTTCCCTTGGTAGTGCATCTGGACGACGTACTTCAGCCGGTCCCCGGTTGGTGAGGTTAGGACAACCCCAGCACCTCCTTTCCCCTTGGTGTAGGAGCCGTCGAAGTGCATGATCCAGGCGCTAGGATCTTCCTTCCCGGGGAGGCAGGTTTCCTCTTCCGGGTCGTCGAACGCCGTCTCGGTCCACTCGGCCGTGAAATCCGCCAGCGCCTGACTCTTGATGTTGTCCGTGTGCTCGAACTTGAGACCGAAACCTTGAAGCTCCATGGCCCACCATGATATGCGACCAGTGGCAAGTGGGTTCTCCAGGGGGCTTCTTAGGTTGTACTTGGACACCACCGTGATGGGATGGCTTTGGAAGTACGGCCTCATCTTGCGGGAGGCAATGAGGATTGCCAGCAGCAGCTTCTGCATCATGGGGTACCGCTCCCGGGCGTCGCGCAGCACTGCGCTGACGAAGTAGACCGGGTGCTGCACCTTGCGGGTCGCCGAGTCCTGAGAGGGCTCGGCTTCCCCTCGTCGACGTCTTGGGGTGGGGACGATGTAGCCCCCGGCGAAGTCTCGTCGGAGGGAGATTCTCCATTCCCGACGGGATCCGCGTCGCTGGTGAAGTTGCAGTGACGCCAGGATCATGAGACCCCTGGTCACCCGGCAGCCTTTTCTTGCACGGTTGCCCCGGAAGAGAGTTCCCGGGTCGCTTGCCCTTGATCTTGCTTGACTTCTTCGGAGGAGCGTCACGCTCTACCACGAGCACAGCGCTGATCACCTGGTTGGTGGCAGCAATGTACAGTAGTAGGGGCTCCTTCTCTTCTGGTGCCACGAGGATTGGTGGCGAGGCGAGGTAGCGCTTAAGGGACTGCAGGGCTTCCTCGGCCTCGGAGGTCCACTCCACGGGGCCTGACTTCTTGAGCAGCCTGAAGAACGGTAAGGCCCGCTCCCCAAGCCTTGAGATGAAGCGCCCGAGTGCAGTGATGCACCCGTTGAGGCGCTGTACGTCCTTGACCCGCCGGGGCGCCTCCATGCGCTCGATTGCCTTGATTTTGTCCGGATTCGCCTCGATCCCTCGGTGAGAGACCAGGAAACCCAGCAGCTTGCCGGAGGGGACCCCGAACACGCACTTGTCGGGGTTGAGCTTGAAGTTGACCCGGCGGAGGTTCTCGAAGGTCTCGTGCAGGTCTTGGATGAGGGAGTCCTTGTACCGGGTCTTGACCACGATGTCGTCGATGTACGCTTCGACGTTGCGGCCCAGCTGCGACCCAAGGCATGCTTGCATTGCGCGCTGGAAGGTAGCGCCGGCGTTTCGGAGGCCAAAAGGCATCCGGGTGTAGCAGTAGCAGCCCTTGGGAGTGATGAAGGCCGTCTTCTCTTGGTCCTCGAGTGACATCATGATCTGGTGGTACCCGGAAAAGGCATCCAGAAACACAGCAGCTCGCACCCGGCCGTGGAATCCACGATCATGTCGATCCGCGGCAGGGGGAAAGGGTCCTTGGGACAGGCCTTATTCAGGTCTGTGAAGTCGATGCAGAGTCTCCACTTGAAGGTCATGGGTTTCGGTACCACCACGGGGTTGGCCACCCAGCTTGGGTGGGGAACCGACCGGATGACACCAGCTTCTATCAACTTGTCCACCTCGGCGATGATGAATTCCAGCTTTTCCTTGCTTTGGTTCCGGAGAACCTGCTTCACGGGGCGAGCCCCCGGATTGACCGCCAATTTGTGCTCGATCACCTCCCTTGGTACGCCGGGTAAACCTGATGCCTCCCACGCGAAGACGTCAGAGTTTTCCCGAAGGAAGGCGACGAGCGCGCTTTCCTATTTGTCGGTGAGGCGGGCGCCGATGGTGATGGAGCGAACTCCGTCGCTGGTTAGCGCCACCTTCTTGGTCAGCTGCGGATCGCCATGGAATGGCGCCTTCTTGGGTGGAGTAGATGTGGAGCCCCCGGGGTGCCCTTCGCCCCCGGGGAGAGCCCCATCATCATCCTCCTGTACACCTTGAGGGATGTCCGCCGTGGTTGCCACCGTCTGGTTCAGCTGGTGAACGCAGTAGATAGCATCGTCGATGTCGGCCTGACCTTGATCACGCCCCACGGCGCCGGAATCTTCAGCATGTTGTAGGCGAAGTGGGAGACGGCCATGAACTTGGCCAGAGCAGGTCTGCCAAGTATGCCGTTGTACGGTAGCGGAGTGTCGGCGATGTCGAAGACGATTTCCTCGGTGCGGAAGTTCTTGGAGTCGCCGAAGGTGACCGGAAGGGTGATCTTCCCGAGGGGTCGAGTAACACTTCCGTTCACGCCTTGGAACACCCCAGTGTCTTGTAGGCGAGACAGGGGGATTTGAAGGACAGCCAGGACCTTCGCCGTCAGCAGGTTGAGGCTGGAGCCTCCGTCGACCAGCATCTTGGTGACCTTGTAGTTGTGGATGACGGGCGACACGATCAGCGGCAGGGTCCCGACCCCGGCAGTGTTTGCAGGGTGGTCTTCTGGGTCGAAGGTGATGACTTGGCTAGACCAGTCCAGGGGCTTGGACGGAGCAGAAGCAACCGCGTTCAGCTCCCGGACAAGTCTCTTGCAGGCGCCGTTGGAGGGAGGCAGAGAAGACCCTCCGTGGATGCACCCGACAACTCCCGTGACTTCTTGATACTTGCCGCCGTTGCCTCCTTGGGGAGCCGGAGCTTCCCCGTTGCCGACGTGGGCGGCCTCCGGAGTGTTGTACCCGCGACCACCTTGACCGCCGCGTCCTCCTCCGCGGCCCCCGCGGCCACCGCCTCGGTACCATCCACGGCCGCCTCCGCCTTGGCGACCCGTGGGACAGTCACGAGCGATGTGCCCGGCAGTGCCGCAGTTGTAGCAACCGTCTTGACTGACCCCATCAGCTCGGCGTTGCTCCCGGACGGCGAGGTTCTTGAGCATGCGGCAGTCCTTGAGCAAGTGGTTGCCTTCTGGATGGATGTGGCACCAGGGATCACCTTCACCTTCTTCCTCGGAAGTCGGCGCGGGCTTGGTCTTCTTCGGAAGAGGCTCGGTGACGAAGATCCGCTTGTCGGGTCCAGGGTCCCGCTTCTTGTTCTTAGCTGGAGCGGCCTTGTCCTCGGGTTCATCCTCCCCGGGGAACTTGGCTCCTTCTTCAGCTCGAGCGCACCGGTCTGCAAGCTCCCAGAGCTTACGAGCAGACTCGACGCGATGGATGCTCAGCTTCTCGCGCATCTTGGGGTTGCGGACGTTGGCGTGGAAGGACTGGATCACCAACTCCTCCTTGATGCACGGGATGGTGTTCATCTTCTGGGTGAAGCGCTGGATGAACTTGCGGAGAGTTTCACCCGGCAACTGCTTGAAGTCGTGGAGATCACTGGGAGCCCCCGGGCGCTCGTACCCGCCTTGGAAAGCCCCCAGAAACTGCTCCTTCAGTGCCCGCCAGGAACGGATGGAGCACTTGGGAAGGTTGAGAAGCCAAGTCTGGGCATCTCCCTTCAGGGCCAACGGGAACCAGTTGGCCATCATGACCTCGTCGGCCCCGGCAACCATCGCAGCAAGAGAGTAGATCTGCAGAAAGTCCCGGGGGTTCGTGGTGCCGTCGTAGCGGAGAACGTCGATCTTGAATTTCTTGGGCCAGTTGAAGTGGCGGAACTCGGGAGCGAGGGCGAGGCAGCCTTCGGCGAGGTCGATGCCCCGATCTTCCCGGCGGTGACGTTCTCGGCGACGCTCGATGCGGGTGCGCATATCCTCGTTCTGACGGCTGTTGAGCTCGTCACGAAGATCTGGGTTGCGCGAGGTAGACGACCCGATGGCCTCGCCGTGATCGCGGTTTAGCCGATCAGCCATCGGTGGCGCGGTGCGAGGAGGCGCCGTCTTGGCTTGACGTTCACCACGAGGCTGGCCTCGCGGATCACGTGTTTTGTCTTGTGCTGCTCCGGGTTGTCGACGGTGGGAGCTTGAGTGGGTTCGACCCACGGACCACCATCGGCGAAGTCGAGGAGCCTCTCGACGCGAGTCCTCCATTCTTGGTAGACCTTGGGGTCGCCGCTGCTTGGAGGGAACTGCATCAGTGCCTTGGCAGCGACTAGAGCATCATGGCGAGCTTGCACGTCCGAAGGCGAGTGCGCGGAGGTCTTGCTCTTGGATGCTCGTGGATCCCCGCTGGGGCGAACGCCGTGGTTCCCTCCTCCAGCGGTGGGCTCCTTGCCGGTGCCGTTGCAGACGCTCTTCTCCCCTGAGCGAGGAGGAGGCATGGTGGTGCCCTTTGGAGCCGCCGCTCCGCCAGGGCCGTTGTCCTTGTCGCGACCGTCCACTTCGTCCGGCGCCACCCTCTCCATGGGAGGCGGGGACGGAGAGGCGCTCCGCCGTGCGCCAGCAGCACGACGTTCAGCTGAAGCTTGGTGCGTGAGGGAGAGACCGGCTTGGACGCCGCAGGATCTCCCTTCTTCCTTGGAGGCATGCTTGACGAAGAACTTGCCGATGAACTTGATGAAGATGAATCCAGCACTTGCGCCCCCTACCTGGCGCGCCAGATGTCGTGTCTCGTTGCACGGACACCGGGAGTATAGGATACCCCCTTTTAGGTTCGGCACGGGGCGCGAAGGAGGCTGAGAATCGTCTTCTTGGGCGGAGTCTAGATCAAGCTCTCCTCTCCACGATCAAAGCATGCAACCAAAGGGACACAAGGAGCTACCCAGGTTCAGGCCGCCCGGAGGCTAAAAGCCCTACTCCTGCATGTCTGGATTGATGAGTTCTTCATAGTGTGGCTTACAATGGAACCTCCCGGACAGGGTACCCGGAAGGGTTTTGGCTGAGGTAGAAGAAGGACAGATCCTGACCCGGAGGAGATCACCTTCCTCTCTACCTTCGCAGCCCTAGTCTAGTCTTGCTCTGGTTCTAGCTTGTGTTCGTCCTTGCTCTATCTTGTTCCTCCCCCTCCTCCGTGCCTTGGTCCTCCTTTTATAGGCTAAGGGGTTGCCACAGGGTCACGTGAGGGCATGAGGGACCTTCGGGGTGAAGGACCCTCCTCATCTAGTTTAGGGGGAGACGTGGCCTCTCCTCAGCCTAGCGTCTCCTCTGGGTTAGGTGGGAGCGTCCGCCTTGGGGTGGACAGGAGCTGACACCACCACGGGACGTGCTTCCCGCCCGCGCTGCCTTCGCCTTGCTTCCCAAGTCTTCCGCGGTGAGGTGGAGTGCTTATCCACAGGACGTAGGAGTACCCGAGAGGGAGCCTGGCCTCCTGCCGGGAACTCGGGCTCTCGGGTCCTTCCTGGCCTTCTTGCTTGATTCGGGGACCCGGAAGGTCCCCAGGACCGGAGCCCTTAGTCGTCGTAGGCCATGCGTGTCTGACGGTGAACCCGCCAGCTTGACTTGAGTCTTGGTCTTGTCCATCTTCATCTTGGGCCCACATGGGGTGGACCCACTTTGGCAGTACTTGCTCTGGACTCGAGCTTCGGGCTCACTCGTCGGGCCTTTCGCGCTGGGTGGGCCTGATGGGGCTAGATCTGTGACGTGGCGATCCATGGCTATTGGGAATCGTGGTGGTGTCACTGGCAGGCCGAACCTTAGTCCCGTCCGATGGTTCTGGTGGTGGACCGGTGGTCAAACAAACCGTCGAAGCCTCCTACTCCCCTTACAACCAGATCTGGCTTGCCTCCCATCGACGGTGAGTATATTCTACTAGAAACGAATCATTGGAAATGAAAATGGAGAAATGGTGATGGCTGACTTGCACATGTATGGTGAGAACGTGTGCATGATCCTCAAACTTGGTTGTGACACATTTGATATCAAAGAAAACTAGAGTCCTACCTCTGGAGAAAACCAACAAATAAGTAGCATGTCATAAAACTCAAACGAAAAAAAGGATTATGCTAATTTTCGGTGGATATTAAGTTAGGGTTCACTCAACTCTTGGACCGTCATATTTACATTATGATTTGTTCATGAAGTTAAGTTTGCCTTTCTTAAGGGACGATTTATCCATGACGGCATTCTAGTGCTTCATGAGATTGTTCATGAAGTTAAGGCTAGACACCTCAAGGGTGTCTTCCTTAAGCTAGATTTTCAGAAGGCATATGATCGTTTGGACTGGGCGTTCCTTCGCCAGGCCCTCGAGCGACGGGGGTTCGATGATCGCTTCATATGCTGGATTATGCAAATTGTCATGAGTGGCAGCACAGCGATAAATATTAATGGGGACATTGTTAATCTCAAATTCCTTCTCCTCTGCTTTGAGGCCATGTCGGGCCTCAAGATTAACTTTGACAAGAGCGAAGTCATGATCATGGGCTACTCCCTAGAGGAGCAACAACGGATAGCGGACAATCTTAACTGCAAGCTATCCTCCTTCCCGGTTACTTATCTAGGGATGCCCCTTAGTGACTCTAGGATCCTTATTAAGGACCTTGAGCCACTTCGAGGCCGCGTCAAGGCCAAGGCTGAACCTTGGCAGGGACGGTTTACCTCCAAGGCGAGCAAATCGGTCCTTATTGACTCATGCTTATCTAGCTTGCCTATGTACATGATGGGAGTCTACGAACTCCCAGAAGGCATGCATCGCGAGTTTGATAAGGAACTCTCGCGCTTCTTTTGGCTGGCGGCCAATGGGCGCCAGAAGTATCACATGGTCAAATGGCCTGATGTGTGCGCCCCCAAGGACATGGGGGCATAGGTATCTTAGCGTCGCGGAAGATGAATACTGCCCTTATGCTTCGGTGGGTTTGGCGGATACTTAGGGAGGAGGGGGGGTTATGGCTGCAGCTTATCAAAACAAAATACTTGCAGGGACGCCCCCTCCTCGCGTGTGACCGTCGTGATGGATCCCAATTTTGGCGATCCATCCAATCCATCAAGCATGAGATTAGAAAGGGGACTCGTTTCTCCATTGGGAATGGGGAGGGTACCATCTTTTGGCTAGACCCATGGCTGGGTGATGGTCCTTTATAGCATAGGTTCCCTCCTTGTTTGCTATCTGTTCAGACCCGGCTCAGTTGGTGGCCTCGGCGGGGCAAAATGGGACTTGGAACATCTCGTTCCGATGATCATTTAGCCATGCAGAGGCTACAGCTTGGACGGAGTTACGGAGTTTGCTTCCGGAGGCGTTGCCCGGGGGCCAAGACTTGGTGTCCTGGAACCTGGCGCCCTCTGGGACTTTCTCCGTAAAGTCGTCCTATCGGAGTTTATTCAGTGGGCCAGATACAGCCCGGGCTTCCCCACTGTGGAAGGCTCCCCTCCCCCTTAAAATTAAAATCTTCGTGTGGCAACTTCTTAGGGACCGCCTCCCAACAGGGGTGGAGGTCCGAAAGCGTCGTGGTCCGGGTACTGGGCTTTGCCCTCTTTGTGGGATCCCCGAAACGGGAACCCACATCATGTTTAGTTGTCCTGCGGCCAGGTTTCTATGGAACTTCGTCCACGAGGCGCTTGGGCCTGCTTGGCAGGCCTCAGACCTTGGCGAGTTCCTTGAAACACAGGCGAACCGTACCGGGAACAGGCGACGCCTGTTCTAGTTGGTGTTCGCCGCGATGGCGTGGACTCTTTGGACGATTCGTAATAAGATGGTGATTGAGCGGGTTTTTCTTCGGCGTGCTTCTGACTCCATGTTTAAATTCCTGGCTTTCTTGCAGAAGTGGCACCCGCTTGCTAGGAAGCGTGAAAGGAGGCAGCTAGATGTCATGCTTGACAGATTTTTGGCGTCCGCGCGACGTCTCTACTCTACATTTAGCACCTAGCACCGTCTGGCCTTGGCTTTTTGTTCTCTCTGTTGTACCCTCCCCCTCCCCCCTTGTTCTCTTCCTTCCCTGCCCCTAGTGCTACTTTTACTGTTTGGGCTTACTTGTGCTGCTGCCCCAGCTCTTCTTTCATAGCCTTTGTTTCTGCTTGTTGACTCTGTATGGACTTGCTTGGCATGTTGCTTTATTTATAAAGCGGGGCGAAAGCCTGTTTCGAGACATTATGATTTGTGCGGTTTGTGAGTTGTACATGGGTTGTAACTCTGATTTCCTCCACTTGCACATGAATTACACATAGGTTGCAAATGAAAATTTTCCAGTTACACAGGGGTTGTAACTGAGATTTTCTCAGCCGCAGATGGATTTCACATGAGTTGGAACTAAAATTTTCCTAGTTTCACATGGGATGCACGTGAGTTATGACAGAAATTGGATGACATCATTGGAATGAGAATTAAGTTCACTCGAGTGAGAATAGTAGGGTAGTTACGGTAACTGTCTCGATGGCCGCATATAGACTCTTAACTAGTCTATCTATAGACCAATAGACCCGATTTTCCTAATCGAACTGAAAAATAGTAAGTTCAGTTTAGAGAAAAGTGTAATTTACATCTTTTTTTAACCTAGTTGGAAGTTGAATCGATTGAGACTTAAGAAATGTAAAACTGATAAAGTGTTTCTACTTGATATACAATTGAGCCGCATCATATGTATTTATATTTGGGTCTACGGTAAGAAGACTTCTAGAATATCCCTACGAATATCGAATTGGCTATAACTTATCATATTAGATTATACTTCAAAATTTCAAGCACTACAAGAAAACCCCCCTATAGCAATACATGGCTTGCATCGATTTAAATATGTGTTGCAGTTTTTTTGCATAGATACGGATAAATGCGTTGCTGACCATATCTGTTTCCAGAAAGCAACCGATAAAGTGCGTTGTAAGTCTTATCCGTTGTCCACTATACCTACACCAACAAATACTATAAGTTGTAAGTTATGTGTTGGAAAGCCCATAATAATTTCTTACTGCGAATACTCAATGCTGTAGGACATTGTATTTTTTTCTATGCAAAGGGACAGTTTTTGCGAAATAAGGAAAATGTATTTTTTTTCTCCATCCAAAGGGACAAATTTTGCCAAATAAGGGAAATACGACAAAAAAAAACTGTGCTATGTAGGATTTGAACACGCAGAAGAGTCGTTTGGAATTACCAGCTGGTCTACAACACCGTTGTGTTTAGACACGGAGAACGTTTCTATTTGGAGACTTAATCTTATCTCTCCACCTACTGATACATCTGTTTCAGCTCGGATGACTCCCGTTTAGGCACGGCAGGCCGGCATTAGTAGCGGCCGAGCGAGTTCATCAGGTGTGCGCCGTCAAATCCGGATTACTCCTCTTCCGATTCCTCTTCTAATTACGTCGTTCGTTGCAGCTACAGCCGTCCGGTGGCGCCGCCTCTGCAACTACATCGGGTCTGCGCCATCCTCTCCCGATACCACCTCTTCTAGATCAATCGGTCATCGCATTCACGGCCGGCCGGTGGCAGCAGCGCCCCTGCAGGTACTGGTCAGAACCCTCTCTCCCAATTCGCTTCTCTATCTCCTAATTCCTCCTCTCAGGCACATCAATTCTTTAACTCAATTCACAGGGTCTCATCCCAGGCACATCGATTAGCCTTCAGGCAGGTCTCCGCAGGTCCCAACCGAGTTCATCAGGTAAGCTTCCTCCTCTCTTGTTCCCTCCTCTATTACCCAATGCGGATTGAGAATTTCAGCGTAATGTTCATCTAAGCATGTCAAGATTTAGTTTCTCCGCCTTATACTGAATAATAGGGGTAATTGGACTTCTCCGTTTTCTTAATTTGTACAAGTTCGTCTCCATATATTTTCATTAAACATGATATATGCAAGCTTATATGTGTTTTTACTATCTAGAATTACAATTAGGTAAGTCTTCTACGAAAACTTGTACGTTTTAGTAATCTAATCACACTCTAGTTTAAACTAGATATCAGCTTTCTCATGGACCGTATCCGTTGGATGGTTGCAGAATACAGTGGGACATCAAATTCTGAATGTTCTAAAATAAATTGCATTCAAATGAACTACACTGAACCTCATGCATATTACTAATCTCTTTTTAGTGTGGAATGGATTTAGAACCCATCAAGGCTTTTTTGCGTTATCCTAGAGGAACAACAGAGCACTTAGCTGGCGTAGATGGATTTCTGGAATTTGCTTATAAAGATAAGCTAGAAGATATAAAGATCCTTTGTCCTTGTGAAACTTGTGTGCATAGTACATTCCTATCAAGGTATGATGTCCGTGACCACTTGGTGTGCAACGGAATGCTTGAGAATTATGGTAAATGGGTTTTTCATGGTGAGTCTCTATCAGAACAACCAGATCAACAACCACAACCTCGCAATGAAGGAATGAATGCACACATGCATGAGTTAATTAGTGATGCATTTAGGCATGTATATGATGATGTGCCTATGAGTGACAGTACAGATTTGCCTAATCCACTTCCACAAGGACCAAACATAGAAGCACAAAACTTTTACAAACTAGTTAAAGACTCAGAGAAACCTTTGTGGCCAGAATGTGAATTATCTCAGTTATGCTTACTTACGCTTTTGTTCAATGCAAAATCCATGAACAAATGGTCGGATAAATCATTTGGAGATCTACTTGATATTCTGCACATGGCTATTCCTAATGGAAAGGAACTCCCCCAGAATTTTTATGAGGCGAAGAAAATTATATCGAAGTTTGGCCTAGGTTATGAAAAAATCCATGCATGCCCACATAACTGCCAATTGTTCTGGAAAGACAAAGCAAACGATGATTTTTGCTCTATCTGCAAGGCTTCTAGGTGGAAAGATAAACAACCCGAAACCAAGTTAACCAAAAAGGAAAGAAAGAAAGCAACCCCAAGCAAAGTTTTAAGATACTTCCCAATTAAAGAGAGACTGAGAAGGTTCTTCATGTGCAAAGAAACAGCAGCTTTAGCGCGATGGCACGATGAAGAGCGCAACAAGGATGACAAGCTACGACATCCAGCTGATTCCCGGGCATGGAAGCATTTTGATGAGAAGACAGGATTTGCATCTGATTCCCGAAATATTAGGTTTGGCCTAGCTACTGATGGATTTAATCCATATGGAATGTTGAGCTCTAGTTATAGTTGTTGGCCAGTTGTGCTAGTCATGTATAATCTGCCTCCATGGCTATGCATGAAGGAAGCTTACCTTTCATTGTCTTTAATTATTCCTGGACCTAAGAGCCCTGGAGATAATATTCATGTCTTTTTGCAACCCCTTTTAGATGATTTGAGAGATCTATTTGTCAATGGAATTTCCACCTATGATGCATCCAAACATGAAGTATTTCCTCTAAAAGCAGCCGTGTTGTGGACCATAAATGACTTACCAGCCTTAGGAATGCTTGCTTCATATATGGTGCATGGAGAATTCGTATGTCCACCTTGTGGTGCAAATGCATGGACCAAGCGCTTGAAAAATGGGAAAAAGTCTTGTTTTATGGGTCACCGACGATTTCTGGCACCTGATCATGAATTCCGTAATGATGCTTCTTCTTTTGATGGAACAAGTGAGCATAGAACAGAGCCTGAAACTTATTATGGGCGCCCCGTATTAGATGACATAGCTGCCATTGGAGATTTTAAGAAGTCAAAAACTTATAAGGGCAAAAGTAGTCTATTCACATTACCTTATTGGGACACTAATCTCCTTCGACATAATCTGGATGTTATGCATATTGAAAAGAATGTGTGTGATAATATTTATGGCACACTTCTAAATTTGGATGGGAAGTCAAAAGATAATCTACAGGCTCGTCAAGATCTGAAAGACATGAACATTAGAGAGGATCTCCATCCAGAACAAAAACCTTCAGGGAAGTTTTACTTGCCACCCGCGATCTTTACTATGTCCAAAAGTGAGAAGCAACTATTTTGCAAAGTTCATCGTGATATAAATGTTCCAGATGGATACTGGGAATATTTCTAAATGTGCAAATTGTGTTGAAGGAAAAATTCATGGGCTCAAAACACATGATTTTAATATAACTATACGCATTCATTTTCCATTTATATAATGTGAAGTCATAACAAATTCTGTAAATAATTTAATATATCTTATTAGAGAGAACAAGATCCCGAGAAGAAGTACCCTCATAGGGCTGTCTTGTACGTCCATACACACAAGCCTACAAGCAAGAATAACAAGAGCATTAATGGACACGTGGTATATGCTCGTCTTTCAAACTTTCATATTTTATGCTGCTATTTCATATATTGGTTTTACTCATTCTATCCTTGTGATTAGGAAAAATTGAAGGATATCTTAGAGAAGCAACCAGAGTTAGCCGATACAAGCCAAGGAAAGACTGCTTGGAAAGGAGATGCATTGAATAGAGTATTAGGAGATGACAAGTCTGGTCATGTACATGGTTTGGGACTAGTTCCAAATCCAAACAAAGTTTTTGATGTGTCAACTTCCCGTCGCTTCCAGAATACACATTTTAGTTCATTGGAGGATATACCAAATGAAGCTATGCTATCTGTTAGTGTTCAGGTGGAAAAACTAGGACAACATGTGAAGAATCAAGATGCTGAAATTCTGGAACTAAAAGAGAAGATAAGAAACATGGAAAGAGAACCAAATCAGGGAAATTTGGATCCACTGCCTACACTTCGAGATGCTCATCCAGTAGATGGAAATAATTCCAAGAGGAAAGTATGTACCTTTTTAAGTACATGATAAATTTCTCAAAGTTCACTCCGATAAATATGCTCTCACCTTTTAATTTTCTTTCTCTTTGTAGAGGGTATATGGTACTTCTCCCAGTAAACAAGTCCCAACGGTTGAGGACCCAAATAATTTGATGGTACTGTATGGATGTGGTTTTACATTGCAACCACAACTTTTTAGAAAATATTTATTTATCTTACCTTTCTCTACAGATCAAGCAAAGTGGTTTCCATGGTATGAACTCGCAACCATCCTACAAGAGTGGTGCTCCAGATAAGGTTTGCTCTTTAATTGTTTTCTGGAACTTAGCATGGTTGAGGATCAAATTATTATGCTTGAATTGTTTGCAATGTAATGGCTCAGTTCTATATTTCTTAAACTTTTGATGTATTCCTTGATCACAGAGTAAAGAAATTTTGGTTCAAAATAGCAGAGCACGAGATGGGGAGAAAAATGCTGCTTTACACCATGTTAGTTCACTTTTTATATTTGAAACTTATTACCATTCCAAACTCTAAAGTATCATGTTTCTGATAGTAATTTATTGTTGCTTTACAATGTAGAACAAGGAAACAATCCCCCAGCATACTGAGAAACAAAGAGAAATTAGAGTGTCAACATTAAACAAGGTATGTTTGCATCATCAAATGTAGTTCTATGTTCAAACTTTAGTGCTCCAACGATGATTTCCAATTTTTTTGACTTCTGGCTAGCAGCATGATGTTCAGAACAAGAAGAATTCAGAAGGGGCTAATGCAGCCATGCTTTCTAATGTAAATAAACATCTTCTAAACATGTTGTTTTGTATTTGGTTGGACCCTGACATTCGACATGATATCTTTTGTAGAAACAACAGAGTGGTTCACTAAGTTGGTTGGGTGCCGGACCTGCCAGTTCACTAGCAGTAAGAGAGCTCAGCTTTATTGCATACATGATGCCTTGGAAATATATTTCGTTATATGAATTATTTTTTCATGTTCATCTCTTTATGTTAGCTTTACTTGATGTAGATGAATTAAGTCTGAATATATATCTTTTGATGCAAATCTATTCTGGTTTAGTTTTCTTTGCGGATGATGGACATGAGCTAGCCAATCCTAACTTATTTGTCATACAGGTAGGCACTAAAGTATTTTTCAAGAGCTTGTCAAGCGGAAACAAAGACGTTGCTCTTGCTACAATTGTAAGTTGCAATCCAAAGTACAAACTTGATGGTGCTGAAATAACAAATCAGTTCTTGGTTGTACATGTCAATGCCGCATTTGTGAAAACTGAAGAGTTGGTATGGAAACGGAAAAATTGCCTCAATCTTGGTAATGCAGAAGGAGCAAAAATTGCATGGCCTTCAACCTTTGTATGTCGTTATTCTGCTATCTCACTATTTGCATAATGCGATGCTTTTACTTCCAAACGTTGTCTCAACAGTTTTACCTTTTTTTATTATTGTAGATTCACAAGATAAATGGATGACATGTTGAATGCACCGAGGACAATGTTGTCGCAGCTGGATAATCTACTTCACGTTTTCCATATTTAGTTATATCATAGGGTAGTGTCGTTGTCAACAGAACATTTACATAATGTATCATGTGGATGGTGTTCCTCTTGTAATGCAACAATTTTCAATATATGATATGTTTCTCTTGCCTCTATAGTAATATTGATTATTTCCATTTCACGTATGCCTTTACTGCACTACTTGGACCTAACTGAATTTATTTTAATGAAATTATTATTGTGCATATTACGTATATCAGAATTTGAAAAACCGGACCGCTGGATCGGCGGTTTAACAGCTGAACCGGTAATTATGAATAATATTAATTTTAGTAGTAAAAAAACTAAATATAAGGTTCAAAAGAAATATCTTCCATAGAATTAACAAAAAGCTGGTCCAGCCCAAGTGTTTAGAGCGTTGTGTAGTGAAGCCACGCGACCAGGGTTCGCGAATCCCCTGAAGCACATATTTATTTTATTCCGGTCATTAATTCGATCAATCGGGTTGTGCAACCTACGTTGTAAGTGTTGTCAACATCTACTTAGTCTGAGGTGTCCACGTTATGTAAACAGATCACGATCCCAATGATCAGTGCATCGCGATCACATAACCAACATGATATACAAAGTTACATCATTCAAACGTACATACAAGTCTTACACAAATAAATAGTGGTCACATGACCAAGTCTGCATTCATCGTCACACAAGACGAAATTAACTATGACACAGCGGAAGCTTTCGGCTAGCGTCGGCCCTCGTCACAACCAGACGCATTCCCACAGCGCAGTTGACCGGTGACACTCAGTTGGCGTAGTCGTCAGCGTTCTGGACGTTTGAATATTCAGGGACACAGCCATATGAGTACATTTACGTACTCGCAAAACCATCTCAAGGCTTAAGTTTTCATGGTAAATGCAATAAAAACATTTTTCGAAAACTGGGATAGCTGTTATATACGACTATAGGGCTTAGTTTTCGCAAACAATGCTTCTAGACATAGAGATTACAACCTCTCTATATCTTTGTTTAAAACGAAACATTTAGAGGTAGAATTCTCTCTTGTAGACATAGCATGTACTATTTCCACATTTTGTTAAAACACGTTGTAAAACTTTTCAAAGACATTAGGATGGGGATACCTCTTTTTCTTTCCACGAGATCAGACTGATTGTCTCCCCGAGACCAACCATCTTCGCTCAAATTTCGTACCTCCCAGTTACCTTTTTGATTCTCCTTTTAGTCCAAAACAGAAACCAACTTTTCTTCTTTCACCTGGGCGAGTGTGGCCTTTGCAACCGTCCATGACCGCGGACACGGCTATTCGAATAGTTTTACACTCTGCAGAGGTGGTGCACTTTCACCACACCAAACGGTCATTCCGCCGTGCTCAGCCACGGTCCGCCATACGACTGTATGCGGGGGTTCGGATAACCAGATCAAAGCTTTCCACTAATCCACCCTAGTACAGAGGACTCCCGATAGGTTTATTCCCTCCGGCACCGTGTGCTCCACTAGACCCCTGGTCTCTCTTAGGACGCCACACCGCCATGGCAGGGGACCCAACGTAATCGTCCGGCGCGGATCCGCCGCATGTGTATTGCCTCGTACAGACGGCAACCCGGCTTCGAGGGACTCTAACCCTTATAGAAGTTTGAGATCCTCCGTACTAAAGTAGACAAGCTTCCGGCTAAGCCCTACCCATCTCAGGTAATGTGGTTGCACGGGTTAATTGTTCAGGCGGCAGCAGGGACTTCGTAAACAAACCTCCATCTCCGACTGCTCCCAGCACTTCGGGTTTTCATAAACATCTCCATTTGCTCCCAGCAACATGGGTTTTATAAAACACTTTCTCGCCGATCGCTCCCAGCGACTCGGGTTTGTTTCCGAAAACATTTTATCAAATCCAGGCTCCCATCCTAAAGTTTTGAGGTAAGAGTATAAGGATATACTACTAGAAAATATAATTTTCTTGATAGCGCCTTCAGTAGAAGGCTTCTCAAGTAAAGTCTTATTTTTATGAAACCTATTATATACTAGTAGATATATCTTTGGCCAAACAATAATTTTTGGAAAAATAATTTTTGGGGGTGGCAAAATGTCACATAAAAGATAAAACATGCATTATTTTATTTTGAAAACAAGACATGCTTGTACAAATAGTAGGAGTTCAATAGGGTGTTGAGGTGGCTTGCCTTGATCAATGGATTGTCCCTGCTGCTGACAATCAACGAACTCCTCACAATACTCCTCAGTCAGAAATCCCTCCTCGCGAGTTTCTAGCGTCGCAAAGATAAAGGTACAATCAACACATAGCAGGACAATCATATCAACACAACATGTAACTAACAAGAAAGGCAAGCAACACAAACACACTTTATACAATCAGTAACTAAGCAAACTTTTAATGAAAGATGTTTACTTTTATTTCTTAATTAAGTGGTTAAACAAACAAGCATGACTAAACCATCTTTAATATACTTAGGCATTATTAACACTTTATAACTAACTTCATTTTAGTTTTACTTAAGCACTAACAGTACTAACATAAAAAAAGAGTAACAATATTTCAAGAGCTACAGTACCACAACAACAACAAACAATACTAGCACATTTTATAAAGAGGTAATTCAAATTTAGTTTATTTCTTTTCTAGACAGAAAACACTACTTGTAGTGATTAAATCACCTAGGTTGTTCTGCTGATCAAACTTTTATGCAAAGATAGGTACAGGTTCTCTGCATGCATTAAAAGCTACTTTTTTTTTAGATAAGGGAGTGCATTAAAAGCTACTGCAATTGGATTTAGTCCAAAAATTTAATCACAAAAATTTATTTAAATGCTAGAAAACCCTACTGGTCTAAACTTTAAACGCATGCCATTTCAAAACTAAACATCACCAACACATGAGGTTAATTTCCACAGAAAGCTACTGTCCTAAGCATTCCATAACAATTGGATTCACCAATTTTGGATTCATAAAACTCAAGTTAAAATTAGTTCTTTGATTTAGACCAGTGACAGTGCAGTAATTATCATGCTTAGACAAATTAATATTTTTCAGATCTGAAAGTTGGACATGATTCTAAACTCAATGCTTTACCACTATGATTTTTGGTTTACACAAATTCCATGTTTAAATATTTTATTTCGATTTAAACTAAGAGGACAGAAACAGATCTGCACCGAAAAGAATAAAACTACAGGGAAAAACATTCATGGGCCAGATCTGGCCATGAGGACGGCCCAGCAGCCAGAATCGGCCCACCTGGCTGCTATGTGTCTCCTTCCCCAGGAGCACGAACTCAAACAGCAAAAATGGCAGGGGAGGTGCCGTTGCTCGCGAGGCTCACCTAGGGCGATGAAAGGCAAAGGAGAGTGAGCTAGGAAGATGCGGGGAGTCCAGGGAGTCGAGGGGTGGTTGCAGTCCTTGAAGGAGAGCTCCCAAACGTCGGCAATGTCGACGACGCCCGCCACGGCCACGTCACGGCCCCGGCAGCTCCGGTACACCTGAAAACAAACGAGGGTGTCTAAGAGGTCGCCCGAGAGGAGGGGAAAGAGGCAGTGCAGAGGGGGAAGGAAAAGGGGGACGGAGTCCATGGCGAGCTTGCTCGCAAGCTCACGGACCCGAGCTCTGGTTCTTCGAAGTTTACGAGCAGAAGAGAGGGGGAGCTCGAGAGATATGGCAGGGGTGGGAGAGTGGAGGTGCAGGAGGCTAATGGGCAAGGTGAGAGGGGCTGTGGTGGTCTCGGGCTTCCTATCCACCGAGGGTGGCCGTTTTAGGGTTCACGGGCATGGGCAGCTGGGGGAGTGGGCGAGGGGCACGGCATTGGCTAGGGAGGGCGGTGGAGAAGGGGACAGAGAGGAGGTGGTCGGGACGGACGTGGCTAGGCCAGTGGGAGAAGAGGGAGTGTTCTCCCATAGGTCGGTTTTGGAGAGAGGAGGGAGGTGAGTGGAGGAGAGGGGTGGGAGAGGGGCTGGCAAGGGTGCAGGGAGACGGCCATGGGTTGGCTAGGGGGGGAGAGGCGTTGGGAAGGCCTTAGCCATGCATGGCAATGGTGCACTCGGCCTCCATCCTCTCTCTCTCTCTCTCTCTCTCTCTCTCTCTCTCTCTCGAGTTTTACAGCAGCTAGCACTGGTAAAACGTACCAAGGGAGTAACTAGGAGGGTTGGGTATTGTTTGGTAAGAAGTCTACAGGTTTGGAAACGAATTTGAAACATTTTGGGCAGGTTTAGAAGATGACAGAAAATTCAGAAATCTGTTATCCTGATGGTAACAAAACCATCGTGGCAAAGTGACCAAATGGACAGTAGGATCAATGGTAAGGGTTTAGGAGTGAGGTACTAACTATGGTGATCACAATGGTCAACAATGCACGTCTGAACAAGAGAGTTTGGATGGTTTTGTATGAATACAAAAAGAGAATAAAATAACAGTTTCAGAAAATTCAGAGTTAGAACTTGGTGAAAATTCTAAGTCCAGAAAACTGTTATTTTGCGTCCAAAGTTGCCGAAGAACTGATAGCTCTAATGTGCTCGAAATTTTTGGAGAAGGGCAGGTACTTGAAGTACATACTCCAAAGTTTAAGAAACACATTTTTAATCATATAAACAAAATGATTTGAGCACTGGTTCATGCTGGTTAAAACTGAATGTTTTAACAGCCTCCAGCACCTGTTATTATGGTGGCATCAAAACCATCATGGAATAAGGATGTTTAAACTATGAAAAGCTCAAACAAAACATTAGTATGATAGACAAGGTTTCAAGTATGGATGGGGTTCTGGTGCATTGCCAAAAGATTAAGTTTGAGGGTTAAAACAAAAATGCCAAAAGGCAAAAAAAAAAAAAACAGAGAAGAGGATAGGTCCAGAGAAGGTTTTGTCAAGTTTTCTTCAAAATTTTGAATAGTTCAAGCAAATATTTTTGAATAAATGGGTCACATATGACCATAGGAATGTTGGGTAATTTTTCTAAGAATTTTGGAAATACTTTTATTCACAAAATATTTTAAAATCCATTCCTGGCCTTTTGGTAAATAAATTATAATAAATATAAAAATGCTTCCAAAATAAATATTTTTGAATTGAGATGAGAGAGTATATAATATGGATAACAGAAGTGATTTTTAATAAATAACTCCTTTGAAAAACATTTGAGATTTCTTGTGAAAACAAGGAAAACATGAGGCTTTTTAATAGGCACCAAAACTTGGAGAGAAAATGGGTTTAATGGCCAAGATAAGAACATTGACCATATTAGATGTGAAACACAAGTCATGAGGATGGGAAAGGAAGGTTTGGTTGAGCTCCTAAAGAATAAGGAGTGATTGAAGAAAGGTTGCCAAGATGATTCAAGTGGGAGAAGATATGATCAAAGATGTGCATAGCCTCCAAAATGGCTTTGATAGAAATATCTAGAAAGTTTTAAAAATCCTATAGCAAAGCTTGTATAGGAAGAATAGATATCAAAGATGAGATTACACAAGGTGCATTGGTGAGAAGAGCAAGATTTGCCACAATGGCATGTCTCCAAAGTTGGAAGATTCTAATAGCTAGGAAGATAGCTTAAGATAAGATTTGAATCTGATCCTTTTTTATACAGTCCTGTTATTTGTAAGTTTTCAAATTATTTAGGTCCACACACACTCACAAACAAACAAGTATGATCATTCCAAGATAAACATAGGAAATGATCACACCTCTAGCAAGTCACAACAAGACAACAAGTTCACTCAAACAATTGTGTTTACAAACCAATTTCCCAAGTGTTTTTGTGATTTTGGTGATCAAGTAAGATCATGACATGGTGATGTTAAGAGATGCTCAACTCATAACTTTATACTTTTCAAAAGTTTTGATATAGAAAAAAAAATATAAGGGGTAATATACTTCCCACTTGCATTACTTCCAAAAGGAGGATGAAAATAGGAGTTTAAAATAGGAGATGTAAATACTTGTAAAACCACAAGGTTGAAAATAGGCAGGAGATATTATATAGACCCCCATAGTTTTTAAACAGGTAACTTTTGGAATTACTTTACTTTCTTAAATCCTAGGCAGTTTGGGGTAGTTGATAAAATCAAGACATCCTTGAAAAAGAGGTTGGCCAATATAAGACTAGAGAAGATATATGGATCATTCTTCCTGTCATGACATGATCACCAAAATCAAAAGATATGTTATATTAATTGAGTTCAAAGTTTTGGTGTTTTTCAGTGGTTGTTAACTCGAACAACAAAGCAGACAAGGTTAAACAGAGCAATGGGAAGTGAAACACAAACATTAGTGAAGCCTTTTCAAAAAGTTTTTGTTGGTCCTGATTTTTGACTCTCTAAAAACTGTGTTTTTCTGACTTCCCAAAATTGGGGCGTTACATACTTCTTGGTACAGATGCTAGCAATGCCTATATAGACATCAGGCACTTGATTCGAGATAATGAATCTAATCTCTAGTTTCTTACTTGCTACACTTTCTCTAACAAAATAATCTATATAGACATTTAGATACAGATGAATGCGTTGCTGTAGGAGGGGTCTTGTTGTAGTGAAGGGCTCGAACCTGGAGTGTATTGGTGAAGACATCAACCACTTGATTCGAGATAATGAATCTAATCTCTAGTTTCTTACTTGCTACACTTTCTCTAACAAAATAAAAATCTATCTCAACGTGTTTAGCTCTAGCATAAAAGACATGGTTATCGCAAAGATATGTAGTTTCTAAATTATCACACCATAAACATGAAGTTTGATGTAGCTTTACACCAAGTTCTTCAATAAGAGGTTCTACCATATAACTTATGAAGTTGCATTCGAAAATGCTTTATATTCGACATTGTAGCATGTTTTTTGTACTCCAAGAGATTAGGTTGGATCCAACAAATATCGCAAAATCACAACTCGAACGCCTGCCTTATAGGTATTATGATTAATCTGTATCTGAAATATCTTTTGACAGTCATCCAATGAATTGTAGTATCGATAAACATTGTTAATTGTAAATATTAGGTCTTGTGAGTGTCAAATACTTAAGAGCACCAACAATAATTCCATATTTTGTACTTTCATCCGGCCCAAGGCTTCTCCCTCATGCGGTGTGACTTTTTATGAAGATGACAATGGTGTTGGAAAGGGTTTGTAATCCCTCATACCTATTTGAGTTATAAGTTTTGTTTGATTTAAACAATGCTATTCTACATTCGGTACCTCAATACCAAAAATAAGTTTAATTCACCCAAATCTTTAAGAGAAAATATGTACTTAATTATTTGAAAAGAGCATCAGTAACATCATTGTCGGTGGGTTATTGAACCGGTAGGAGGTGTGACACGTGGAGTCGAAGCACTTGACATAGAAGGTCTTTGAGTAGGCACACTGGAGGCCGCAACATCTGCAAAGAAGATCCATGATTCATGGGTGTACAAGACGAAGATGACCGTGTGTCGGTCATGTCGGCGGGTTATTGGAGATTGAGTCGGAGCACTTGTCGTAGAAGATCTTGAGTATGTAACATGGGAGGATGCAACATCCGCATCATCGCTTGGATTCATATAAGTTGAAGACGAAGGGCATCTCAAGGATCTTGTTGTATTTTTTGTTTTTGTTGAGATGTTTTGTATTGTTCGATATTTTTTTAATGTCAGGGTCCTTTTCACAAAAAAAGATCACGATTCATTTGTGTGTTAACCTTGATCATTAGTCTAACTTAAGTGAAAATATACATGTGACGCTTGTTACAAAAATTATCCTTTTTTCCAATACGAATGATATATACCTACTTAAGTCCATTTTGTATTACATTGGTTAAATTGAAAAAAAAATATCGAAAAGCATGAGAAAAAAAAGGGAAAAAGGAAGACGAGGAAGCTTCCTTCCAGCAGCAAAATCTCGTTGGATTTTTTTCTCTCCAACAATTGCGGTGCGGACTGGGGCACAACCCGCAACCGCACGCGTTGCCGGCGGCCGGCCACACCATCCCGACTCCACTCGCCTCCTACTCCAATTCAGTCGGCGGCGAGGACGAGGCGGATGCGCCTTCTCTGCCTCTGCCTCCCGCTGCCAGCGCTCCGCCCAAACCCAACAACCAAATCCTTCTTCTCCTTGTTCTCTTGTTGGTCAAGAGCAGGCAGCACGCGCACCAGCCCCACCAACCACCACAAGCAGATGTCGCCGTCTTCCTCTTCCGCAGCGGCGGTCGCCGAGGGCTCCGCCGCCCGCCGCTTCTGGATCGCCGCCTCCTCGCGGGAGGCTGCCTTCGCCATCTACACGCCCTTCCTCCTCTCCCTCGCCGCCGGGTCCCTCCGCCTCGACTCCTTCCGCCACTACCTCGCGCAGGACACCCACTTCCTCCACGCCTTCGCACGCGCGTAAGCCTTTCGCCTTCGATTCTGATTTTAGATTCTGATTACCTTTGGATCTGATCCGTTACATCCCATCAGCTACGAGATGGCCGAGGAGTGCGCCGACGACGACGATGACAAGGCCACCATCACCGCCCTTCGGAAGGCCATCCACCGCGAGCTCAACCTCCACGCTTCCGTACTCCAGGTCATACTCATACCGAATTCCCGACCCCATTCTCCATGTCCCCCATAACTGATTTCCTTGCCATTGATTTGGATTTATCTGTACGCCTCGGATGCTTTGCCTGCACCATCGACCCGATCTGACCTGCTTGCTGCATAATGACCTGCTTGCTGCATAACGTTGATAGGAACCAATTTGTTCATGATCGTATGATATGAAATACCTCACGGTAGCCAGATGTCAACCACAATTTCTAACGTGTTGTAGAGTCTCTTTCATAATTTACACAGTTACAAACTTGCTCGTTATTGTAACAATCAAGCCATGCATTCTTTTAGTCAAGTTTTGGTATTGTGTTATTGGCTTGGATTAGTTAAGCCATACCTGAGGATTTCAACCGTATCAGCTGTAAATAATATGCATTTTTTTGAACACCTTAATAATATGCATATTTCCGTAGAGTATGCACTTTGCGATCCTAAATTTTACAAACAAAATGCACTCCGTGTGCCATTTGGTTTTAGTTTTAGGTTGTGGCAGAGAGATAAATCACAGTTTTACTGCATGCTGTGTGCCACAGTTATATGTATATAGTAGTCCCCAGGACTGGATTTATCTATCGTATGCTAACTATTTCTTTCCAACTTTGGATCTTCTTTTTAATCCCTAGAATTTTCACTACTCATTGAGTTGCCTTGTCTATTTAATTTGCAGGAGTGGGGAGTTGATACTACCAAAGAGATTTCTCCAAACCCGGCAACAACCAAGTACACTGATTTCTTACTTGCAACTGCAGCTGGAAAAGTCGATGGTGGGAAAGGTTCTGATAGAATAGTCACACCATTCGAGAAGACAAAAATTGCTGCATACACTGTCGGGGCGATGACTCCGTGCATGAGGCTTTATGCATATCTGGGCAAAGAACTCGGCGTTTTCCTGAAACAAGATGAAAATCACCCATACAAGAAATGGATCGATACCTACGCAGCAACTGATTTTGAGGTATGGAACATGCCATCAATTTATATTTGGATCCTACTTTTGCATGTACTACTGGCCTGTTTTAATCAAGTTAGTGCATGCGCTAAGAATAGTTTGTCGTTTCCCCCTTCACTGCAGAGTAATGCACTTCAAATAGAAGAGTTGCTTGACAAACTAAGTGTCTCATTAACTGGTGAGGAGCTTGAGATTCTTGGGAAGCTCTACCAACAAGCTATGAGACTGGAGGTTGAGTTTTTTTCTGCTCAGCTCCTAGACGAACCTGTTGTAGCTCCACTTACAAGATATCGTGATCCCAAAGACAAGCTCGTAATCTTTTCTGATTTTGATTTGACATGCACTGTTGTTGATTCGTCTGCCATACTGGCGGAGATAGCAATTTTGTCACACCAAAAGGCTAATCAGAGTGGGTCTGATAATCTCGCAAAATCAGCAGACCTGAGAAATTCGTGGAATATGCTATCTAATCAGTACACTGAAGAGCACGAGCAATGCATAGAAAGATTACTTCCTCCAGAAGAAGGTCTGTGTAATGCTCCTTCTGTCTGATTAGTTTTTCTTTTTGAGATTTTACTAATATGCGCAAACCATGCTTGTAACAATCAGCTGATGAATTAGTGCTTTTTGTGTGATTCCAGCAAAGTCATTAGACTACGATCAACTATACAAAGGTTTGGAAGTGTTATCTGAATTTGAGAGACAAGCAAATTCTAGGGTTATTGATTCTGGTGTCCTGAGGGGAATGAACTTAGATGACATCAGAAAAGCTGGGGAGCGGCTTGTTCTGCAAGATGGTTGTCGGAATTTCTTTCAGAAGATTGGAGAGACAAGGGCGAACCTCAATTTAGATATCCATATTCTTTCCTATTGCTGGTGTGCAGAGCTTATAAGATCAGCCTTTTCATCAGGTAAGGCTGAAAACCCTTGGCCAGTTTTTATATTTTTTTCCCTGATGATGATGGTCATTACAAGTTTACAACTGTAACTTACAATCAACTTCTCTGTTTCGTCCTCACTGTGCATTTTTATGTTATCAGTACGACCTTGTAACCGACTATCTTTTGTGCTGTTCCTTGCAAAAAGAGGACTTATCTTTTGCACAGCAGTAGGAATAGCTTTAGGAGTGCTGTTTAGCATGATTATAATATTATTCTATCAGTGCCATTGTGTTTTTTGTTTGTATTTTTAGTTCTTATGTTGATCTGTAAGTGAGTGCTGAGTAAGGATCAACCAATATTTGACAAAACTCGGGGTTTATATTTTTTGAACAAATAAATGACCTTCATCTGGCAACTTAATCGAGTATAGAACACTGATATAGTAACAAATACTTCAAAATTTAGCGATTTTTGTATCTACAATCTGATGTGGAGTTGCTAATTATATTAGGGCAATGTTTGGTGTTCTCAGGATATGTATTTTACAATGTTTCCTTACCAGGAACTCATATTTTACATCAATGCCAAACCCCCGAACTGGTATAATTTTTTTTTGTGCTGTCATGCAGTTGGTTGTCTAGACGGATTAAGCATACATTCCAACGAGTTTGCTTTTGAGGGATCTGTTTCAACTGGTCAAATCAACAGAAAAATAGAGTCTCCACTAGACAAAGTTGAGAAGTTCAAGAACATCAAAAGTGACCTGGACAGTACAACATCATCATTGTCTGTTTATATCGGGGACTCGGTTGGAGATTTGCTTTGCTTGCTGCAAGCAGATATTGGTATTGTTGTTGGATCAAGCACAACCATGCGGAGAGTGGGCAAACAGTTTGGTGTTTCTTTTGTTCCACTACTCCCTGGTTTGGTAGAGAAGCAAAGGCGGGCCGGGGAGCAAGAGGCATCCGTCTTCAATGCACGGTCTGGAGTTCTGTATGCAGTTTCTAGCTGGTCCGAGGTACAGGCTTTCATTCTGGGAAATGATTTCAGCTGATTATTGCTGGTTGTCCCCTTTTTTTCCTTCACAAACAAGACCGGTACCAGCTCATGCACATGAGACGTAAATCCTCAATGTGGCCATTTTATGAAAGCCACATGCCAATTCACCTCCTATATGAATACCCTGTGTTTTGCAATGGTTTTTTTTGTATGACCAATGTGTCATCGATCACACTCGAGTTGTCTTTCCATTTGGGATCATTTCTTATAATTTTGGGAGTGGTTCCTGCCCTGGCATTGCATTGCAACAGAACAGAGTGATATACTGTCCCCAGGTGTAGCTGTAGAGACTTTTTTTGGCAATGAAATTTGAGATTGCTATGTGCTTGTTTGTCTGGCTATCATATATGTTATCCTGGTGGTAAGTAATTAAGACGATTGACGGCAGCATACTCGATATATAAAATCATGCGAAGGATCGTATAAGCAAATATACTTTTGCTTATTATTGACTGATAGGTCGAATCAACGGACAGACACTCTGCTTATACAGCAGTTTTATTGTGCACGCACGGTTACTACTAGCCAGCTTGCTAGGTGCTAGCTGCATTTAGGCAATCATACTAGTAATAAGCTAGAGCAAAACAGTAACCCCAGATAACGGATCATGGCAATTCGGCGGCGGCGTCCATGGCGAGGATGGTGGAGAGGTTGAGCGGGTGCATGTAGTCCGGCGAGCCGGCCATGAACTGGCTAACGATGATGCGGTTGGCCCTCTCGGTGGGGTGGAAGTTGTCCCAGAAGGCGTAGAGGGAGCGGTCCGGGCAGACGCTGGACAATGCGGTGCACAGCCCCACGCCATTGTAGGGGCCCTGTCCGCAGCAGGCCACCTTGGAGGTGATGAAGCCGTACGCCGCCGGCGCGGAGATGAAGTCCATGTGCATCCGGTACGCGTTGACGGCGACGAACACGTCGGCGCCGTACTGGGCGTTGAGCTCCCTGGTCATCGCCACCAGCTGCGGGTTGTAGAGCGCCGCCGCGCGCTGCAGCTCGATGTCGCACTCCCCGTTGGCGCTCCGCGTGGCGAGCTCCGCCGGCGCGCAGCCGATGGGGCCGGACCCGGTGACGAGGACGCGGCGGGCTCCCAGGCCGTAGAGCTGCTGGAGGATGCCCCGGTACTCGGAGATGATGTAGCGGACGTAGTCCGGGAGCGCGAACTGCCGCGACCGGGCGGAGAAGGGCAGCAGGTAGTAGTTGTTGACGAAGTCGTTGCCGCCGAGGGTGATGAGCACCAGCGCGCTCCGCACCAGCCGCCGCGTCGCCTCCTCGCCGATCAGTCGCCGGACACGGTTCTGGTACTGCTCGAAGTAGCGCAGCTGCTTCTCCATCCGGATGATGTTCACCTGCATGCACCACATGCATTTTTCATGCAAATATATGCAATGCGCTCGTTCGTTTCTTGTCCAGGCATCATATTCATATCTAGACTAGAAGAGGTACTAGCTAGCTTACAAACTGGATGCCGGTGTCGTTGAGGATGCCGACGCCGGCGGAGGCGAAGTTGGCGCCGACGAGGAGCTTGTGGCCGTCGAGGTGGGGGCTGAGGTAGGGGAGCACGGACTCGGCGCCGAGGTACTCGCTGATGATGTCGGGGACGTTGAGGCCGTTGGAGAAGCGGCCGGTGGCGCGGTGGGTCGGGTAGTCCAGGCCGTAGGGCGGCGAGTCGGCGCGCGCCGTGGTGGCCAGGTAGTTGTTGTTGCCGCTGTCCACCAGGGAGTCGCCGAACACAAAGAAGGGGCGAGGAGTCGCCGTTGCCGTTGTTGCTGCCGTTAAGCCGGCCACCGCCATCACGACAAGGACGCCGGCAAGCGCAGCCATGTCGTTATCAGCTAGCTTATCTTTGCTCGATCGCTGCCAGTTGCTCAGACTGCGGCTTGGAGTTCGATGCTCTGGACTGTATGGTATTTGGTTGCCGTATTTATAGCCTGTGCGCTGGCCATCTCGAGTAGTTTTCATGGCGACTTTTCGAGGACGCTCGAGCGGGACATGTCTTTCGGTTATGTACCTACTACAGCACTATACACATGTCATTTCAGAATATCCGAGTCTTTGAGATGTGATGTTAACTACTGAAACTGGCCTCTACTCTTATGATGATGACAGTGAGTGGCCTTAATTTTTCAGAGATGAAAATGACCTTAATCTGGTACCCGTATCTTTGTGTTCTGCATCCTTGTACAAGCTCTGTCTGAGAGCGCGAGTCACTCTCAGCACAATATCCAGTGTCATGCAAATTAAACTGAATGACAGTTCCATGCCTGAAGCGCGACTTCCGAGTGGATGACTGATACAAACCCATTTGAATATGCACGAGGTTCACTGTGAAAAAGAAGAGATCAACATGCATGATGATCACTCTATGTATCATAGTATATTTGGATATCATGATGCATGGAGGCTCCATGATATCTAGTATTACTACTTCTGAAGATGTCTCGTGAGACCAATTGCATTTGATGTGCCATTTCCACTAACACCAGTAACCTGGAGAGTAAAAGGGTCACACCCTTTTGCGCATGTTGAATTGTGGTCGGAGTGCAAGGTGTGATTGCAGGCCTATCTGAATACAGGAGACACTGTCCTTGCATAACAAACCAGCACCGCGTTTTTCAGGCCATTTAATCGTATCCCGGCATTCCCCTTCATGGCTGCCTGCCCTGCCCAGCCCAGCATACCATAGATAGATAGATACACCGACTCAAACAAATCGGTGAGTAACTGCATGCACACATACCACCGCACCAATCATCGGTGGAAAATCACTTTTATCCATTCGATTATTGCTACCTATTTTCACGGTATGGCGCTTCAGTGTAGAAATCAAGTCAGCATATGCACTGACACTATGACAAAAGTATCCGAATTCAGATTTGTAACAGCAATACACGAGTTCAGATCCATGACAACAGTATACAAATTCACAGGGTTTTCTTCTGATTCGATTTCAGCAACAGGTGACAAAAAATAACTTGCCACCATCAGTTTTCCACAAGTCAAGATGGATCTGCAAGCAAATCTCGGTACATAACGGCTCGAATCAAATAAACCTCAAATTGCTCCGATTTTAAGCAAGCTGGGCAGCTGGCCATGCTCATTGTTCTCATCATGAATTATTCACTTTGATGTCCAACTCCGTCAGCATTGTAGCTAGCTCCCCTTTGCGATGAAGCTTCACGGTATCTACAGAACAAGGACAACACCAGTGTGAGCACCAAAATAATATTTTGTGATATTTCAAGCGCAATGCACTGCTCGCTTTACAGTTTTCTTTTGTGCTCCAAAATGTACAGCCCAGTATGCAAGACGAAGCTCACAACTGAGATGAAAGATACTAATTGCCAGCGACACATCTTGTGATACAGATAGCCAGAAAATAATATTAAATGTAATCTTGCTGAGCTAGCTACGGAGCATGAATTCAAAATTTACCTAGATAAATGTTGCAAACATGGATGAAATAAACATAAAATGAAGTTACTTATCAAAGTAATCGATGTAAAAATGCATGTATCGGTAATTAGAAATGAGGCTAGCAAGGTCCTTCTAGCGGAGTGGAAGTTCGTCCCGTCCAGTCTAGCGCTATTGAAGCAGAGATTCTAGCATGCTTTCCAGGCCTCAAACTGATTGAGCAGTATCCACAGTGACCGGTGATCCTATAATCCGATTGTGCTGCGGCGCTGTGTGCGGTCAAAGAGAAGACAACTGACCTCTCGGCATGTTGGTGCGTAATTTTGCTGAGCTAGTTACAGAGCATGAGTTCATAATTACCTAGTTTATATCCTTCCACTGTGGTCCTAATAAACTAAGTAACAGGACATGCAACTGCAGCTCAATCAATTGCAACAGCAATGGAGAAAACAAACCATGACTTATTTTACATAACACAAGGATATCTTAGGAGTTGGGAACATATTATGAAGTTAGCATGCACAGTATACTATGAACTATTTACGTTGGCAGACATATATCACTTGACAATTGCAGTATGACTGTAAAGGCTGATGCGTATTCAGCACAAAGCGCACGCATAAGTACCTGTACAGCCACCAATGTGCTTTCCACCTGAAACAAAACAAAACATTTACTCAGAAAAATCTGCATGGCATGAAACATGTGAATCCAAATGACAGTATATACTAGAGATATTCCTAATTAGTTTGGGGGAAATCATAAAGTATTGACATACCGATGAAAACGTTAGGAACAGTGGACTGCCCAGTCAACCTCTCTAACACCTTTTGCAGTTGTGGTCCCTGAGCACCTGAAAGGACAAGAGTTGGCACTTGTCAGTTGCACAAAATTGACACCCAAAACCATTTCCTTCTAGAAACATACACATTGCATTTCCTGGCGGTAGATGATTAGAAACATTTTACATGTCCATCACGGTTGCAACTTCGCAAAGCTCAACAGAACACAAAATGAGTGATGATTTGTGCAAGTTTCAATGTGCTAACATGAGCAACAAAGTTTGCACCACCAAAACTATGGAAGGGCAAAAGTACTTAAATTCCTCACACATATGAGCATGTATTGTGTCTAATAGAAGTGAAATAAACATATACACATATTTAAGCTGCAATTTGACTGCTGCTGTATTTGTGGCGCATGTCTCTTAATGAAGAACTCTGGAGAAGAGTATAATGCCACGACATGCATGGATTTTAAAGGCAAGGTGATTTTGGCAACACAACACTATGATGGGTGAAAGTAGAATCAAGTTTGTGACCAAAATAAGAAGAGTAAAGCTCAACAGAACACAAAATGAGTGATGATTTGTGCAAGTTTCAATGTGCTAACGTGAGCAACAAAGTTTGCACCACCAAAAACATGGAAGGGCAAAAGTACTTAAATTCCTCACACATATGAGCATGTGTTGTGTCTAATAGAAGTGAAATAAACATATAAACATATTTAAGCTGCAGTTTGACTGCTGCTGTATTTGTGGCGCATGTCCTTTAACTAAGAACTCTGGAGAAGAGTATAATGACATGACATGCATGTACTTTAAAGGCAAGGTGACTTTGGCAACACAACACTATGATGGGTGAAAGTAGAATCAAGTTTGTGACCAAAATAAGAAGAATAAAGCTCAACAGAACACAAAATGAGTGATGATTTGTGCAAGTTTCAATGTGCTAACGTGAGCAACAAAGTTTGCACCACCAAAAACATGGAAGGGCAAAGGTACTTAAATTCCTCACACATATGAGCATGTGTTGTGTCTAATAGAAGTGAAATAAACATATACACATATTTAAGCTGCAGTTTGACTGCTGCTGTATTTGTGGCGCATGTCCTTTAACTAAGAACTCTGGAGAAGAGTATAATGACATGACATGCATGTACTTTAAAGGCAAGGTGACTTTGGCAACACAACACTATGATGGGTGAAAGTAGAATCAAGTTTGTGACCAAAATAAGAAGAGTAAAGGTGGAATATATGGTAGGGAAGACAAACGTGGTGTATAGTTGCATTGCAGGCATGCGTCATGTTAATTCAAAAAAGGTTGTAAGCAATCGTCTTTTCCTCTTCAATGAATACAAATAGGACACAGTATACAAAACTTCAAATAATCCATACAGTCAAAACGCATATCCATCTAAAATCCCCAAACTGTTAGTTCACTTGAGTGTCATTGTCCACACAGTATAATCAGAGGGCAGTAATGGTCAATAGACCATATGATCTTGATAAAGTCATATCATGGCAAGGAGTCACACAAGATTCCCCAATAGCAATAGCCAATAGGTAGAGAGACATGTAGAAGAAGAAGAGGGACGAACCAAGATGGTCGAGCTCGATGACATGGGGCTCTACGCCAATCCTCTTGAAGAGACCCTTGACCTCCATGGAATACCTGCGGTGTCGAGTAAGCACCGGCACATATGACGAAGGGAATCAACGAATTACTCGCACAAAACAAATCGTGGAACGAACTGGTTGTGTCGGGGGTTCGGGGTGAAGATTCTTACGAGCACCACGACTTGGAGTAGATGACGATGGGGTTGTCTGCGAGCGTCTTCTTGACGGAATCCTCCATCCGCGAGCCGAAGGAGGAGTCCGGCGAGGAAGAGGAGGCCCTGGCGGCGACGGCCCTGGCGCGGCGCGCGGCGAGAGCGAGGCGGGGGTGGCTATGGATGGGCGCGACCAAGGGAGGCCGAGGTTGGCCGCGGGAAGGCGGCAGAGGGTAGGGCACGGCGGCGGCATTTGCGGCGATGGGACGATGAAATCCCGATGGCGATTGCGGGTTTCCTCGTCTCCTCGTCCCTCACTTCACCGCCACGATTTCTTTTCTGCGGTGAGAAGCAAAGGGACACAGCCCCAAGAAACAGGCCCAATAACAATTGTCGAGGAAAAAATAACGATTTCTGGCCCAGTCCGGAATGTGCTTAGGGCAAGGCTAAGCGTCAGTCTGTTGAAGACACTTCCTTAAAATCGTGTTTCTTATTTGACACCGGTTAAAATTTTCTTCCCTATATGATCTCTTTCCAAAATTTCTTTCCCTATATGACACTCTAGTGCATTTTGGTCACAAAGAGCCATGAAAAGACCCTTTTACCCTTGGTGCAAAATGTGTTCAATATTCTGTACGGGACAATAACCTTTTTACCTTTTTACGCACCACACCAAGCCAATCCACCAGCACCGGGCGCTGGTGTCTGCCGTGTCCCACGCCCAGACGCTGCTGCAGCTCGGTGACGCCAGTCCCATGCCGACGGCCCCGTCTCCATGATCATTGCCGACGCGGACGCCGACGCGATGTTCCAATCACTTTCAGTCGTTTGCTGATCATCAGCACGTTCCTCACAAGCTCCTGCATGCATTATCATTCATCGATCCATTAGATCATGCACGTACTGCTATGGACCTGCAGCTACAGGCCTGGTTTTAAGTACCAGCTGGTGCACTAAGATATTGAAGAGCAGGATGCCCTTCAAGAAGCCAAAAACTTAGAAGGCGACATCCCAGCCGTTCGGCGTGCCGGTGCGCTCCGCATACTAAGGGCGTGTTCGACAATCCTCCAGCTTCTTGAAATCCGTCGATCCAGTTACTGTTTCACGAATCCTGCGTCGCTACTGGAGCAGATAACGTTCGGTGCTGCTCCAGTTTCTTGTCACTTCTTGCTGGGCTGAAAGCCTATCTGTCCATGATAGCCCAAGCAAAACACAGTTAGGTCTGTGAGCAGTTCCAGTCAATTCAGCCTGTACTCGAGGTGTTCGATGAAATGCCCGAGCCATACTTAAGTTCACACAAAATGATATGAGGTGCCCGAGCCACACTTAAGCTTTCTCCTCTCTCTTTCCTCCTCGACCGAGGTTAGCAACTTTATCATTTTCATCTGTAATTGATACAAAAATATTGCATGTGTCGATGTACGGTGGTCATTTCACTATTCAAGATGTTATTGTAATGGTATTTGATAAAATTAATTATATGATGCAGATGGATGCACGGATGCGATGGATGTACGGCGAACGACGCAGTTCCGATTTTATTGCAGGCCTGCATAAATTTATCGATGTGGCTGAGGCAAACAAAGTGGATAATTTTATGCCTTGTCCATGTGTTGACTGTTGGAACGTCAGGGAGTACTCTAACTCGAAAACCATTCAAAGCTACGTGCTTCAGAGAGGTTTCATGGCCAGTTATAATTGTTGGACCAAGCACGAAAAAAGAGGGGTTAGGATGGAAGACAATGAAGAAGGAGAGGATGATGACAACTATCCTATGTTCCCTGAAGAATACGGTGATACTGCAATGGAAGACAATGAAGAAGAATGAGGTGAACAACGGGCATCAGATGAGCCCGCTGATGGTCTTGGTCGGGTCATTTCTGATGCAAAGCGAGAATGCGATACAGAAAAGGAGAAGCTAAAGTTGGAGGCCATGCTAGAGGATCACAAAAAGTTGTTGTACCCAAATTGCGAAGATGGCAGCACGAATCTCGGTACCACACTGGAACTGCTGAAATGGAAGGCAGAGACTGGTTTATCTGACAAGGGATTTGAGAAGTTACTGAAAATAATGGAGCCGAATCTTCCAAAGGATAACGAATTGCCCGAGACTACATACGAAGCAAAGAAGGCTATCTGCCCTCTAGGATTAGATGTGCAGAAGATACATGCATGCATTAATGACTACATCCTGTACCGCGGTGAGGAGTACGAGAATATGGATAAATGCCCGGTATGCAATGCACTGCGGTACACGATCAGACAAGATGACCCTGGTGATGTTGAGGGCGATGACGGGCCCCCCAGGAAGAGGGTTCCTGCTAAGGTTATGTGGTATGCTCCTATAATACCACGGTTGAAAAGTCTGTTCAGAAACAAAGAGCATGCCAGGTTGTTGCGATGGCACAAAGAAGAGCGTAAGAAAGACGGGAAGTTGAGACACCCCGCCGATGGGTCGCAGTGGAGAAAAATCGAGAGAGAGTTCTCGGACTTTGCAGGTGACGCAAGGAACTTATGGTTTGGTCTAAGTACAGACGGCATGAATCCTTTTGGGGAGCAGAGCTGCATTCACAGCACCTGGCCCGTGACTCTATGTATCTACAACCTTCCTCCTTGGCTGTGCATGAAGCGGAAGTTCATTATGATGTCAGTGCTCATCCAAGGCCCGAAGCAACCCGGCAACGACATTGATGTGTACCTAACGCCATTAGTTGATGAAATTTTGCAGTTGTGGGCCGAACCAGGTGTACGTGTGTGGGATGAGTACAAACAACAGGAATTTGACCTACGGGCGTTGTTGTTCGTAACCATCAATGATTGGCCTGCTCTTAGTAACATTTCAGGACAGTCAAACAAGGGATACAATGCATGCACACACTATTTAGATAAGACTAAAGGTACATATTTGGAAAAAAAAGTAAGAAGGTTGTGTATCTGGGGTGTCGTCAATTTCTTCCGAACAATCATACCGTAAGAAAGAAAGGCAAACATTTCAACGGTGAGGCAGATCGTCGGAAGAAGCCTAACCTCCCTGATGGTGATGCTATATTTGGTATGGTCAGGGACATAGAAGTAATCTTTGGAAAGGGTCCTGGCGGTCAATCTGTTCCGAAAGACGTCGCTACCGAACACGCGCCCATGTGGAAGAAGAAATCTATATTTTGGGAGCTACCCTATTGGAAAGTCCTAGAGGTCCTGTCTTCAATCGACGTGATGCACGTGACGAAGAATCTTTGCGTGAACCTGCTAGGCTTCCTGGGCGTGTATGGGAAGACAAAAGATACACCAGAAGCACGGGAGGACCAGCAACGTATGAAAGACCCATACAACAAGTAGACGGATAAAGGGCGTCAATACTTAAGCAGCTACGCTCTTACCAAAGCAGAGAAGGAAATCTTTTTTGAATGGCTGAGCTGTATCAAGGTCCCGGCTGGCTTCTCGTCAAATATAAAGGGAATAATAAATATGGCAGAGAAAAAATTCCAGAACCCGAAGTCTCATGATTGCCACGTGATTATGACGCAGTTGCTTTCGGTTGGATTGAGGGGGCTTCTTGATACGTCCATTTTGCATCACTATTTTATAGCATAATTTACTGTTATTCAATGATATATTTCATATTAAGAGGAGTTACTTATGTTATTTTGTCTTATTTTGCATGTTTGATGATCATTGGATAATTAACTGCCGGAGTCAGATTTCAGCTGGAAAAAGCAACGTCAAGGCACTATATTTCTGGAGCACTAAAAATATTTCCGAGAAGACAGATGTTCCTATTTTATCAGAAGATGGACTAAGCCAAAAGGGGAGGCTGAGATGGGCCAGGAGGGGCCCACACCACCCCTGGGCGCGGGGCCCACCTTGGCCGCGCCCTAGCCAGGTGTGGTGCCCCTGGCCCACCTCAGGCGCTCCCCCTTCGCGTACTTCATCCCCCAGAAACCCTAAGACACGGGGAGTCCGTGAGAAAATATTCCGCCGCCTCCACGAGGCGGAAACCACAGAGAGAGAAAAAGCTCTCCGGCAGGGAGAAATCTGCCGGGGAAATTCCTTCCCGGAGGGGGGAGATCATCGCCATCCTCATCGTCATCGCGCTGGACTTCATCGGGATCATCATCATCATCTCCACCGCCATCACCGCTGCACCATCTCGTTCCGCTGTAACATCTAGGGCTATACTTTGTTTAGTTCATAGGGGAAACTCTCCCGGTGTTAATTACTCCTTGTGGTTGATGCTATTGAGTTTTATCGGTGAATTAAAGTATATGTTCAGATCGTTATCCATCATTATATCACCTCTGATCATGATCCATATGATGTCTCGTGAGTAGTTCGATTAGTTCTTGAGGACATGGGAGAAGTCACGCTGTTAGTAGTGGAATTATGTTGAGTAATATTTAATGGTTTGATATTTAAGTTGTGGTGCTATTCTTCTAGTGGTGTCGTGTGAACGTCGACTACATGACACTTCACCTTTATGGGCCTAGAGGAGTGCATTGTGTATTTGGTTGCTAATTGTGGGGTTGCCGGAGTGACAGAAACCTAAACCCCCGTTAGTATACCGGTGCACAAGGGAGCGTAGGATCTCAGAGTTTAAGGCTGTGGTTAGATTTATCTTAATTACTTTCTTGTAACTGCGGATGCTTGCAAGAGGTATAATCACAAGTATGTATTAGTCCAAGTAAGGGCGGTGCATTAGCATAGGTTCACCCACACAACACTTATCAAAACAATGAAGATTAATCAACTATGTGAAGCGAAAGCACTTGACTAGAATCCCGTGTGTCCTCAAGAACATTTTGTCATCATAAGTAAACCAACCGGCTTGTCCTTTGCTCTAAAAAGGATTGGGCCACTCGCTGCAATTATTATTACTGTCTTTTACTTACTCGCATTTTATTTACCTGCTATATCAAAAACCCCTAAAAACTTGTCTGCTAGCATTTACAGTGAAACCTTTACCGAAACTCCTTGTCAGCACCTTCTGCTCCTCGTTGGGTTCGACACTCTTATTTATCGAAAGTACTACGATACACCCCCTATACTTGTGGGTCATCAAGACTATTTTCTGGCGCCGTTGCCGGGGAGTGAAGCGCTATTGGTAAGTGGAATTGGTAAGGGAAACTTTTACTGTAGGTGCTATTTTTATTTCTGCTTGCTACTTTATTTTATCATGGAGAGATCTCCATTTGAATCCCTGTTTGGAAATACTACTACCACTGCTAAGGTAGTAGAAGAGGAACCACCTGATCAAGTAATTCCATTTAAAATACCTATGAAAATTGTTGAACGAGTTACGAATAACCGCTATGCAGGAGATGGAACTGTCCCTCCTGGGGATCATTTGCTATTTATTCATGAATTATGCGAGTTGTTCAAGTGTGCAGGTATTTCAATGGAAGAGGTCAAGAAGAAATTGTTTTCTATATCGTTGACTGGTAAAGCTGCAAAATGGTATAGGATGCTGAAAAATGGGCGTTCTATTGGCTGGGAGGAGATTGTGCCTCTCTTTTATTCTAAATTTTATCCTCCTAGTGAAATTCATCAAGATCGGAATCATATATATAATTTTTGGCCTCATGATGGAGAAAGTATTGCCCAAGCGTGGGGGAGATTGAAATCATTAATGCTCAAATGCCCCATTCATGAGCTTCCTGGTAATGTTGTTATTGATAACTTCTATGCAAGGCTTTCTCTTCAAGATAAAACTCTATTGGATACCTCTTGTGCTGGATCATTTACGCGTAATAAAGAGGAAGTTAAATGGGACCTTCTTGATCGGATTGAGGAAAATACTGAAGGATGGGAGAACGACAAAGGTAGAGAATCAGGTATAAAGCATGATTACGAATGCATTAAAACTTTTATGAATACTGATAATTTTCGTAATCTCTATGATATGTATGGTCTTGATTCTCAAGTTATTGCAAACTGTTACAAGGCTTTTGCCTCTTATCTTGATGTTCCTAAAGAAAGTTGCAATAAGTATCATTTGCCTTACAAAGATAATACTAATTCTGCCAATATTAAAAACATTGAAGTTCATACAGTTGATCGTATCTTGCCAGAACCTTATATTGAGAAACCACCTTTTCCTGTTAAAATTAGGGAACATTCTATCATAGCTAGTGTGGTTAATAAAAGTGCAAAGAAAGCTTTAGAACCTGCTGAACAAATAGCGGTAGAACCCACAATAGCAATAGTAAAGGATTTGGTAACTGAAAATGTAGAAGGAGGACATATTATCTTTTGTGAAGATGCCTCTAATATTGTTTCACATCCCAGTAGAGCTAGGAAAACAAGTGTTCCTGTGCTTTCAGTCAAAATAGGAGAACATTGCTATTATGGTTTATGTGATATTGGTGCAAGTTCTAGCGCTATTCCTTTTGATCTTTATAAAGAAATTATGCATGAAATTGGTCCTTGCGAACTTGAGGAGATTGATGTGGTTATTCAGCTTGCTAATAGAGAAACTATCTCCCAATTGGTATTGTGAGAGATGTTGAAGTTTTATGTGGTAAGACTAAATACCCTGCTGATTTTCTAGTACTTGGTTCTGTTGCTAGTAAAGCTGTCCCATTATTTTTGGTAGGCCTTTCTTGAATACATGTGGTGCCATTATAGATTGTAAGAAAGAGAAAATTTACACTAAATTTAATGGAGAATCTTATGAGTTTAATTTCTCTAAGTTTGGTAAACAACTTTATGAAACTGAATTACCTAATGAGAATTTTCAAGTTGAACAACTTGCTTCTATTGCTGTTGCTCCTAACAATGCCTTGCAGCAATTCATGGAGGAACACGAAAGTGAAGTATTTATGGAGGAGAGGAATGAGATTGACAATGCCTTTCTTCGTCAACCACCAATACTTAAGCATAATTTGCCTGTGGAAGATTTGGGTACCTCAGCGCCTCCTAAGGAAGATCCTGTCTTCGATTTAAAACCGTTACCTGATAATCTTAAGTATGTTTATCTTGATGAAAGGAAAGTATATCCTGCTATTATTAGTTCTAAACTTTCAGGTAATGAAGAAGCAAGGTTATTAGAAGTACTAAAGAAACATCGAGGAGCTATGGGATACACTTTGGATGATTTAAAGGGGATTTCTCCTACTATATGTCAACATGCCATCAACATTGAACCCGATGCAAAACCTGTTGTTGAGCATCAGCGTCGCTTGATCCCTAAGATGAAAGAAGTGGTAAGAAATGAGGTATTAAAACTTCTTGATGCTGGTATAATTTATCCTATTGCTGATAGTAGATGGGTAAGTCCTGTGCATTGTGTCCCTAAGAAAGGAGGAGTTACTGTTGTACCAAATGAAAATGATGAACTTATTCCTCAAAGAGTAGTAGTTGGATATAGGATGTGCATTGATTTTAGAAAGGTCAATAAAGTAACTAAGAAAGATCATTATCCTTTGCCTTTTATTGATCAAATGTTAGAAAGGTTGTCTAAGAAAACCATTTTTGTTTCCTTGATGGTTATTCTGGATTCTCACAAATTGCTGTTAAAGCACAAGATCAAGAGAAAACTACTTTTACTTGTCCTTATGGAACTTATGCTTATAGACGTATGCCTTTTGGTTTGTGTAATGCTCCTGCTACGTTCCAAAGATGCATGTCTGCTATTTTTCATGGTTTTTGTGAAGAAATTGTGGAAGTATTCATGGACGATTTTTCCGTCTACGGAACTTCCTTTGATAATTGCTTGCACAATCTTGATAAAGTTTTGCAGAGATGTGAGGAGACAAATCTTGTTCTTAATTGGGAGAAATGTCATTTCATGGTTAATGAAGGAATTGTCCTAGGGCACAAAATTTCTGAAAGAGGTATTGAAGTGGACAGAGCTAAAGTTGAAGCAATCGAGAAAATGCCCTGTCCAAGGGATGTGAAAGGTATCCGTAGTATTCTCGGTCATGCCGGTTTTTATAGGAGGTTTATTAAAGATTTCTCTAAAATTTCAAAACCCCTCACTAATCTTCTTCAAAAAGATGTACCTTTTGTTTTTGATGATGATTGCAAGGAAGCTTTTGAAACTCTAAAAAAGCTTTAATCACAGCTCCTGTTGTTCAACCTCCTGATTGGACTTTACCTTTTGAAATAATGTGTGATGCTAGTGATTTTGCTGTAGGAGCTGTTCTTGGACAGCGGGTAGACAAGAAGTTAAATGTTATTCATTATGCTAGTAAAACACTTGATGCCGCTCAAAAGAATTATGCTACTACTGAAAAGGAATTTTTAGCAGTTGTTTTTGCTTGTGATAAATTTAGACCTTATATTGTTGATTCAAAAGTTACTATTCACACTGATCATGCTGCTATTAGATACCTTATGGAAAAGAAAGATGCTAAGCCTAGGCTCATAAGATGGGTACTTCTACTGCAAGAATTTGATTTACATATGTAGATAGGAAAGGTGCTGAAAATCCTGTTGCTGATAATTTGTCTAGATTAGAAAACATTTCAGATGATCCTATACCTGTTAATGATAGTTTTCCAAATGAACAATTGGCTGCGATAAAGGTAAGCTCACGCGAAAGTCCTTGGTATGCTGATTATGCTAATTTTATTGTTGCCAAGTATTTGCCTCCGACCTTTACAGCTCAGCAAAGAAGAAAGTTCTTTTATGATTTGAGGCATTATTTTTGGGATGACCCACATTTGTATAAAGAAGGAGTAGATGGCATTATGCGAAGATGTGTTCCTGAGTATGAACAGAAAGAAATATTGAGCAAATGCCATGGAAGTGCTTATGGAGGACATCACGCTGGAGATAGAACTGCGCAAAAGGTTCTACAATCAGGTTTTTATTGGCCTACCCTTTTTAGAGATGCTAGAAAATTTGTTTTATCATGTGATGAATGTCAAAGAGTAGGTAACATTAGTAGACGTAATGAAATGCCTATGAATTATTCTCTTGTTATTGAACCTTTTGACTGTTGGGGATTTGACTTTATGGGTCCTTTTCCTTCCTCAAATGGTTATACTCATATACTTGTTGCTGTTGATTATGTTACTAAATGGGTAGAAGCTATACCAACTTCTAGTGCTGATGGTGAGACATCATTAAAAATGCTTAAAGATATTATCTTCCCTAGGTTTGGTGTGCCTAGATATCTCATGACTGATGGGGTTCTCATTTTATTCATGGTGCTTTTAGAAAAACTCTAGCTAAGTATGATGTTAATCATAGAATTGCTTCACCATATCATCCCCAAACAAGTGGTCAAGTAGAATTGTCAAATAGAGAGATTAAGTCTATTTTGCAAAAGACTGTTAATAAATCTAGAAAAAATTGGTCTAAAAAGCTTAACGATGCTTTGTGGGCTTATAGAACTGCTTATAAAAATCCTATGGGAATGTCTCCTTACAAAATGGTTTATGGAAAAGCTTGTCATTTGCCTTTAGAATTATAACATAAAGCCTATTGGGCGGTTGATGCATGTAAAATGGATACATGAACTTTGCACTTTAATTGCTTATATTCCAATCATATTTGCATCATATAAGGGTTATATCAATGTTTTATCATGATTTTGGGAATACTTCATAGTTTTCCCATTTATTTGGAATTAACCCTGCACAGGCAGAAAACTCTAGTTTTGTATTTTAATGTTTCAGGGACCCAAACGTCAACGAAATCACCTGGAAATTTACGGGCGTCAATATTTGGAAGGAAGAAGGACTACGGAAAAAGGAAGCAAGCAAACGGAGACCCGAGGGCCAAACGGGCATGGCCCACGCGGCCACAGTACCAGGCCGCGTGGGACCCACCCGTTCGGGCCTCGTGGCTCCGTTGCCGTCGATCTTCGCTCCACCGCCTTCGTCTTGACCTAAAAACGCCTATAAAAAAGGTCCCCCGACGTTCTCTGGAAGGAGCGCCGCACAAACACAGAAACACCGAAACGGAGATCAGGAGCTGCAGATTGGAGGGGGAAAACTCCGGCGGGGCGCTGCCGGTGTGGTCTCCATCTTCTCCATCGACTTCTCCACCGCCTCCATGATGAAGAGGGAGTAGTCCACCTCTGGACTATGGGTTTGTGGAAGTAACTTATGTATCTCTCCTCTCTTGAGCTTCGCTAATTAGCACCGTATGAGCTGCTGAACATGATTACGGTCACCGTTGTAATACCTTTGTGGTGGATCTTTCTATGAGTTAATATATGTTTGAGATTGCAATGTTTGTTTCAGTTATGAGAATAGATGCATATTATGTACCCCGTTCTTGTCTACTTGTTTTGATCAAGCATGTTTATGAGAGCGTGTGTGGGGGAACGTGTGCATTAGTTGGAGTAACGGGGGTGGCTAGTGCAGTGAACGTGAGAGAAAGTTCTGCGATCCACTTTGGTATCTTTACCTTACTTTGTTACCTCACTAGGGATAAACTAAAATACCATGCTACCGGGGATGTGGGCGTGACCATTGCCACTACTCCATGACTAGATCTAGCATGTTCTTATTTTCACTTCATGTCATGATACTTAATGCTATACTCTGAGTTATCTTAATTACTGAGGTGTTATGATTTAGTTCGCATCTTGGTGGAGTATAAGAGAGGTTAATAACCAAAAGATCTCTATGTTAGGACGTGATGCCCATATATCTAAGTAACTTGTTATCAAACCCTGTGTTGCAATCTCATATGTTAACTTTGTGTGTTCCATTGTCTACCACTTTATAAAGAGAGAGTGCATTTGTGAAACCATGAACCCCAGTCCATTTTTTATCATAAGAAACACCTTTCCAACACCATATACCACTTTTCTATTTTTAGCCATCATTAAATCCGAAAATACAAAAATACTTTTCATCTTGCATACATCATTTAAAAACCCAAAAATATCATTTATCATTGCATCCACCACCATTGCATATTTATTTCTTGTTTGCATTGCATAACTATCCTGATATCATTCTTACACCTTGTGCTTGACAACCACAGGTGAGGTTGAGGACCAAAACATCTAACCTTGTTTTGTAGGTAACCAAAAGAAGGATAAGAAGATAAATCTACCACTGCAGATTCCCCGAGAGTTCGATATTAAACCCTCGAGTCACCCCTCGTGGGGAAAACTGTCTTCCACTTACTATACACTCTGCACTTGGAGTCTCAACCTAATCCCGTTTATTTGTGCAGGCATCAAGACTTGCTCATCGGGTATCAAGACGTTTTCTGGCGCCGTTGCCGGGGAATCGTAGCTGAGAGATTTATCCAAGGGTGTGCATCATCGCATTCATCTCACAACAAAGTCAACGTCACCAACTTGTGCTAACACCTAAGCTTGGGGAGGTTGCACCTACGTGAGCACCATCTTATCCATCTTTACTTACAAAGCAATTTATTTGTTTTGTTAGTGTCATTGCATATCATATCATATTTATTTCAGTTTTGCATAAAAAATTAAAAATACCAAAAAAATTGCTAAAATGGGAGAAAGAACTAAGCTGTGTGACTACACAAACACTCCTAATGATCAATTTATCACGAGAGCTATTGCCACACCTAAGATAAATGCTGAGAGTTATGAAGTAAGTCCTAGTTTGTTGAACTTGATAACTAGGGAACAATTTGGTGGTAGTGCTACGGAGGATGCCTCTATGCATCTTCATGATTTTGTTGAAATATGTGACATGCAAAAGTTTAAAAATGTGGAAAGTGATATTCTAAAACTGAAGTTATTTCCTTTTTCACTTAGAGGAAAAGCTAAAGAGTGGTTGCATTCCTTGCCATCTGGTAGTATTAATTCTTGGGATGATCTAAAAGAAGCTTTCATTAAGAAATATTATCCCCCTGTTAAAATTTTGCAAAATAGAAACAACATCCTTTCTTTTAGGCAAAATGAAAATGAACATGTTGCTATGGCTTGGGATAGGATAAAACTTATGCTTAGAACTTGTCCCCCACATGGAGTTAATGAATGGACCATATTACACTCTTTCTACAATGGTTTAAACTACATGCCTAGAAACATACTTGATTCTGCTGCTGGAGGTGCTTTTATGAGTAAGACTATAGTAGAAGCTAAAAATATATTGGAAAGCATTTTACAAAACTATAGTCAATGGCATACTGATAGGGCACCTAATCCTTCTAAGAAGATGATAGAGCGCGGAGTGGAGATCAACCACAAGATCATTAATGAGCTTATTGATGAACACAAGAAGGAGACTGATAAGCTGTGGGATAACATCTTCGCACTTAGTAAAACTACATCCAAGTTACAAGGGCAAATTTATGATCTTCAAAACCAAAACTGTGAGTATGAAGCTAGGTTCAAAAGCATAAGCTCAGCTGCTAGTTTCAGGTTCTTGGAAACCAAATCCTCTTTCGTTGATGGGGAGCCTCTGCCTTGGAAATTTGATGACGAGGAGTCTTCTTCGCCACCAAGAGATCAAGCCTAAATCGTCAAGGGGTAATGTCACTCCCTTGGCTTGTTCCAAGCTTGGGGGAGTGCCCAGTATCATCTTTATCCTTTCGTTTTTATAATTTCGTGGTCATATCATGAGTAGAGAAGTTATCTTATAAGATGGTTTGCGATGTGGAGTGTCAATCCTTTAGTTATCCATGTATCCGTTGGTTTGAGTGTGTCTTTGTTCAGAATATTAATGAGAAGTTCCACCTTTACTTTCGGTACATTTTATTTTAGCCTGCAATCTTCTTTATGTGCTGATCTTGCCATTAGTATTGACGCCACTTTTGGGTACATTAAGTAAATTATATTAGTTGTGGCAAACTTAGTATTGGTCATTAGTAGCAATACCATGAAAACTTAAGTAGAAGGAGGGAATTACATGCAAAAATATTATCCCTTTATCTTTCTTTCTTGCTAGCCAATAAGATTAGTATTCTTTGAGTTAAAACATTTGTGCTTACAGGGAAGATAGCATGGTTGCTTCTATTACATATATATTTGTGTGTATCCCCCAACTTTTATGCTTGCTACATGACCTTGCTAGCCTTAACCACTGTACTGAGAGGGAATGCTTCTCGTGCATCCAAATCCTTGAACCAAACCCATGCCATTTGTGTCCACCATAACTTCCTATATGTGGTATTTCTTTGCCACTCCAAGTAAATTTTTCATGTGCTACCTTTAAATTATTCAAAATGTTATTATTCCCTTTTGTGTCAATGTTTACTAGCTCATGAGGAAGTAGTGTGGTTATCCTTTATTCTACTTGTCAAACAGACTTTACACCTGGACTAGTGGCATATACATCCGCTTATCCAATAACTTGCAAAAAGAGCTGGCAACGGGATGCCCAGTCCCAATTAATTACAACTTTAATCGCTTAACTCTCTTCACACTTTTGCCCTGAATTATCAGTAAGCATTGACAAACAGTGAAATATCTGCGTGTGTAAACCCAAGAGAAAGAGGGATGATCTGCCTTGCTGGTATAAATAACGTCCTTCATGGGAGCCGCTCTTAAAAGTCTGTTTGACAGGGAGAATACTGTTTTCACCCGCTACCATTCGTTGACAATTAACAAACACCCCTCAAAACTTAATTTTTGCTCCCTATATGATTTCAAAAACTTAAAATCTCTAGCACATGACTTAATCCCTGCTTCCCTCTGCGAAGGGTCTTTCTTTTACTTTTCATGTTGAGTCAGTACACCTATTTCCTTCTTCCTTGAGCAAGCATTTGAGTTGTTGTGATTCAACCATATATATCATTAATATTGTCAATCATGTCCTTTATCCTTTCTTGTCTTAGCACAAAGACTTTTGCCTATAAGAATATAGCTTTGCAAGTTATCAATGACTGTAAAGAAGGTGTGATAATTGAGTGTGAAAGTTCTGCAATATAAGCTCTAATATAAAGACTCCTTTCGAAAGATAAGTATTGATTGCTTATTGTTCTATGACCAAGAATGAAGTGTGCCATTACTAATCTATAATTTCCTTCGTGTATTTTTATTGTGGTTGTTTCACTACTCATGTTCAAGTTAGGTTATATGAAGAGTAGTTGCTGTTTAAAATGAGTGTGTTGTTTAGTAATTACTGATGCTTCTTGTCCGTATTCTTTATTATCGACGCTTCACTCCATAAACTTTTGTTCTAGTTTACTGAGCTCAGCTTTCGCTTGGGGACAAGCGAGGTCTAAGCTTGGGGGGGTTGATACGTCCATTTTGCATCACTATTTTATAGCATAATTTACTGTTATTCAATGATATATTTCATATTAAGAGGAGTTACTTATGTTATTTTGTCTTATTTTGCATGTTTGATGATCATTGGATAATTAACTGCCGGAGTCAGATTTCAGCTGGAAAAAGCAACGTCAAGGCACTATATTTCTGGAGCACTAAAAATATTTCTGAGAAGACAGATGTTCCTATTTTATCAGAAGATGGACTAAGCCAAAAGGGGAGGCTGAGATGGGCCAGTAGGGGCCCACACCACCCCTGGGCGCGGGGCCCACCTTGGCCGCGCCCTAGCCAGGTGTGGTGCCCCTGGCCCACCTCAGGCGCTCCCCCTTCGCGTACTTCATCCCCCAGAAACCCTAAGACACGGGGAGTCCGTGAGAAAATATTCCGCCGTCTCCACGAGGCGGAAACCACAGAGAGAGAAAAAGCTCTCCGGCAGGGAGAAATCTGCCGGGGAAATTCCTTCCCGGAGGGGGGGGGGGGGGGAGATCATCGCCATCCTCATCGTCATCGCGCTGGACTTCATCGGGATCATCATCATCATCTCCACCGCCATCACCGCTGCACCATCTCGTTCCGCTGTAACATCTAGGGCTATACTTTGTTTAGTTCATAGGGGAAACTCTTCCGGTGTTAATTACTCCTTGTGGTTGATGCTATTGAGTTTTATCGGTGAATTAAAGTATATGTTCAGATCGCTATCCATCATTATATCACCTCTGATCATGATCCATATGATGTCTCGTGAGTAGTTCGATTAGTTCTTGTGGACATGGGAGAAGTCACGCTGTTAGTAGTGGAATTATGTTGAGTAATATTTAATGGTTTGATATTTAAGTTGTGGTGCTATTCTTCTAGTGGTGTCGTGTGAACGTCGACTACATGACACTTCACCTTTATGGGCCTAGAGGAGTGCATTGTGTATTTGGTTGCTAATTGTGGGGTTGCCGGAGTGACAGAAACCTAAACCCCCGTTAGTATACCGGTGAACAAGGGAGCGTAGGATCTCAGAGTTTAAGGCTGTGGTTAGATTTATCTTAATTACTTTCTTGTAACTGCGGATGCTTGCAAGAGGTATAATCACAAGTATGTATTAGTCCAAGTAAGGGCGGTGCATTAGCATAGGTTCACCCACACAACACTTATCAAAACAATGAAGATTAATCAACTATGTGAAGCGAAAGCACTTGACTAGAATCCCGTGTGTCCTCAAGAACATTTTGTCATCATAAGTAAACCAACCGGCTTGTCCTTTGCTCTAAAAAGGATTGGGCCACTCGCTGCAATTATTATTACTGTCTTTTACTTACTCGCATTTTATTTACCTGCTATATCAAAAACCCCTAAAAACTTGTCTGCTAGCATTTACAGTGAAACCTTTACCGAAACTCCTTGTCAGCACCTTCTGCTCCTCGTTGGGTTCGACACTCTTATTTATCGAAAGTACTACGATACACCCCCTATACTTGTGGGTCATCAAGACTATTTTCTGGCGCCGTTGCCGGGGAGTGAAGCGCTATTGGTAAGTGGAATTGGTAAGGGAAACTTTTACTGTAGGTGCTATTTTTATTTCTGATTGCTACTTTATTTTATCATGGAGAGATCTCCATTTGAATCCCTGTTTGGAAATACTACTACCACTGCTAAGGTAGTAGAAGAGGAACCACCTGATCAAGTAATTCCATTTAAAATACCTATGAAAATTGTTGAACGAGTTACGAATAACCGCTATGCAGGAGATGGAACTGTCCCTCCTGGGGATCATTTGCTATTTATTCATGAATTATGCGAGTTGTTCAAGTGTGCAGGTATTTCAATGGAAGAGGTCAAGAAGAAATTGTTTTCTATATCGTTGACTGGCAAAGCTGCAAAATGGTATAGGATGCTGAAAAATGGGCGTTCTATTGGCTGGGAGGAGATTGTGCCTCTCTTTTATTCTAAATTTTATCCTCCTAGTGAAATTCATCAAGATCGGAATCATATATATAATTTTTGGCCTCATGATGGAGAAAGTATTGCCCAAGCGTGGGGGAGATTGAAATCATTAATGCTCAAATGCCCCATTCATGAGCTTCCTGGTAATGTTGTTATTGATAACTTCTATGCAAGGCTTTATCTTCAAGATAAAACTCTATTGGATACCTCTTGTGCTGGATCATTTACGCGTAATAAAGAGGAAGTTAAATGGGACCTTCTTGATTGGATTGAGGAAAATACTGAAGGATGGGAGAACGACAAAGGTAGAGAATCAGGTATAAAGCATGATTACGAATGCATTAAAACTTCTATGAATACTGATAATTTTCGTAATCTCTATGATATGTATGGTCTTGATTCTCAAGTTATTGCAAATTGTTACAAGGCTTTTGCCTCTTATCTTGATGTTCCTAAAGAAAGTTGCAATAAGTATCATTTGCCTTACAAAGATAATACTAATTCTGCCAATATTAAAAACATTGAAGTTCATACAGTTGATCGTATCTTGCCAGAACCTTATATTGAGAAACCACCTTTTCCTGTTAAAATTAGGGAACATTCTATCATAGCTAGTGTGGTTAATAAAAGTGCAAAGAAAGCTTTAGAACCTGCTGAACAAATAGCGGTAGAACCCACAATAGCAATAGTAAAGGATTTGGTAACTGAAAATGTAGAAGGAGGACATATTATCTTTTGTGAAGATGCCTCTAATATTGTTTCACATCCCATATGTAATGCATGGTTCCCGAGCATTCTGAATAGTTCCCAAGAATAATTATTTTAGAAAACAGAAAATGGTTTTGGATTATTTATTCAAATTTAAACACTTTTCATGTTGAAAGTCTTTTCAGATTCAAAACCATTTGAAATTCATATTCAAACACCTAAATAAGAAAAAAAAGGCGGGAACAACATTCAGAACTGAAAACTGCAGCTGATTTGAAGCTTCTTGACAATGCACATTGGAAATACACATTCATTATTATTACACATGCTCCTTACATAAAGGTTTAATACATTCCATAGAATGCATTACATAAAAGGTTTAATACATTATTACACATCACCAACATCACCAACATTATTCTACATAAACGGACTTGCTGGCTCGGAGGCCGTAGGATTAGGGGGAACGGCGGGAGGAGCCAGCCCCGTTCGCGGCCGCCCGGTTCTCGCGCACATGTTTGCGGCGGAGGGCAAGATCCATGGAGGATGAGTCTTTCAGCGCCCAATCCAGCTCGAAAGCCTCCTTCGCCTTGAGCTGGCAGGCAATTCTGGCTCGCTGTACACGGTCGTCGTGGACGGACTAGAAGGAGGCTTCAATGGCCTCCTGCATCTGCGGCCCGCCGCGCTCTTCCCCATGGTCGCTCCAGTCGAAGTCGTCGTCATCGTCATCCTACTCGTCGGGAGGGGCGGCGGCGACTGGTGTAGGTACGGCCGCAGATCCCCACGCCACCCCTGCGGCGTACGCATCCTCGTCGGGGTCAGGGACGTCGGACCACGCGCGCTCGTACGTACTCTGCACCTCCTCCTGCACCGGAGCAGGAGGCCGGTAGCAGGGCATTCCTCTCCACGCCGGGCTCGTGGGCATACGGCGGGATAGGTTCCCGCGGTAGCGCCCAAGCGCGCTCTGCCGAGCATGCTCGACCTCGTCCAGAAGGCGCTGCGGCGGGCGTGGCGGATCCATCTCGTGGAGACGATGCGTTCGTGGCTAGGAATGGTGGATTAGGGTTTACCCCGTCGGCGACAATATATAAAGACCTCCAGGGCAGCGCTAGGGGAGGACACGTGGCTAGGGCAGCGCTGGGGGAGGACACGTGACTGACACTACCAACCAGGACTAAAGAAGCACACGGATAGTGTGTTTCTTTCAAGCGCTTGTGAGACGTTGGATCAGGGGTGTGTTTCTTCTGAGGGATTGTGAGCTGTTGGATCAGCACTATCACGACCACTTCGTGAGCCACATGACCCGGTTGGTGTTACCAACCGGGACTAAAGAAGCACATGGACCCTATATATAGCCCCCCTCCCGGACATGTTCATCACTCAGTGTCTACTCATTGTAGTTCATTTTGGTATACGAAGCATTCGGATTCCCTGCAAACGTCCAACGGTGCATTTGATATGCGGGCACTCACGAGCCACCGTTGGGCTGTATGCAGGGGAAACCGTGTGTTTTGTTCTCTTCAGTGTTTAGAGTTTTCAGAATACAGTGACCCTATATATAGCCCACCTCTCGGACATGTTTGGCATTCACTCTGTACTCATTGTAGTTCATTTCGTAAACAAAGCATTCGGATTCCCTGCATACGTCCGACGGTGCATTTGATATGCGGGCACTCACGAGCCACCGTCGGTTGTATGCAGGGGAAACCGTATGTTTTGTTCTATCACTTGGAAATGCTAAAGATCTTGGAGAATGCAGAGATTGTGTTGGTAAAACTGCAGCTGATTGAAGCTTCTTACACATGCTCCTTACATAAAGGTTTAATACATTTATTGTTTCTGTTTTCTGTTTTCTGTTTTCTTCTGAGCCGTAGCCATGGAGAATCTTCATCATTTAACACACACCGCTGATCCAACGGCTCACAAGCGCAATAAATATTTGTTCAAATTTAAACACTTTTCATGTTGAAAGTCTTTAAAGATTCAAAATTATGCAATAAATATTTGTTAATGCACTTTTAATTGAAAATAGCATAATGGTTAATAGTTAGAATAATTATTTTAGAAAACAGAAAATGGTTTTGGATTATTTATTCAAATTTAAACACTTTTCATGTTGAAAGTCTTTTCAGATTCAAAATTATGCAATAAATATTTGTTAATGCATTTTTAATTGAAAATAGCAAAATGGTTAATAGTTAGAATAAATATTTTAGAAAACAGAAAATGGTTTTGGATTGTTTATTCAAATTTAAACACTTTTCATGTTGAAAGTCTTCAGATTCAAAATTATGCAATAAATATTTGTTAATGCATTATTAATTGAAAATAGCAAAATGGTTAATAGTTAGAATAATTATTTTAGAAAACAGAAAATGGTTTTGGATTATTTATTCAAATTTAAACACTTTTCATGTTGAAAGTCTTTTCAGATTCAAAATTATGCAATAAATTGTTAATGCATTTTTAATTGAAAATAGCAAAATGGTTAATAGTTAGAATAATTATTTTAGAAAACAGAAAATGGTTTTGGATTATTTATTCAAATTTAAACAATTTTCATGTTGAAAGTCTTTTCAGATTCAAAATTATGCAATAAATATTTGTCAAAATGAATTATCATTTAAAAACCATTTGAAATTCATATTCAAACACCTAAATAAGAAAAAAAAAAGGCGGGAACAACATTCAGAACTGAAAAGTTTGAAATAAATTTGAATAAGGACTCATTGGTCCCGGTTTATACGAAGAACCGGGACTAAAAACCCATGGACGCGCAAGGCTAATCTAGCATTAAATGACCAGGGCATTGGTCCTGGTTCATCCCACGAACCGGGACAAATGAGTCATTGGTCCGGGTTCGTGGGAGGAACCAGGACCAATGAGTCCTGGTACTTAACCGTTCTCCTCCTCTCTGCTCCAAATCGACCCGCGCACCTCCTCCTCTGCTCCAACCGCCGTGGCCGTGCCCGTGGAGCTCTCGCCGTCCGTCGCCACCACCGCCGAGGCCGTGCCCGTGGAGCTCGCCGCCGCCGTCGCCGTGGCTGTGCCCGTGGCCGCCTAGCCACCGCCGAGCTCACCGCCGTCGGAATCGAGCAGGGGAGGCTCGAATCACCGCCGTTCGCCGCCGTCCTCTCCGGCAGCCGTCTGCACGCACACCGTCCGCCGCCGCCGTCCGTCGCCACCACCGCCGTGGCCGTGCCCGTGGAGCTCGCCGCCGCCGTCGCCATGGCCGTGCCCGTGACCTCGCCTCCACCCGCGATCCGGAGGTAAAGAAAAACAATTAGTACTGTTAGTGTTAGGAATTTGTTAGTACTGTTAGTGTTAGGAATTGTTAGAATAACAGAACTTAGTCAGTAGCTAAAACTTGGTTATTAAGCTTCTGGACTAAAACAAATGTGTAGAGAATTTGGTAGATCATTTTGAGTCAAATCCAATTGTGTTGCCTTCTAGATACCAGTAGCTATCTGTAGAATTTTAGATTGTATTTTTGTGAGCAACAGAGAATAATTGATGAATTAAATGGTGTGTGACTAGTTCCTGAAATAAATAAAAGTATTTGAATTTGATACTAATTTGAATTAAATTAAACTTCAATTGTTTTGACTTCTATATGGCAGTAGATGTTTGTAGAATTTTAGATTGTATTTTTGTGAGCAACAGAAAAATTTATGTTAGGAATTGTTAGTACTGTGTTAGGAAAAATTAAGAAATAGCTTGTTTAAGAATATTTAAAGTGTTAGCAAAATTTATGTGTTAGCAAAATTAGCAAATTAAGGTGTTAGCAAAATTAGCAAATTTAACTTTCTATTCACATTTGCATTCACATATCCGATTCACATTTGTATGCAAATTTTAGATTCAAATTTTGTGAGTACTGTGTTAGGAAAATTTGTGTTAGTAATTGTTAGTACTGTTACCCAACTAAAGTTTTGTGCATTGTTCTTAATTTGCAGAAACTATGGAACACGGCAGAGACGAAAATCAGGAAAACATCCTCGAGGATATGATCCGTGGGGAAGATGTTGGCGATGTCACCTCGCAGTTTCTGAACAACTCCGACGAGGGAGATGAGTCTCTCAACCGAAGAGACGGCTCCGGTGAGGTAGAAGCCGACGGCTGGGGCGAGGGAGAAGCCGGCGGCTTCGATGAGGGAGAAGCCGACGAGGGAGAAGCCGAAGGCTCCGGTGGAACATTAAATATTGTAAACTCTGGCGAGGTGCATATATATTTTAATTAATTAAGCCTCTGCTGTCTATATATATATATTAATGCTCTTTCTTCTTTTAGCCCTCCGGATCGAGCAAATCTTCTGTAAGGACGAAACGAGGCCTGATACGTCTCAAACGTATCTATAATTTTGATGTTCCATGCTGATATTATACCAATTGTTACATATTTTATATACACTTTATATCATTTTTATACATTTTCTGGGACTAACCTATTAACAAGATGCCACAGTGCCAGTTCCTGTTTTCTGCTGCTTTTGTATTCCAGAAAAGCTAGTCTGGAAATATTCTCGGAATTGGATGAAAATTTACGGAGGCCCCTATTTTATCAGAAGACACCTGGAGTCCGAAGGAGAGGCGAAGTGGAGCCACGAGGGCCCCACACGTGGGCTCGGCGCGGCAAAGGGCCCACCGGCGCCCCGGGGTGGTGTCGCCTCCTCGTGCACCGCCTCGCGACGCCCTTTGGACTATATATTGCCCCTGACCTAAAACTCACAGAAGAATCGACGATTTCTTCAGAAAAGCTCCGTAGCTCCGCCACCACCAAAAACCCTAATTCGGGGGACAGCAGTCTCTGTTTCGGCACCTTGCCGGGACGGGGAATTGCCCCCGGAGCCATCTTCATCGACGCCACCGCCTCCATCATCGCCGTTGCTGCCTCCCATGATGAGGAGGGAATAGTTCTTCCTAGGGGCTGAGGGATCTACCGGTAGCTATGTGGTTTATCTCTCTCTCTCTCCCATGATGTGATCTATATGTGATCATGAGCTTTGTAATCTAGTTGAATTCCTAGATGTTACTCTTCATTATCTTATGATTATGCTACTCAAGTGGTTTTATTAATGTAAACTCCGGAGTCACCTTTGTCCCACGGTGCGAAGTTGACAGTGTGCGCACCGTGTGTGGCTCTTAGGCTAAAGATTACAAGAATACTTATCATGAGTTATTATTTGTGTTGGATGTCTCTATGAAATTGCGGTGTTTGTCTAGTACTATTTAGGGCGCTCAAGTTGACAGTGTGGGGTTCCCTAGATGTGGAATGCGACTTTAAGGTGTGCTTTTATAGCCCTACGCAGTGGATTGGTGTTCGTTATCCAACGAGAGAATAACTCAGAGTAGCATAGTGAAGAGGAAATATCTATGTATTCAATTATATTATTATTGTTGAGAGTGTCCACTAGTGAAAGTATGATCCCTAGGCCTTATTTCCAAGCATTGAAACACCGTTTACAACCAGTTCTGCTACATGTTTGCTTGCTGCCATTTTTATTTCAGATTGCAATTACCACTTATCATCATCCATATCACTTGTATTTTAATATCTCTTCGCCGAACTAGTGCACCTATACATCTGACAAGTGTATTAGGTGTGTTGGGGACACAAGAGACTTCTTGTATCTTAATTGCAGGGTTGCTTGAGAGGGATATCTTTGACCTCTATCTCCCTGAGTTCGATAAACCTTGGGTGATTCACTTAAGGGAAACTTGCTGCTGTTCTACAAACCTCTGCACTTGGAGGCCCAACACTGTCTACAAGAATAGAAGCGTGCGTAGACATCAAGGCCCAGCCAAAAAGTTGGTGACCATGAAAGGTACATGATCGAAAAAGTCGCTGAAGACGGCACACCGATTGCTCCCCCTGATGTTGCAAAAAAAATTGTAAAGCAATGCGGAGTTATTGTTAAGGACTACATCCCGATCACCGTTCGAGAATGGCATAAGCCAAGGCGGGAGGAATAAGATATGTCGGTGACAAAGGCAAAGAAAACCTTTGGAAAAAGCTCATGGTTAATTTCACTCTGCCGGCGCCAGAGGTGGATCCAGATGAGGAGGATCCAAATGAGGCAGAAAAGATTGCCAAGGAAAAAAATCATAGAGCAAAAAGTCAAGGAGTGGGCTTTTAAGAAGATGGCCGAGCTATTCAAGAACTGGAAGAAAAGATTGCACACCGAGTTTATCAACAAAGATAAGACTCCGGACTTCGATAAAGGGTATGAGAAGATAAGAGACGAATGGGAAGAATTTGTGGCGTACAAGAAATCGGAGGAAGCTCAGAAAAAGTCTGAACAAAATAAGGCAAATGCTACTAAAAAGAAGTACCACCATACTATGGGGCCTGGTGGCTACGCCTTTAGCATGCCTAAGTGGGAGAAACTTGAGGCCGACCTGCTGGCTAAAGGGATCACTCCAGAGCCATACACATGGATCGAACGGGCAAGAAATTGGTTTTACGGGCATGGGGGCACGTTGGACGCAGAAGGGAAGTGCATATATAACAGAACACACAAAGATAAGCCCCAACTACCCATCGAAGGCATTAGAAATGCAGTAAAAGATGTTGAAGAGGGACGGTTCTGTCCCGATAGAGAGGATGACGAGCTCACACGCGCCCTTGGGAATAAGTAACACGACGGACGAACACGAGGCGTACCAGGCTCCAAGCCCAAGAAAATTGCGATTCCCGAGGACAGGAAGAAATTTCCTGATAGAAGCCATCAGAGGAGAAAGGAAAGGGAGGCAATGGAAGCACGCGCCGCTGCAGACCGGCTGCGTAATATAGAAGAAAAATTAAAGTGGCAGCTGGATCAAATTGACGCACTTAGCCAGCAAGGTACTTGCGGCCAATCTCAGCGGCATATGGTAGAAGCTGCATCCGATGGTACCGGCGGCCCATCGAATCGGAAAAGCAGCGTGGCTTCCACGGAGCTCCAGGATGGTAATGATGATGCACTGACGATGGCTCCTCTACCCAGTGGATGATATCACGGAGAGCACACCTTGTGAGCTACATGTGAAAGTTTTTAACTTAACCATGAAGGTGGCGGTCGGCTATGCCGTACCAATTGGACCTAAACCAACTTTCCATTTCTCTCCGGTTCCACATGGCTACGCTGTTGTCGGGTGGATGAAGTGATGAAAGAATTTGAGGAGCTGAAGCTGGAACACCCTGGAGGTGAAGATGGGGAGTGGTTGAACTTGGAGAAGCCAAAAAAGGGACCATTCTATGGCCAAAGGAATTCATCGTGTTTCCCAACTGGCAGCCAAGGCTAGTGACTCCTCAGAGTAGCAATCCATCTTCGCCGCCGCCTCACCAGTCTCCAGCGCAACAGTCCTCTTCGCCGCCGCCGCCTCAGGCGTCGTCTCCGCCGCCTCACCAGTCTCCAGTGCAGCCGTCTCCGCCGCCGCGTCAGTCGTCTCCGCCCACTGAGGCTCAGCGTACCACCGTTGGTACTATGAGGGGTAAGCGATCACCGAAATGTAAAAGGTCGCCCCTCCCAAAAGTACCTCATAAGAATCTTCCCATGATACCTTACGACTATACGGAGGAGGAAAATGCCGCGATCGCAAATGCCCAAAATAAAGAGTGGTGGGCTAACCGGAAGAAGCCGAAAGCACCAGAGTTCCCCGCCACCCCAGAAGAAAAAGCCGCCGTCTTCAAAATGCTGAAGACCCTTGAACAACCCCCGCCAAGGCTGACACCAGACTATGACCGCTCTATTCGCAAGTCGGCTGAGGCAAATAAGCAGCGGTCGAAGAGTAGTAGTGCAAGCGGGAAATCAGTTCCCCAGCTCGGAGAACAGAAAAACCAGTCGTGACCCCCGCTCAAAGTGTTTTCCAATACCGAGGTGGGGTCGAGCAGAGGTGCAGTCGACGTCGATCCTGAGTTTGTTGCAATGTACGGAGAAGCGGCCTCTGCTTAGGGCATGTCTATTCCTCAGTACTTAGAGCAGTTACAAGAGTTCCACGAGGTAGCATACAAATACCGGCACGGGTATACTCTCGTCAAACTGAGCTAGTCAACGGTCTACCAACAAAAATGCGAAGATTGCATACGTGGTACATGCGAGCCTCAAAGGAAGGGGAAACTGGATCTACGTGGGATATAAAAACGAGCATTACGGGCATGAGATGGCGTGATAATGATTGAATTTAGTGAATTATTTTAGTTATACCAACAAGACGCCATCGACAAATCTATCCCCAGTGCCTATTGTCTGTAAGTATTATTTCTGTAATTAAGTCTCTAGCTAGCTCAGCTCGTTCATTGCATGTATAATCTTACTCATCACTATATTAATTATGCAGAATGAAGATTCTCCAATGCAAAAGAGGACAAATCTATGACATTGGGTTCATTGACCCATATTTCGTTCATCAAAAAACTCTCCAAGGTCATTACATCGACACAGAGAATAACTTGGTAAAGGCGTTAAGGTTTTCTGAAACCAAAAGGGAAATACTATTTCCTTACAACTACGGGTGAGTGTTATTGTCTTGTACATATTCTATTTCGCTTACTCGATGTTAAGTGTATAATTGATGACTTATGCGTGCGCAGCTTCCACTTTATTCTGCTAATCATTAAACCTGACAAAGGAGTAGTACTAGTCATGGACTCGAAACGTAAACCCCTTGAGGAGTGGGCGGACATGCAGAAATGCCTCCAAGGGTAATTTCAATCATTATGGCACTATATCGGCAACTTTCCGTTCATTCCCTGGTAGCAAGTAATTAATATATAACTCCTTTATTCATTTTCTTTGCCGGACAGGGCTTGGAAACGGTTCACCGCCAAGGCTAGGGGTATTTGGACGCCGGAGCTAAAATTTGAACTAGTAAATGTAAGTACTACTAGCTAGATCCGCGCATCTCTTTGATTCTAGTTTCAATACCATTATCATGCTTGATTATTATTTTGATTGAACTCTGTTCTCGTAAAGTGCTTGAGGCAGGAACATGGGAATAATTTATGTGGATACTACGTTTGCGAGTTCATTCGCTAGACGACCCAAGAGACGGGCAGCCGGTACTTAGAACAACTTGAAGTACGTAAACAATATTCACAGTTTTAGTTTATTGCCATCAATTGTGTTTAGTTTCATTCATATATATTGACCCCTTCTTTAAATTAGATCGAACGGTTGCGGGACGCTCTTCTACCACAAGATCGCGTACGAGCAATTAAAGAGGAAATTGCGGGATTCTTAGATGCAGAGGTCCTAGATCCGAAGGGAGAATACTATCGGAAGGTTGAAATGCAAGGGTGAGTGTAAAAGAGATGTATATATGCATGAAACTCGTGTGTACATGTACCGTTTGTAATATGTTCGACCAAGCATGACGAATGAGATGTGTGTAATATATTCATGACGATGATGTGTAATAGTGGTTCCTTCATTGCAATATGTAGTACCATCGAATTGAGTGCGAGATGGAGAGCCGGCGAGTGAGAGATGAGCCGGCGAGTAGTACCTGCACAGAAATATCGAAACTTGGCCTCGATGAGCCGGCGAGTGAGAGATGGAGAGCACGTCGGCGATGCGAAGAAGAGGGAGACGACGGAGGCACCGGCGAGAGGGAGAGGGGTGGATGGACAAATTATTAAATGAAAGTGTTCGAATTGAGTGCAAAACACAAAATAAAAAGTGCCCAACTAATTAAATGGAAAAATACAAAATCAAAACATCAGTCCCGGTTCGTAATACGAACCGGGACCAATGCTCCTCCCCCCCTCGCTGCTGGCAGGCCATGTGGAGACCCAGTAGTCCCGGTTCGTGGCCGAACCAGGACTAGCATTAGTCCCGATTTGCTAGTCCCGGTTCATGAACCGGGACTAATGGGCCTTATGAACCGGGACTACATTGCCCTTTTCTACTAGTGGTAACTAAGAGCACTATGGCGATTGTCAGGGAGGAACCAAGCCACACATGGATCGTTGGCTACTAAAGCTAAACCCTCACCGTCGTGCAATACAAGAAGCCATATTGTGGGGATCGTACAGAATATTGAACACATTTTGCACCAAGGGTAAAAGGGTCTTTTCATGTCTCTTTGGTGACCAAAATGCACTAGAGTGTCATATAGGGAAAGAAATTTTGGGAAGAGGTCATATCGGGAAGAAAAATTTCACCGGTGTCAAATAAGGAACACGATTTTAAGGGAGTGTCATATAAGGATTTTTCTCTTGAAGCAATCTGTGTGTCCGATCAATGTAAAAAAACGCTTCGCGTGTAGCATTTTTTATGCATGTAACAGCCATGTAGCAAAAAATTCAGAAAATGTTGCATTGGAGATTAATGTAGCAAAAAAACCTGAACGCAACATTTTTTTTATACACATATAGCATAGTGTGCAGCAATTTCCCTCGCATATGAAAAAACTTGCGACGTGTAGCAAAAACCTTTTGCAGCATTCTGAGCATGCTCATGTACCAAAAAAAATTACCGAGTAACAAATCCCCATTTGTTTTGTAGCAAAAATGTAAAATGGCAAGAAAAGACCAATGCATCCAACATTTGTGTCTAACTCATCCAACATTACAGAAAAACAGATGTGTTAGGGATATATCAAATAGGTATTCCCATGACATGGAGTTATTTTATCAGGGTGGTTATTGGCGGCCTAGCTTGCTAAAGCCACATCTCAAAGGACCAGACAACTCTTAGTAGGTCCAAAAAGGAGTCTACCAGGAAGGCCAAATGCTATGTTCCTTTGTGTAGAACAGTAGAAGACATGACACCTTACCCTGATTAGTTTACAACTTTGTCTCCTTAACAGTGAGGGATATCCTTGTAACACTAGCTAGGTCTATCCCTCTATATAAAGCCAGCCTACGGTAAGACTTAGGGCAAATCAATCTTTGTATTGTAACCTCTACACGATATTCGCCTATAATGAATTATAGTAGCATGTAGGGTTTCTCCACCGCCAGCGAGATTGAAGATGGGTAAAACTTGCGCACAATCCCGTACCCATATCATCCGCCGCCTTACACGCCCTCTCTCTCCTCTCACTGAGCCACCCTACATGGCTCCCACCGTGACTTTTCCCACGACAAGATGCTTACATGGATGGTCTAATGAAAAATATGTTTCTTGTCTAAGTAAAGGAAATATATTAGTATAGGTTCACCCACACAACACTTATCAAATCAATGGAAGTTAATCTCAATTGAATTTGATCAAAATAGCTTAGCAATATTCCGTTGTGTTCTCAAGACTTTTAGTCCCTATAAGAAACATAACAAGCTTTGTTCTTTGCACAAATAAGGGCTAGACCATTTGCTGCCGTTTCACTTTTGTTACCATTTCCCTTTTTATAAAATTAAATTTGTTACTACACAACTTATAAAATTATCATGCAATATTCACAGTAAAATCTTGCTGATAACCAATTTTTTCTTCTTCTCATTGGGTTCAACATCTTATTTATCGAAATAATTATGATAGATCCACTATACCCACAACTATAGCTTCATTGAATTGCTAGTTGCTACAAAACCCACAACTATAGCTTCACCCAACCGTAGATGCATGGGAGTATGAAGTAAAACGTAACCATTGGGCTAATATAACTAAGAAGAGCCATGACCTAGGATGTTTAACCCGACCCTCTGTCTATGGGTGCTACATCTTGAAACATGCATCAATGCTCAACGCATTATGATCAGTGTTGTCCACGATAAATCTACAAGCATTTGACAACACCGCTCGATTGATACCGAGACATCATTTTTTTGATCGTTGATGGTTGGTGGTTTAGCCCTTTCCATGTATGGAGTTTTAATTTTTGTGGCGACGATTAGTGAATTCAAATTTAGGCGCAACACCGTTGAGCGTCCAAACTAAAAACACATGACAATGTGAGCCCGACTTACCATATGTGTAAGCATCGTGACACTCTGCCACTTGACTGTTTGTTCTCGTCGTATATTGAAACATGAACAAAAGGTACTGCATATGTCCGACGGATGTAGTGGCGTGAGTGTGCACCCTTGTGATAATTGTTTTTATTATAATCTCAACAGAAGTTTAGGATTTTCCTAAGTCTTTGTCAGTTCCGAAAAGTGCTACGAGACGGCTGGGTCGTGCGGCGTTGTGGCTCGCGTGCGGCTTTGGTGCCGAGGGTGTAAGTCGGGGCGGCGGCCCCGGGGTTGGTGGTGTGTTTTGTGGCGTCCGGTGGGCTTGCGTCATGTGGGCGACGGTCCCCTCGCTTGTGCGGTTTTTGACCCTGTTTTCCTTATAAACAGGGCATTTGTATGGTTTTTGGGCCTGGTTTCCCTTATAAACTGGGTCAATTCTATTCTTCTATACGAATTGCAGGAACGCCCTGCCCTCTTCGAGAGGTTACTCGAAAAAAAAAGAAAAAAGTGCAACAGTAATTCAGTAAAAGATAAAAGTGCAGTTTAGTTGCAACCGATGGAAAAGTGCTGCTGCAAAATGTTAGATTTCTCCAACACAATTTATTAATAAATCCCTATTTTAACATAAAACACTTGCCCACTGGTTGCACTAGAGAGGTTGGAAACGTGAGCAATCTGCGTTTCTTGTTCGTTCCTTGGATTTGGCATCATTTTTAGGTGCGCCGATTTCCTTTTTTTTTTTGGCAACACCTCCACATCTTTGTCCATCGGTGGCAAAAGCCAAATACTCATTTCAAACCCAAATACTCATTTAGAACTTACCTGTGGGAAGATGGTTAGGAGGGTGATTGTACCCCCAGCCCACCAGAGTTCAAACCCCAGGTTTGACGCTAGTGTTTCTCATTTTGTCGGAATATTCTTCAGTGGGAGGCGACGTTTCTGTCGACAGCGAGACACCTGTGGTGACTTCGTCAATTTCAAGACCTGATCTGCCGGCTCAGTCTCTCGAAGGTGCTCATAGGGTAGGGTATGCGTGTGTGCGTTCATAGGGGTGAGTGTATACGCGTGTATATGAGCGTCTGCGTTGTACTATGTTTCGCAAAAAAAAAACCCCAAATACTCATTTGAAACCCCTATTTAGCGATAAGCTGTGATTGTCCTTACTCATCAAACCATCGTCTGCAATGGTGGTTGTAGAAATATTACTACTTAATACTAGTTCAGATTTGACAACTTTAGCAAGTCCTAAATTCGAAATCATATTTGTTCATGACAATTCTACAAGTGTTTGACAACACCGCTCGATTGAACCTGAGACACCATATATTTTTATGGTTGGTGGTTTAACACTTTCCATATATGGAGTTTTAATTTTTATGGCGACGATAAGTGAAATCCAAATTTAGACGCAACACCATTGAGCGTCCAGCCGCAAACACGTGCCAAAATGAGCCCGACCGACGAGGTCGACCCTCGAAGGATATGTGTAAGAATCGTGACACCGCACTATTTGTTCACTTCGTATAATGAACAAAAGGTAATGCGCATATGTCTGGCTGGATCCCAACCAACGCTTTTATGCGTGTATGTTGTGGCGTGAGTGTGCGCCCTTGTGGTAGTTTTTAAAATCTCAGGAAACATCACGAGTTTTCCTAATAGCGTCTCCACCGGCGCGCCCAATAGAGCGTCCGGCAAAGTTGCCGGACAGGCGCTATTGGGCGCGCCGGCAACCGTTGCCGCCTATTGGGAGCGCCGCGCCCCACCAGTTGCTCCCAATAGACACTCCCAGATCACAAATTCAAATAAACGGCGGGACGGCCTAGTTCAAATGGCGTCGATCATCAAGTTCACACACCCAAAAGCATCACAACCCAAAAGCATCGCCCCTTGTCCGGCGATCATATTACAGAACCTCGATCACAATTCAGTTGATCGTCAGCACCGGCTCGTCCGCCTCCTCCTGCGTCTCTGCGTCTTCCCAGTCCGGGCGCGGCGATGGCTCTGCCTCTGCGCCGGAGGACGTAGTTCTCGTCGTAGGCTCCCCGTCGTGTCCATTGGCACGATTGTCGTCGTGTCCCTGGGCGCGGTGGTCGTCGTCGTGTCCATGGGCGCGGTGGGCGTCGCCGTGTCCATCGGTGTCGGCTCCGGCGGAAGGACCCCCATCTCACGCAAGATGCGCTGCTGGCTGAGCTGAAACCAAGCCCTCACCTCCGACGTGTAGGCGGAGAGGTCGGCGGTCAAGATCTTGGAGTCCTCCTTCATCTTCCGAGTGACGGATTGCGACGCCTCGGATCTTGCCGTGTCGGCTTGCATGATAGCCGCTTGGGCCTTCTCCCTCTCGACCTCGAGCCGCTCCTTCTCGAGCTTGATCTTCTCCTTCTCGAGGGCGACCTTCTCGTCATGCTTGCTCATCAAGGACAACCAACTCTCGGCGAAGGTGCTTGCGTTTTGCTTCAACATGGTGGTGACGTCGGCGAGGCACTTGTCGATGGACGCTTGCACGGACGCCGCGGTCACCTTGTCGCTCTTGGCCTTCTTGTTCCCAACAGGGCACCCCTCCGACGCTGGGAACACCGGGTCGTTCGGCCCTTGGGCGCCGTGGTCGCCGTTGAGGTCGATCCATGTCCTCCCCCACTTTTTGTTGTTTTGGAGCTTCACGAAACAATGCATGAACTTGAAGTCCTTGTGATCATTGTTCTCTCAGTACAACGTGGTCGCATCGGTCAACATGTCCTTCACTGTCTTGCCGCTCTCTTTCCTCCTTTGAATTTGCTCAAGATCGTCGTGGAACTTGTTGCATTCGGCTTGGATTGCCCGCCACCTATGCGACATTGCATTCCAATTACGATCCATAGGCACCTTCACATAGTCACCATACCACATCGTCTCATTGAATTGTTCTTTGACCCTATTCCAATACCGACCGTAGGTTTGGTTGGAGCCGACGATGGAGTCGTTCGTGACAAGCTTCCATGCGTTGTAAAGGCACTCGTCCTCCTTGGTCTTCCACCGCTTGCCTTTTGTGCCCTTCTTCTTCGTCTTCCGGACCTTCAGGGCCTCCACACCCTCGTCGCCGCCCTCCACATCCTCATCGCCACCCTCCATGTACTCTCCGACGCCCTCCATGTCCTCCTCTACGTCGCCATCTTCCTCCTCTCCGTCGCCATCTTCCTCTTCACCGTCGCCATCTTCCTCCTCACCGTACCATCCGGCCTCCACATCTGGCTCACCGACGGACGGCGCCGTCCCCTCACGGATCATGCCACACAACACTTCCGAGCCTTTGATCTATTGCAATCAACAACACGCACGTCGGTTTCATGTATTGAGCACAATGATCACGGCGGTAAAGGACGTATATTTCATACCATGTCGCGGTCGACGTTGACTGGCATTCTGTCGAACATGTGGGCATCGGAGTAGCCGGTACCATCTCCATCCGCGCCAAACAGGCATTGCCGGCCGTTCACATCGATGCGATGGCGACGCCGGTCTCTCTGAAGAGCAAGCGACTCTGTGAACGCCTGGTTGACATCGATGGGGCCGCCGACGCCGACGGTCGGCGAATCGGAGCGGCTGCTGCTTTCACAGAATCAGAGCGAAGCGGGGTTGCCGGACGCTCTATTGGGATGTGCCGGCAACTTTTTGGCTATTGGGCGCGCCGTTTAGGGCCGATTTCGTGCCGGCGCGCCCAATAGGCCTATTGGGAGCGGAGTTGGGCGCGCCGGTGGAGATGCTCTAAGTCTTTGTCAATTTTTACAAATGCAACCATAATCATAAACAAGAGTCTCACTTTTATGCATATATCAATAGGCAATTTCACTCACTAACACTTGAAGAGATCTTAAAAAATGGGCACGGTGTTTTGCCTCATACAAAAATGTCATTTTTTATGAAACTTTTTGTGCGAATATAAAATATCCGGTGTAATTTTTTTTAGAATTTTTAATATTTGAAATGTAATTTTTGAACAGTGGGTGCATGTGACCTAAAGCAGATTTCCCTTAAAAAATATCCCAACCCAGGCATTGATAAAAAAGAGAGGAGAATTGCAATAAGTAAACCATAAATCAGTTTTGTGTAGTAGGAGCAAATGATCCCACTACCTAAAAACCATATTTCAAAAGTCAAAAAAATCCAAAAAAAATCTGGGTATACATCCGGACATTGCATGTTGACACACGAAGTTTCGTGAAAAACATAACATTTTTTATGGTCTATATAAAAAAGACAAATCACGGTACTCCAAAATGATTTTGTACGAGATATTTTTGTATTTTTTGCACTGCTCACAAAAAATGTCTATTTTCGGTGAAACTTCTTGTGTCAACATACAATGTACGGATATACACCCGAGATTTTTCTTTTGAATTTTTTAACATTTTAAAATATAGTTAAAAAACATTTTCATAACAGAGGTATCTAGACCCATGAGTCAAAACACCGTATCCAAATCTTAAATCTGGTAAATGCCCTACCGCCCCAAAGAGAAAAGCGTAAATACCCTACCGCCGTTCCTGCTTCCGCCGCAATGCTAGTAGAGTCGAGTGGGGAGAGCGGGATTCCATAGAGAGCAGCGATTCGGCGTTGCAGAGCAGAGGCAGAGAAGAGACACCAATGGCGTCGCCGCCAAACCCCTCCCCCCCGCAGATCTTTCTCACCCCCAAGCCCGACCCTGACGCCCCGCCATCCCCCATCCCCACCGCCGACAACGCTCTCATCCCCAAGCCCGACCCCGACGCCCCCGCCGCTCTGACACCTGAGCTCTGCGATATCTACCGTCGGGAACTCGAGCCCTCCCCCGACGACCACCCGGACTTCGCCCTCCACTTACAGCACCAACTCGACGCCATCTCCGCCAATCTCCTCCTCACCGGGCCCAACCCCCAACAGGAGGCCGACCTACAGGTATCCATTCCCCCGCCCTCCGCCGCCGCCTCTTCCTCCTCCACCAAGAAACGCGCCCGCGCCCGCGCCGGTGAGATGGTGCGCATCACCTCCATCACGCCTCAGGACAACTTCCACTTCCGCTCCCTGTTCCGCCAGGCGCGCCTCACCTTCGAGGCGCTCCGCGGAATCTACCAGCGACAGGACAGCTACGACGGCCCCCGCAATCGCTCCGACCTGCGCGCCTCCAGCAAGATGCTCGCCGAGCGCCTCTGGATCTACCGGGACGTGCGCATCGTCGGCTCCATCCCCGGCATCCTCGTCGGCGATGCCTTCCACTACCGCGCCGAGCTCTGCGTCGTCGGCCTCCACAACGCCCTGCAGGCCGGTATTGCCTACATCCCCGCCAGCATCGTCAGCGAGGGCCACCCCGTCGCCACCAGCATCGTCTCCTCCGGCGGGTACCTCGACGACGAGGACAGCGGCGACGTCCTCGTGTACACCGGCAGCGGCGGCCGCCAGCGCAACCGCGTCGAGCACCACACCGACCAGACGCTCGAGCGCGGCAACCTCGCGCTCCACTACAGCTACCATTACGGCGTCGAGGTGCGCGTCATCCGCTGCCACCCCTCCGAGTCCAGCCCCAGCCGCAAGGTCTATGTCTACGACGGCCTCTACAGGGTCATCACCTCCACCTTTGGCCCGGGCAAATCTGGCCGAGATGTCTGCAAGTACAAGCTCGTGCGCCTCCCTGACCAGGAGGCACTCGGCAGCAAAAACTGGTTGATTGCCAATAACCTCAAGGAAATGGTCGACAAAGGAATCCTCCCGCCGGGCTACATCTCGCTGGACTTATCAAATGGCAAGGAGGTGTTCCCTGTCTCAGTCTGCAACAATGTGGACCAAGAGAGTTCTCTCCTTCACTATGGGTACGTTGCACAACCTGAATTTCCATTGTCCGTGGAGTTCATGCCGGTGAAGCGGCATAAGGGCTGTCATTGTAAGACATGTGGCTCGAAGTGCAGCTGCGTGAGGAAGAACGGTGGAGGCCCGGTGTACAATGAGGATGGCACCCTTGTGAGGGGAAGACCAGTAGTGTATGAATGTGGTGATCTTTGTGATTGCACCATGAGTTGCTTGAATCGATTGACCCAGCATGGAATGAAGCACCGTCTGGAGGTGTTCCGGTCCAAGGAGACGGAGTGGGGCGTCAGGACACTGGACTTGATACAGCCAGGCGCTTTTGTATGTGAGTACAGTGGAGATGTGGTGCTAGGAGACGTGCCGATGGATGAGGGCTCCTTCATCGATCCTAAGAGGTTCCCCAAGAAATGGAGAGAGTGGGGAGATGCCTCTGCTGCACTTCTAGAAGACAACGTACCCCAATTCGACCATTTCCCAGAGCCAAGCTATGTGCTTGACGTGTCTGAGAGGAGGAATATATCTAGCTACATTAGCCACAGCTGTGCTCCGAATCTCTTTGTGCAGTTTGTTATCCGTGGCAATGAAAATGAATCATGCCCTCACCTGATGGTGTTTGCCACAGATACCATCCCACCGATGCGGGAGCTGAGCATCGATTACGGCATTGATTAGCCAAGAAGTTCATCAGAGGGTTCAGTGAGAAGTGTGACTGGATGTGCTGAAGGTGCATTATAAAACTGGTGGTTGCTTCACAGTTTAGTGGGCATTTTTGGTAGTGCTGGTGAGGAAATATACTTCTTTTCATTTTGCTGAAGGTTGCAACCCTGAACTGTGAAACAGAGGGGAGCCTGTAGCTTCCTTGTAGGCTTTCAGTTGCTAGTTCTCCTTTTGTTAGTGTTGTTTGTGTTTGTGGCCTGGCTTACTTGCAGAAAGTATGCTAGATCTTTAACCGCTGTTGTACTGGTATGGTTGGTACAATCACAAACATGTTTTTATTCTAGAATTTTGTTTATCTTAAGTGGTCCTTTGCCTTGGCTGTGGTTTTACTTACAATGCTTTATCACAGTGCGGTAAAGCTTGAAATCATATTCGCGGATATATTGCTAGGGAACCTATTTGTTCTTGAGTTGTTTGTAAGATCATCATGCAGGGCATGGGAGTGTATATTTTATTAAGCTTGATCACACTGAACTGGAGTTGATGCACTGTCCGGGTGCGTGATAGTTTTTGAGAAGAATAATACTGTGAGAGGTCCTCCGGCCGGGTGTTAGTCATCTGCCTGCTTAGCTTGCTATCTCATCTGTTTTTTTTTTAGTGGGCAAAGACACTGGCATTATCCGGAAAACTTACAGAAAGGTCCCTGAGGAAAAACAAAATTACAGCTTAGCCCTTCTGCAGCGTTGACCACGGCTTCGACGCACCGGAGCTGCTGGTGACGCGCCGCCGCCGCTACCTCCCTCGACTTGGATCGGAGGCAGTCCCCAGGCGGACGGGAAGTCGCCAAGCACCGGTCGAACCCTACTCCAGCGGTCGTCGTCGTCGTCGCTCCGGATCGCACCAGGATCTTGCGGTAGTTCTTCAGTCGCTGGCTCCGCCGTCCACGGAGCCCAGCACGGGGAAGCCGTCCACGGCACCTCCGCGGAGATGCGAGGACGGCGGTGGCGGTAGATCGACGACGAAGATCCGCCGGACCCCATCGTCGGAGAGGAGATCCACCACCTGCAAACAAAAGCCGCCGCGCCTCCGCCTCCAACACGCCGGCGACCCGAACCCTACGAGCTCCTACACTATAAACACAGCACGAGACGGGGATCCCCCGGCCTCCCGCCGCCGAAGCGGCCGGCGGAGGCCGAGAGATCCGGCGAATCGGCGCCGGCGAGGTGGAGCTCGCGGGGGGATTCACAAATCGCCTCTTTTTCCTGTAGACGGGGAAGGAGAGGAGAGAGCGTCCAAGTTCGCTTTTTGCTATCTCATCTGTTAGCTTGCTATCTCATCTGTTTGGTTGGAGCTTAGTCGAAGTAGTCACTGGTTGGAGCATGTTCTTGGGCAGTGTAGTGACGAGGGCTTTAGCACAAGGCGTACTCACTACTGAGTGCAATTGCACCACTTAACAGTAGGTGATTGGAGAATGAGTAGAACTCTGCTCTGCATTCATTTCGGTTTCGCCTTTGCATTCATCCGGTCATCTCCATCGTATTCTGTACTGGAGTAGACCAGAGGAGAGCTTATCCAACTCTCATGCTCACAGGCTCCAGGAGAGAGAGTATTCACACTACTGAATTAGCAAAAAAATAAAATTTACAGGCTTTTATACAATATGTACCTACCAGCAACAAAACTCAAATCCAAACTCGGCCTACAATTCAAGTTGAACAGTAGTTGAATTCAGTATTTGTAACAAATTTCAGTTAGCTAATATTCACAACGAAATTTGTCTCTCCTATGTACAACTTGAATCTGGATTTGAAATTTTGTGGTATTATAGGCATATCTTGTTTCAATGTTGTCGATTTTTAATTGTCAAATATTTTGTTAGTTGTAAATATCACATGGTGGTAGCACTAGATACTTCCTCCAGGCTCGAGGTACTCCCAATGCACTTTTTTGGTTTTGAACGCAGTACCTATACTAGATGTAATCTATCATGTCACCAGAATTTAATTTCCGACTTTATGAATGGCTTAAGGATCAGGGTAGAAATTTTTTATGCACATAATGTTATACTGGAACAAGTTCAGAGACCAATTTGATCTGGTTACTATCCATAACTAGATTTTCGTTTTTTTATTTCTTGATACGGGTTAATTTTGAATTTTGTGACAAAGAGATACATGTGTTTATGCTACCAATTTTTTCTTGTAATTTCCCAAGATCATTTAAGCATACGGAATACTCCAAGCTCAGGAGTACATGATACATCCTCCACTCGAGAGAGACAATACCGATGAGCGGGTAAAGAAGAAAACAATAATAAAACTGCTAATAGGGGCTATATTTTCTGATATTCACTTGTGAGCTCCTTAAAAAAAATGAAGGACAAAATAACCCCCCGTCCTCTGTATCAACGGATGAACACACTATCATATCATATCTTTTATCTTTATTTATTACTCCCTCTGTCCCGAATTAGTTGATATAGGTTTTCTAAATACAAATGTATTTAGTGTGTCGATACATCCGTATTTAGACATATTTACATCAATTAATACCGGACAAAGGGGGTACTTTAAATAGGAGTTAGTGGTTCATCCCACCCCCACCTCGGAACGAGATCCTCTGACTTAGACATAACTACTGCAGAGGGACGTCGATGCATGTGGTCCGTTCGTTATGCATCAGACGATGATGGCATACACGGCAGCCTGCTTCCCTCGTTCGCTCTGTTGGAAACGGAAACAAGCGGCCTAGCCTGACGCATTGCATCGCCTACGCCTCGACCAGAAAACGAAGATGACCGGAAGAAATTGGCGTGAGAACTGGAAGAAATTGGGGCTGGAATCTGGAAGAGATTCGCTGCTCTACTCATCAATCTCATGTAAGGTTTCCTTTCTCTGTTTCTCTCTGGAAGCAAAACTACAACCTTCAGATTGCTTTGGAACTTGATCGTCTTCCTTTTTTTTTCTCATGGAAGTAGCTGCTTGATCTTGATTTGGCATTCAGTCACACTCAATTCACTCAATTACAAACTCAATTTGGCATTTGGCTTGTCTTTGTGTAACCTTTGTTGTCGTTGCTTCTCTGATGTTTCTGCACCGAAACTGAAAAGAAAATCACTAGAAAAAGGGTTCCCTCAGCGAACCGTGACGTGATGACAAGTGTCAGCTTCTCCCTTCACGCGGTACCCCGTGAGTGCTTAAATATGTGACAAGTGGCAGCACGAGAGAGTTTTGGTGTGATTTCTGCTTCTCCATGTGGAGGGTTGTACGTGCATTTATTTTGAGATTCGTTTTTAAAAAATGAAATATCTTGAGAACCGTTTATCCAAATTACGAACCGTTTTCACTTTTGAGAGATCTTCAAAACTAGATCTCATGTTGATAGGTTTCGATGAACTTTTTTTTTGTACTTCCGGTTATGTATAGTTGTACAACCTGTTATGTGTAGTTGTACTCCAACTTTTTATACTTTGTACTTCCTGTTTTTCTATACTTTTGTATGATGAGAGAGAAGGGATAGTGAGGTGGGAGGGCATCTTTTTCCATTTTATTTTTCTAAATCGAATTTTTGAAATGAAATATCTTGAGAACCGTTTATCCAAATTACGAACCGTTTTCACTTTTGAGCTCCTCGCGTCGAGATTTTCAAAACTAGATCCCATATTGATATGTTTCGACGATTTTTTTTTTTGTACTTCCGGTTATGTATAGCAATCTGTGTCTATATAGTTGTACAACCTGTGATCTGTACAAGCTGTGTCTGCGAAGTTGTACAACGTGTGTCTGTACAATATGTGTCTGTCTAGTTGTACAACATGTGTCTATATAGTTGTATAACCTGTGTCTGTACAACATGTATATGTCTAGTTGTACAACAAGTGGTATGTAGTTGTACAACATGTATATGTGTAGTTGTACAACTTATTAGTTGTACAACATGTGTATATGTACATCCAATATCGTGTACATCCAGTAGCAGTGTGTACATCCAGCATCGTGTACATCCAGTAGCAGCGTGGATGTACATCCAGCATCGTGTTGTACATTCAGCATCTAAATTCTTTTTGTTCTCTTGTGCTAATAGTTTTGAGTTCCGTACGTTGCCTACAAGGATCGATGAACGTGGCCTTTTGCTCGTATGCGTGCTAGCCCAGGCGTACATCTCAATAGGTCCGAAACTATCGTTCTTGCGGAGATGTACGCCTCTGCCTCGGACGGATGTACGCTTCCTCTGCGTACGCGAAGAGCAGCCGCGGGAGGCTTGCGTACGGGGGCCTTCGTTCGCATACATCACGTGGCGCACGAGTCACGCGTGGGGCTTCGCGAGTTACAACGACGTGACCGAGTTGAATTTCTATACCTCCCGCATCTCACCACGTGGCGTATGTAGCTTCGGTAGGTTACCTTTGCGAAGGGAAGCCTTCGCATAACGATACCCAACTGAAAACACATGTACAAAAAAGCAAGGCAAGCGGTAGAGCAGCCAGAAGACTCGACGGTGTTTGCTTCGTGGACTAGACTTTTCGGCAGCGTGGACGACGTGAGGTTCGCGGCTCAATGGTCTCGACGACTCCGGGGCGTCGAGCCCGTATAGGTAGCAGGCTCGCTGGCTTCGCCCCCTCCACGGCTAGGCGGCGTCACGACCTGGAAGGGGCGGCAACGGCTGGCTCCGCCGCCTCCACGCTTAGGGGGCATGGCGCCATGACGGAGCAGCGGCTTATCTTTCCTTTCCCGCCGGCGTAGAAAACACTAGAACAGAGATTGTGTGACCGGCGACGATTGCTGGAGTGAGACGGGGGCAAGGCGTCATACTTGTTTCTGTTTCCAACCGAGAAACGAAGGAGCAGGCTGCCCGTGTATGCCATCATCGTCGGATGCATAATGAACGGACCACATGCATCGACGTCCCTCTGCAGTAGTTATGTCTAAGTCAGAGGATCTCGTTCCCCCACCTCATCCCACCATCAAAAAAAGGAAGGAAAGAAATAAATGGAATAGATTTGTATCTTAGATTGCAAGGAAAAGAAAAAAAATATTGTTTTTGTTTAGGAAGGAAAGAAGTAACCACCGAATTATAGAAACATCTAGACTAATATAAAAAGAGCCACAGGGCGGAGATTCAGAGCATCACATCCGTCAAATAGCACCGATCCGACGGTTCATATCGCTGCAATGTTGAGTGCAAACGCGTTGAGCGTCTAACCATCCTCCAATCCTGTAAAATCTCTCCCCGCTAATCACTCACCCCTAACCGTCGCCTCCCACACACGTCCTCCACTCCTCGCCGCCTCCCTCCGTGATCCTGCAACTCCGCCCATCGCTAGGCGCACTAGACGGCGACGCGCACCTACGGGAGACTCACCAGCCGCCGCCGGGAAGCGGGCGCCGGTGCTCCCATGGGGGGGGGGGGGGGGGGGGGGCGGGCGGCGCATGGCCATCGCGTTCCAGGTGGCGATGGCGGTTGAGTACCTCCACGAGAGCAGGGACCCGACGGTCATCCACGGCGACATCAAGGGCTTAAGGCGTCCAACGTCCTGCTCGACGCCAGCCTCAACGCCAAGCTCTGCGACTTCGGCTTCGCCCACGTCAGCTTCTCGGCCGTGGTCCGGCCAGCCGCGACGGCCAGGGCGTCGGCGTACGTCATGGGCTCCCTGGGCTACCTCGACCCGCACTTCCTCCGCTCCGGCATGGCCACCAAGCCATGTTGTCACCATGGGCACGGTCGCTGCCTCCGGCTAGATTCATGTGATTACCGTCACCGGAGCCCCAGGACGGCGCCCACGCTCATTGGCGTTGCCTTATCCAAATGTCGTTATTATTCCTGCATGGTATCCTTCATAATTTTAGTTTGTGATAATTCGGTTGGTACTAAACTACCAGCTACGCTAAGTTTAATTAACAACCGGACTGAAAAGATAAGTTGACCTTTGTAGAGGTCTCTGAATTTTTGGATTATGATGTATCCTGAACTATTTCTAGGTGTAAGGTGAGAAACGCTAGAGGCTCTTCAGTTTTGTCAGTGGTAAAATTGACCGTTGTTGGTGTTTTTCTTCTTCTGGACTGAACATTTAGATCATTGTTAACTCTTTTGGTATGTGGATTTTTTTACTGGATATTTCTTTTTTGCCTATTCCTTGCAGGTAATTTGATTCAGTTCATCGGACTACCTGCTGAAACACCTACATTGTTCATCCAAAAATATATTGAACATGATTCTACCTGTCAAGAGATATCTGAATTTATTTTGGCATATGGTATTCTTTGAATTATTGCTGGTAAGAGTGATAAATGAGAGAGGATCAGGAATTGTTGGCTTTAACTGCGGAGGTACTTCAAATTCTCAGTATTTCTTCCCATGTAGCTTATTTTTAAGCTCGAGTACAAGTTTGTACAATAGATAGACTAAATCTCTACTACAGATTTGATATAATTTAGTACAAGCCAAGAGGAAGAGCAAGCCTCAAAATCGACGTGGGATTATGAGTAGATCCCATCATCATTACGTGTGGAGAGAAAAAACAAGCTTCAGAGTTCAGTATTCTCGAGATTCAGATTTTGTGATTCATAACAAAGACTAATACATATGACTAATGCACCAACTTGCCATGCAGTTTACTTCAAAATAGTATGGAACAGGGAACACTTGATCTTAGTTCAAATGATAAAATGGTTGGTCCATGTTAGCCAAAACAAGAAACAAAGGGCTGCTTCTATTGACCGCCTCTTACGCAGCTCTAGACGGGATCCTGTATTATCATCAGCACATCTGGCAGTTGTTCAAGGAGAATGGCAGCTACAATAACTTGCTCAAGCCTGCCTCAGCGAAGAATATGGATGAACCAGAGGCCACCAAGGAAGAGGTTGCGCCGAAGGAGCAAGCACAAGAAGGCGTAGAGGATCAGGAGCACTCATAAGAAACTGAAACTGCATGTGAACTTTACAAGAACCTGCATGTTGATGTTCCCAACGTTGAGACTTGAGAGGCGCGCTGGTTAGTTCAGGTTTCGAAACAAGAAAATTGTGATTATGTCTTTACAGCTTTTATAGACTTAACTTATGATAAATGATAAATTTGAGGGAAGTTTTTTCATTTACTTAGGCTTCAAACTGTATGATAATAATGATCACTGGGGATTTGATGCGACTTGCCTTGTGATTTGCTTCCTCTTTTCCACAATGTAAGAACGTCTTACATTGTGGAACGGAGGGATTACTTTGCAGCATGGTTGAATCAATACTTCAAAAGTATATTTGCATATTTGCAGTACCAAAGCATTATGTGTTGGGTGATTGCATTTCTGAATCATTGTAGAAATATCGTTATGTTCTATTTTTTGATTTATTTAGGAAGAATGTTTTTACAAATAATAAATGATGTCTTGGCTACATGAGTGCAAACGTTTTCATTTTTTAAATTCTGTTTCCTTCCAATTTTCTTGATTTAATTTGCATTAGCCAACATGTGTATTGCACGTGCACAATTACTAGTAGAAACAAGGATAAAAAGGAAGGTTTTTCCGCTAATACTCCCTCCTCCCATGTAGTGCGAGACTCACATCCCCTTCCTTGTCCACCCACCACGCAAATCAGACTAGATAACACCTCTTACACGCAAGATAAAAACGTTAGGTTTTTTTTGCGAAAAAGTCCACCAATCTATTAATCACCCACAGTAGTACAGAAGACCCAAAAAGTAAAAATATTACAGATAGGTCAATGAACCACCTAGCGACGACTACAAACACTGGAGCGGGCCGAAGGCGCGCCGCTGTCCTCGCCCCTCCCTCGCCGGAGTCCGGCAAAACTTGTCGTTGTAGAGCTTGTTGTAGTAGACATACGGGAAGTCGTCGTGCTAAGACCCTAAAGGGCCAGCACACCAGAGTAGCAACCATCGCCAAATATGAGAACCGTAGATCCGAAGAACTTGACCTGCAACCACACCGACGAGCACGAAAACCGACAAGATCGATGTGATGCTGAAAAATCGGGCACTGTCTGTCCCCCACGAATTTGTAATTAAATGTGTCCAATTTCGTACAACAAAACAAGCCACAATTGAGCACGTTCTAAGTATATAGTACATATCTAGGTGAAAAAATAGATAGTACTTATCAATCATGGATTTGCAATTAACTACTCCTGATACCCACTTCAACAAGACAAGCAAAAGCCTATGCCAACTGAAATATCTTAGCACAGTCTTATAACTATTTTGCTGACGTGATATAGTATTCCCTCTGTCCCATATTAGTTGAAATAGGTCTAGATACATCTATTTCAGCGACAACTAATATGGGACTGAGAGAATAGTTAGTGAATAGAGAATGAGGTTGTAACTTAGGTAACATACAACCCTTACACTCATTTTAGTAATGTATGTAATCTATATTGCAATACTAGGTAGAATGTGTTACATTAGTGAACGGAGAGGGTAGTAACTATTATAGTAAAAGGGAGTTGGTGTCACACGTCCCTCCTCCCATGTAGCGTAACACTCACAACCCCTTACTTGTTCACCACCACACGGAAATCAGACTAGATAACACCTCTTACATGCAAGACAAAACATTATGTTCATGGTCATCGAATGAGACGCAGAAAGATCGGGCCAGCTGTCTGCCTTCCGCGAATTTATAATTAAATGTGTCCAATTTCCCCCAACAAAATAAGCAACACATAAAGCACGTTCCAAGTAGATATCACATATCTAGGTTTTAAATAAATCGATAGAACATATCAATATGGATTTGCAATTAACTAATCCTGATTCCCACTTCAACAAAACAGCCAATGAAAATTTCTTAGCACGATCTTAAGTATTTTGTCGACGTGATATAGTATTTTCTCTGTCCCATATTAGTTGTCACTGAAAAAGATCTATCTAGCACTGAAATACGTCTAGATACATCTATATCAGCGACAACTAATATGAGACCAAGAGAAGAATTAATGAATAGAGAATGAGGTTGCAGCTTATCTAACATACAAATCTTGCATGTGGCCATAGCCAGAAAAAGTTGCTAGCCCAAACATATGTATGCATAAGATTCAATCATTAAACTTAAATGCAACCCATAAAATAATGCATTAAACTAGTTGTCACTTAAGTTTTTATTACTCCTATAATAATGTCCTAATAGAGGCTGACATGACATAGGCCTAGTAGATCGAGCACTTCCTCGATTTTACAAAACTAAATACAGATTTAAGTAAAATTAATTACACCTAAAAAATTCATGGTATGACCCTTTCTATTACAGTGTGTTCTCGCTCGCCTTTTATTTATTTATGGAATTAACCTCTTCAGTGTAATTGGGCCGACGAATCTTCTCTCAGCCTTTGAGTTTTGCGGAAATGTGCGAGCCCACGACGAGTCCAGACAATCTTATCGTCGTCCACGAGCGGCTCCAGTCCTGCCTCTGAAGCAGCTGTGTGTGCCTGCCTGCCCTGAGTAACTGCACGATGGCCATGGCCGCGCGTTGCTTCTCCTACACCTTCCCTAAACCGTGCTTCTCCTTCACCCACGGTGCTCCTCCTCTTCCTCCTTATCATCAGGTTATCTATCCTACCCATCGTGTACCTTCAGTTCAGTTCCTAGCTAGCTCGATGAACTGAATCGAATTGAATTAATCAGGGGAAAAGGGGAAGGGGAAGGCGGTGAGGGAGGATTGGCGGGAGAAATCCAAGCCCATCTCCCCGGAGCCGTCTACCCAGCCAAGGACCAGTGCAGCAGCTGTGGTCTCTGCGACACATACTACGTCGCGCATGTCAAGAACGCCTGCGCGTTCCTCGGGGACGGCATGTCCCGTGTCGAGGCAATGACCTCCATCTTTCTTCCCATTGCTATTTCCACTGCTGCTTGTTAGATCCATAGGATACTCTATTCGGTAGATCAACGTGTTCATCATGTAGATGTGTGTAAACAGAGAGAGAGGGGATCGGAGATGCAAACCTTGGCTCTGTCCAGAGGAGCTCGAGGAGTCGGCCATGGTGGTCGACGGTGGTGGCTGCGGGACAGTGGCGGCGCAGTGGTGCTTCCCGTGAGCATTGCGCTAACCCTAATCGGAAGGGTATGTCGGTGGGGTGACAGGCAGCACGGTCAACCTCGTGATGTGTGCCCTGGCCCCCCACCTCTATATGTAGCGCAGGTCACAGGGGCCCACTGTTCCATAACAGGAAACAGACGCCCCCGATTAGGGCGCAATCAAGGAGATTGATTTAGCCGTTGGGCTAATCAATACGGGATCAATCTCATTAAAAACGAGATCAACCTAACATTCTCCCCCTTGATCTCAACTTTTACTTTTAACTTTTACCTTTTACTTTACTCGTTTCATCACCGATTAGTACATAGAGCATGTTTCATCGTCACAGCTCAATTGCCGATAGAATCAGACAGCCACCATATACTTTTCAGTTTTGAAACAATAAACTATTACTTTTGGGCCTCTGTGATCCAAGAATCATAGACTTTCCATTAATCTCATGCCGGCTATGTGTTTCTGGAACACATCGAGTGGTAAGCCTTTCGTTAGCGGATCCGCAAGCATTTCCTTTGTCCTTATATGCTCGAGACTTATAGTTTGATCCTGGATCTTATCTTTCACAACATAATACTTTATATCTATTGCCTTTGTTGCATTACTCGACTTGTTGTTGTGAGCATATAATACTGCGGGCTGGTTGTCACAGTACATTTTTAGTGGTTTGTCAATACAATCTACCACTTTCAAGTCGGGTATAAATTTCTTTAACCATATCGCCTGTCCCGTGGCCTCATAACATGCTATAAATTCTGCATACATCGTGGATGCAGCAACTAATGACTGTTTGGAGCTTTTCCACGAAATAGCCCTCCTGCGAGAGTGAACACGTACCCTGACGTGGAGTTCCTATCATCTTTGTCTCCTGTCGTGGTGGTGTCACGGCAGATGCCATAGGATGGCTTAAGTTGTGGGCTCGCTAGGACGTTGGGGGATCCGGGGAGGGTTTGCGCACTCACGAAGCACGCATGGAGAACAACCAAGAACTCGCAAGAACAAACAAGAACAAGCAGAACCAAGAAGAAGCAAAGAACACCACGATGTACCCTGCTTCGGGGCCCTCTTGTGGAGGTAACACCCCTACTGCAGCACTAGCCTACTCTCTTTATATCTCAAGTGTTTACAAGTACAGAGTGCTCCTTGAGCTGTATCAAGAACAATGGTGAAAGCTCTAGGAAGAAGATGGAGCTTGGGGAAGATACTGCCCTCTCTCTCGCCCTCTCCCTCGTACTGGAGGATGTGGTAGCTTACTTATACACTAACCGAATTACCATTTTGCCCCTGGCTGGAAGTGATAATGGCATGGACAAGAGGAACAGGACAAGCCTCTGCCCCCTGTCCATCCAACGGCCGGACTGCCAGGCCTATCTTGCTCTTTCGGGCAATGGCAGCTGTAGCCCATCGGGTCTAGGTCACATCCTCTTTCCCGAATTGGCCGAGTCAGCTCCTAGGTTGCTGCGCTCCCAGGAATCCCGTGACCTGACCTGGCCGTCAAGTCCCTAGCAGGCCTATCTTGCCACTTTGGGCAATGGCAGGCGTAGCCCCCCGGGTCTAGGTCATATCCTCTTTCCCGAATTGGCCAAGTCAGCGCCTAGGGCCTTGCGACCCGGAAAACCTGCGACTTGACCCGGCTGTCTTCTCAGCCTCTGGCAGGAGACCTGCAGGACCCGTGAACCTTTCTGACATTACTTGGCCCTTGTGCAATATCCGGATTACCTTATCCGGGTCCTTCCTGACCAACCCGGCTAACTTAACCGGTTTCCTTCCTCTGATTCGGTTATACTTTACCGGATCCTCTCTGGCGTCTTCTCGCACTTTAGCTTGATCAAGTGCCAACCGACTCTCACGAGAGATCCGGCCCAAGTGACCCGGCTATATGTTGATCCGGCTAGCTCTTTGCAACACTTAACACCACATCTTTGCCCTACCCGGGGGCAGCCCCCCGACAGTAGTCCCCGAAGCTGGTGCGGTTCTACAGCCTCGGCTGAAGAGCCGTAGCAGGTTAAAAATAAACATCACTAACCGAATCACATATTATACAATCTTGTCTCAGGATTTCCCGGGACACTTGGCAGTGAATCTCTGCGCAAAGCCCCATAATCCGGATCTCTGATCTGACATGCCACTGACAGCACATCATCCGGATTCTCCGGGTACTCGAGTGCATTTGACCAAACGACCGCGTCTTCTCGTTTTCTCCGTTGACCGGCACACAGGATCCGTGCAACTGCTTCCAATTCTATGGCCCAACATGTGTTTGGAACACACGGCCACAGAGGTGGCCACAGAGTTCCAGGGTGCAGTTACCGTGCGACGCTCCGAAAACCGCGCAGTAGTGCGCCCGTTACCGCTGGGCGCTATAAATATGGGAGCGGGGATTTTTCTCTTCTTCTTCCTCACATCTCCCACTCCACGAACACCATCTGCGCCGCCGTCATCGCCACAATCTCGCCCTTCCAAACTCGCCGCGCCGGAGACATTCAACGCATCGGAGGAAAACGACCGGGGCCGCGCACCGTGCCCAGCGCCGCCGCTTCTTCGCCGAGCTCTTCCATTGCTGCGTTTCTCCCGTAAGTTTTCTTCGTCGCGACCATGACCACCGCGAGCGAGTTCATATCCACGGGGAACCCAGCCCTGTTTTTTGTAGATTCAACCCCATATACGTCCACGGTTATGCCTTAGCGCATTCCGTAGATTTTCCTTTCTAAGTTTTCTACTAGATTGCCTTAAACTTGCTTTCCACCGTATGAGCAGTTTCAACCAGATTTTACTTGTGATTTCCTTTCATTTTTACCGCCGCGATAGATCTTGTGAAACCCTAGGATATAGCGGAAAGTGTTTGTAATTATTGACCGAGTTACCCTTTCCGCTGAATCCGGTCAACTTCACCCGGGATAAACTCAGCCGAATCATTTTGGATTTGACCGGCTAAACCATTACCCGCTTCATTTTGACTCAGCCCTATCCGACCTCTTGCAGGATTGATCCGGATATGGCGAAGCTTCCTCCCGGCAGATGGGAGGGCTCAGATGTGACAAAAGACGACCTGGAATGGCTGTTAAGCACCCGCGTATAACTCTCAAGTTATATGCCGCAAACCGGGGAAGGAACTCGCACCGGTTCCCGAACCTGGTGAACGTGTGGTGTTTCTAGCGCATTTTGAGCGCGGATTCGGATTGCCGGCGAGTGATTTCTTCCGGGCTTTCCTGGATTTCTTTGGCCTACAGCCTCATCACCTCCCGGCTAATGCCTTCGTTCTCTATCGGCCTTTAGTTCCTTTTGCGAGGGCTATCTCGGTCTCTGGCCGACTGTCGATATTTGGGCAAAGTATTTCCACCTCCGCAAACATACTATTCCAGGCACTAAGCCGAAGCTGATGACTGCTTGCGGTCCGGTTAGCATCACGCCAAGGCAGGGATCCATCTTTCCCCGTATCACCGGCCTAGACACTGTCAGGAAGTGGCAAAGGTCTTTCCTTTATGTGAAGAGTGCAGAAGGCCATGATGCCCTTAATCTGCCCGAGTTCACGATCGAGCCACCCACAGCCGAATTGAACTTCGGATACAATCCGGCTGAGACTATTGTAGAACTTCAGACTGTACATGAAACTCTGGAGGACTTTCTGAAGAAGGGCCTGGCCTCGGATGATCTGCTCCGGACCTTCATCGGTCGCCGGGTCTGCCCTCTTCAAAGACGTGAACACAAGATATGCCACATGGGTGGTCTGCTAGATCCTACCCGGATCAGCAGGCATGACCTTAGCAAAGTCTCCATCAGGCGACGGGTAAACGCCATTGCCGCCACCGAGATGTCGGATAAATGGCGGTGGGGCGTAAAGCCGTTTTACCGAGAGCGCCTTCCACCACAGGTTAGTTCACCATTTTCCGAATCTAACCATATTTCATCAAAATGGCATCGGCCTAATCCGGATTTGCCCTGACTTTTCTGTAGCTGTTTGATCGCCAACTTATCGAAGATGGAGACCTCTCCACCAAAGAATGGGGACCGGATCTCAGCCCGCCGCGCGAGGACGAAGAAGATCCGGATACGGATGATTATCTGCCTATCCCGCGCGCCAAGCCAGTCCGCAAGGGTAAGCAATCAACTATTCACAACATCTCCGACGAGGAAGATGATGATTGCAGGATCTTAGATCCCATCGACGCCATTCCGATTTCATGGTCACCACCTTGTGTTCCAGCCAAACAAGATGCTGAAGGGACATCTCGGAAACGCACTGACGCGCCCGGATCTGATTCCCCTAAAGCCAAGAGAATAAAGAAGTCTGGCTCCAAGTTGAATCGCGTCAAGCCGATGCCTACCACCAAGGGGTAATACTGACTTAACTTCATTTGCTTTCTTCCTCTGTTAACCGAGTCATATCTATCCGAGTTAACTGTTTGCTTTGCTTTATGCAGTGATGTCCTCATCACCGCGCAGACTCATTCATCCATCTCTTCTCCCATTCCTCCACTGGATACGGCCATGGAAACCCAGTCTCCTGATCGAACTGCCACCTCACCAATGCGTGTCACAACTGCCAATATTCCTCAGCCGACTCCCATTTCAGAGCCGGTTATTGACTTGGAGAGTGAGGAAACCTCGGCTCCAATCCGAGATTCAAGTTGGCCACGCCCTCTCAAGGAGCTGGAGAAGGAAAAGGCCAAGACATCGGCTACGTCCTTGCCTAAGCCGGATCCTCGCCCTACTCCCGCAGCGCAAACCCTGCTGAACCAAGACAGCAGAAGAAGAAAAAGCAGAAGCAGCAACAGCAACAACAAACTTCCGAGAAGCCACAGAAACCGCAACATCAGAGACAGACCCGGGTGCATCACCTCCACCCCAGCCGACTCAAATTGCCTCTGGCCCAACTTCTGCCACCTCGGACAAGCAGGTGGTTGCTAGCAAGAACACTTCTGGTACTCCATCAGTGATTCGATTCGGGCAGGCCCTGTCGAATCCCGCCCTCCGAGCAGCGATAAGCTCGAGTCCGCCAAGCAATTCATTGAAGCTTGGAATGATGCTGACCTTGCCAAAGACTTCTCTACTTCAGCGCCACATCCGGCTGGGCCTAGTCGGATGTTTCAATCATTACACTCTGTACAGACCTCGGTCACTGAAGCTAACCGGGTGTTTGAGGTAAATTTTTCCGAATCTTGCTTTTATTTCAACATGATCAAACAGTACTATACCCAGTCCCCGAGATTCGGGTCGAACGACTGATACTCCTCCGAGTAAGAAAGTCATTCGGCTTGAATCTCTAAAAAACTTATCATGAATGTTGCCTTAACCGAGGACACCGTGGGACTTCCAGTCCCCGAGTCTCTTTTCCAACTGATTCGGTTAATCTCGGGCCAGTCCCCGAGATTCTTTTGACGCCATTTGCCTGTTTTCTTTCAGGAAACCATGACCGCTCGCGGCAAGCTCTTTAAGCAGCTCGCCCATCAGCACCAGAAGCTCCAAACTTCCTTCGATGGGCTCTGTCTTGAAATGGACAAGAAAGAAGAAGAGCACAAGCGCGCTTTATCCGAGGAAAAATCAGAGTGACTCGGCTCCAGCGAGAGCTTGACCGAGTTGAAAAAGTGAAGAACAAGGTTAAAGGAGAGCGGGATACGCTGAAGCGTGAAAAAGACACAATCCAGAAGGAGCGGGATACTTTCAAAGCCGGACTTGCGGAGCGGGCCAAACTGGACAAGCAAATTCAAACGAACATTGCCGAATCTGAAGCCGAAGTCAAAGCGGCTAAAGAAGAACTGAGTGCTCACAAAGCGGCCAGTGCGAAATGGCTTGCTGCACTTGCTAGCCTTAATGATGACATGGATCGTAAGTTCACCGAATCTCCTCTTTTCTTTCTGCTCTTAACCAATACATATGCTTGTGTTCCTTCTCGCTGAACTCAGTATTAGCTTATTTGTTTGTAGGAGAGTTTACCAGCATCCGGCTTCAAGCCGCCAAGGCTGTGAGAAACGCCCGAGCTGAGAGAGCTAAATTAACCGAGGCTCCCCTACCAGAGACATGGGACATCGAAGATCATATTACAGCACTTAAGGCTCGGATTGCTCCTTTGAAGGATTCCCATATTGGTCTGCTCAATGCAAGTCTCAAGGCTCACCGAATCTTGTTTCCTGAAGCGCGGCAAGTTGTGCCTGCGGAGGAGCTGATCGAGACCTGGATCAAGCAATGACCCGGTTACAGCAGTGGAGGTCTTCGTCCGCCCGCGCTGGTGCTGACGCAGCTTTGCTATTCATCATGTCCTGGTATGAGCTAATTGATCTTGCCAAAGTGCGCTCATTTCGCGAGGGTTCTCCGTGGGCTACAGACCCTACCCGGATCAAGATCCGTGAAGAAGCCGCCAACTTCATGGCCGAATTTGCACGCACCAAGCATCTTGATCTGGAGGCTCCGGTCTACTCGGATGGAGAAGAAACTGAAGAAGAGGAATCGGACGACGCCTCCGCTGAAGAATACGCCGATTCTGAGGGCGAGTCTGATGATTCGGCTAACTCTGCCGAACACGCTCCTATCAAGATCCCAGCTTCTGACTCGGCTAAGAATACCGAAGCAACTCCGGCCCAGACTTCGGAGATACCAGCAACTGATTCGGCAGAGATTACTAAACAAGCTTCAGCTGATCCGGATACCTCCGAATCTGCCCAGCCTTCAAGCTCTCCACGCAAGGTTACCCCTGAAGTTCCTCCATCTGAGCCCATCCTTGCAACCGAGCCCCCTGCAACCGAATCTACTCCAACCGAAGCTCCTGTAACCGAGGCTCGCGCGCCCGAGGTTCCTTCAACCAAAGCTCCTGCCACCGAACCTGCTACAACCGAGTCTGCTGCTTCCTGAAGTAACTTAGTGAAAAAACGTTAAATCCCCGGTATGCCGGGAGCAGATGTAATAGACTATTTTAAGTTCTTTCGAGACTACTTTAAATTTGCTTAACATGATCCGGACGAGGTTTATGTTGGATCATTTTAAACCGAGTCCCCGAGTCTGTTTTCTTGTTTACTATTTTTGCCGAATCTCTGCTCTTGTCTACCTTTTAGGTGTTTGACAGTCGAGTCACAAGATAGGAATCATAGCATACAATACTTGAAACATGCGAGTTGTGGTTTAGAATCATTCAACATAAACGAAAAATAAATAACAGGGGTTAGTAAACGACATGTGCCGAATCGGTTTTGGACCGAGTCCCCGAGTCCATTTTCATGTTTCCCATATTCCTCATCTCTGCTCTTGACTACCATTTTGGTGTTTGTCAGTCGAGTCACGAGATCAACAACACAACATACATTACTTGAATTTTGGGACGAGGTTCAAAGCAATTCGGCACACGAACGGTATGGACAAAACAGTAAAAAACACATGCATGAGTACGAAGCAGTCCCCGAGTCCAGACTCGGATTGCTGCAATTTCATTTATGATAAACTGAAATACATACATTGCGCCCTTAGGAGTAAAAGGGTCGAAGCAGAGCTACATTCCAGGTCTCTTAGTTTCTTGTCCGGGTCTGTCCAGGCCATCCTTCCTTGGTTCCTGTGCATCTACAAGGTAGTACGAGTCATTGTGCATAGCCCTGCTCACAATGAAAGGTCCCTCCCATGGAGGTGACAACTTGTGTCGGCCTTTGCTGCGCTGCACCAGCCTTAGCACAAGATCACCCTCATGAAACACTCGAGGGCTGATCTTTCGACTATGATATCGTCGGAGATTCTGCTGGTATATTGCTGTCCGAGATAGAGCCAATTCTCTTGCTTCCTCTAGCAGATCCACTGCATCTTCCCGAGCCTCTTTTGCCTCGGTTTCAGTATACATTGCCACCCTTGGTGCATCATGTTCTATGTCTGTGGGTAGCACAGCTTCTGCCCCATAAACCAGAAAAAATGGCGTATAGCCAGTTGACCGATTCGGCGTGGTCCTTAGACCCCACAGTACTGATGGTATCTCGTCTATCCAGCATCCCGGAGTTTTCAGCAATGGTTCAATGAGACGAGCCTTGATGCCGGCCAACACCAGGGCATTTGATCTTTCCACTTGCCCATTAGACTCCGGATGTGCCACCGAGGCTATATCTAGCCGGATTCCCTTATTCATGCAAACCGAGCAAACTCTCCGACAGCAAAGTTTGTGCCGTTATCCGAGATGATGCTATGAGGGTATCCGTATCTCAAAATAATTTCTTTCAGAAAGTCACAGCCGAACGACCATCTACTTTCCGGATTGGTTTCACCTCTATCCACTTGGTGAACTTATCCACCATCACCAGCATATGTGTCATGTTACCCCTAGCCGGCTTGAAATCTCCCACCATATCTAAACACCACACAGCAAACGGCCAAGTGATAGGAATTGTTTTGAGCGCGATGCGGGTAAGTGTGTCTGCTTGGCAAACCTTTGGCATCCTTCACATTTTCGGACTATGTCCTCTGCATCCGCGTGAGCAGTGGGCCAGTAAAATCCATGCCGGAACACCTTAGCCACCAGGGCTCTTGTACTGCAATGATGTCCACATTCACCCTGATGTATCTCAAGGAGCATCTCCTTGCCCTCGGCTGGCTCCACACAACGCTGTAGCACCTCGGTTGCACTCCTCTTGTATAACTCCTTGTTGATGATGGTGTAAGCCTTGGACCTCCTCTGCACTCGCCTAGCTTCGGTTTCATCATTTGGCAAACTCCCCTCCGACATGAACTTCATGATTTCTTCAGCCCATTCCGGTACTGGATGCAAAGGGAATAAGTGCTCATCTACTTCCACTGGTTCGGCCGCCATTATTTCTTCTATCAGCTTCTGCCCATTCCCTAAGATTCGGTTATCACCACCTTCTCTGCTCCTCTTTCCTAAGATCCGGTTAGCAGTCCCCGGGTCTCGCCATGCAGTCCCCGGGTCTTCCCCAATGTACTCGACATCAACATTCATAGGGACAGCCTCAGATTCTTGCTTTGGGATAAAAATTGACTCGGAATCAGGCGAAGGTTTGATTGAAGGGACCCTTAGGTGATTCAAGGATATCCGGGTGGAATTGCATCCCTAGACGACCCGAGTTTTGACAGGACATCAGCAGCTTCGTTCTCCAACCGAGGTATGTGCTTGTACTCGCAGCCTTCAAAAAATCCTGAAATTTTCTGGACATGAAACCGATACAGTGCCATATTGGCATCAAGAGCATCCCAATTTCCAGAAGATTGCTGCACAACTAAATCCGAATCACCAAAACATTCTATTCGGCGGATGCCGATGTCCCTGGCCACATTAAGCCCATGGATCAGTGCCTCATATTCGGCCACATTGTTTGATGCTGAGAAATGAATCTGCAACACATATCGCAATTGATCTTGCTTCGGTGACGTGAGTACCACCCCAGCACCTAATCCGATTTTGGTTTTGGAGCCATCAAAGTGCAACTTCCAGTAATTGTAATCCGGCTTGGGTGGTTCATACTGCATCTCGGCCCAGTCACAAAGGAAATCTGGTAAAGCCTGAGACTTGATAGCATCCCTTCTCTCATAATGCGGGGTGTAAGGAGATACTTCTATTGCCCACTTGGCAACCGGCCAGTCGCATCTTTGCACCCAATGATCTCCGCGATTGGAGCTTCACATACCACGGTAATCGGGTGTTCTTGGAAATAATGTTTCAACTTTTTGGCCGCCAGGTATACACCGTATGTCATCTTCTGGTAGTGAGGATAATTTTGCTTTGAGGTTGAGATCACCTCACTTAAATAGTACACCGGTCTCTGCACAGATTTACCCTCCTCTTCTCGCTCTACCACTATGACCACACTTACGACCCGGTTAGTGGCCGCAATGTAAAGTAGCATTGGCTCATTCGGCAAAGGTGACGCCAGAATTGGTGCAGTGGACAACATCTTTTTTAATTCGTTGAAAGCCGAATCTGCTGCGGGGTCCACGTGAACCCGGTGCTCTTTTTCATAACTGATACAAGGGCAAGGCTTTTTCTCCTAGCCGACTCACAAACCGACTCAACGAGGCTAAACACCCTGTGAATTTTTGTACATCTTTTAGACATTTAGGCAATTTCATTCTTTCTATGGCTCGGATTTAGCCGGATTCACCTCAATACCTCGGCTCGATACAAGGAAACCGAGCAACTTTCCAGCCGGGACACCAAAGGTGCATTTATCCGGATTCAATTTCAACCGATATTTTCTCAAGTTCACAAATGTTTCCTCGAGATCCTCGAGGAGAGTGTGTTTTTCTTTAGTTTTGATGACGATATCATCGACATACACCTGCACATTCTTGCCCATTTGGGAGTGTAAGCATTTCTGCATACATCTCTGATAAGTTGCACCGGCATTTCTCAAACCGAAACACATGACACGATAGCAATACGCCCCGTACGGGGTAATAAAAGCAGTCTTTATTTGATCTTTAGGGTTCAGTGGTATCTGGTGAAAACCAGAGTACGCATCAATAAAAGACAACAACTCACACCCAGCAGTAGAATCGATCACTTGATCAATCCGAGGTAAAGGAAATGGATCCTTCGGGCACGCCTTGTTTAGGTTGGTGAAATCGATGCACATGCGCCACACCTTGACCACCGCTGGTTCGTCCTTCTTCTTCTCTACCAGAACCGGATTGGATATCCAGTCTGGATGCAACACCTCCATAATGAATCCGGCTGCAAGCAACTTAGCCAGCTCATCCAGCACCACTTTTCTTCGATCATCTGAGAGACGCCGAGTCGGTTGCCTCACCGGTTTTACATCCGGCCTGACAAATAAAGAGTGCTCTGCCAACTCCCTCGGAACACCAGGCAGGTCCTTAGCCGACCATGCAAAGATATCCCGATTCTCACGGAGGAAGTGACAGAGCGCGCTTTCCTATTTCTCATCCAGCCCGGCACCAATGATGGCCATGCGCTCCGGGTTCTCCGGGTCAATGGGATCTTCTTTGTTCCTTGGGCATCTCAAATGTTGCACCTCCATCCGGATTGGTCATAGCCAGCACACCGAGCTGAGCTGACTTCGCCATTGCCACCACCTCATGCATCTTGCTCTTCTCAGCTTGGATCACCAATGATTCGGCTAAGGTGGAACCGATCGTGGCACACTGTATGGCCTTTTGTAATCTCCCGCAACAGTGATAATACCATTCGGGCCTGGCATCTTTATCTTGAGGTAGGCCACATGGGTGGATATCATGAACTTGGCTAACGCAGGCCGGCCAAGTAGAGCATGGTATGGGCTCTCCAAATCTACCACCTCGAACTCGAGACTTTCAAGCCGGTGATTGTCCTTGGTACCAAACAGCACATCTACCCAGATCTTACCCATTGGGGAACAAGACACCCCGGGTACTATACCATGGAAGGTACAACTGCTCTGCTGCAACTGATTCGGCGAAATACCCAACTTGACCATTGTGTCCCGATACATGATGTTTATGGCACTGCCATTGTCAATCAAGACTCGGCTAAACCTCACGTTAAGCTTGGGTCCACCAAAGTCGGATCCACCACTAGTGCATAGTTTCCTGGACTTGGCATAATTCTGGGGTTATCAGCCCTGCTCCAAGTGATCTCCTGCTCGGACCAATTCAGGTATTTTGGGACTGCTGGTATGACTGCATTCACCTCCTTCGCCCTTCGCAGCTGACTTTTCTTGTCAGTTGGCTCGGTCACAAAAACCACATAACTTTGATGAGCCTCCTTGTACTCATTACCGGGGTATCCACCTTGCCGACTCGGACCAGCACCATTGTCATTGCCTCCCATGTTTACCAGGTTAACCGGCTTTGTGGCTGCCGGTCTTGGAGCTCCTGCGTTCACCGGGATTGTATTGGCTCCGGTTAAAGGCATATTCGGCCTGAAATTCGGTCTAGGAGCACCTCTCTGAGGTGGTCCTCTCTGACCCTCCGCCTGAATGCGATGATGCCAGCTACAATTCCGAGTTGAATGATTGGCCGGCTTGCGTGGGTCTGTTGTGTGATAACAGCAAGGCCCGTCCAATCTTGCCTCAAAGGTTAGAGGAGGACTCGATCCATCCCACACCTTCTTTGGCCAGGCACCTTGATTCGGCCTCCAAGCTGGACCCTCAGTCTTTTGTCTCTGACCATCTCCTGCTCCAGGATGGTCCATATTCACTGCAGCCACCTGATCTGAACCGTATCTATAATCCGGATCTCTTCTTTTGTAACCGAATTCATGTCGGTCATTGGGCCTCAATGGTCCTACTCGGTTATTAACCGGTTGCCTCCTGCTTGTTCCCACTGCATCCAATGCGGGCTGTGTCGGATCACCAAGAGCATACGTATCTGCTATCCGGATCGTTTCCGCCAGTGTCTTGGGCATATCCCTCTGGAGCTTCTGCCAGAGCGGGGTGCCATGTCGGCAACCCTGCGCAAACCAAGAAATCGCCTGCTCCTCCACGACACCTTCGCAAGAGTTGCGAATGTTGCTCCACCGAGTTAAAATTCTCGGTCTGTTTCCCGTTCTTCCTGCTTGCACGCAGCCAGGAGCTGAGGTCGGTTAGGCCTCTTGTAGGTGCTGGAGAAATTACTGTAAAATGCCTCCTCCAAGTCCATCCAAGAGTTGATACTACCCGGCGGTAAGTTGTTCAGCCAAATCCGGGCTGGCCCTTCCAACATGTGCGGGAGATACCGGACCGCCCATCGGCGATTGCCCCCCGCAATGTGCACTGACGATACATAGTCTATCAGCCAATCTTGTGGCTTTGTGTTGCCATTATATGGCTTTGTGCTTCGGCCAAGCTGAAATAACGGCACACTCGGCTCGTTCATGATCCGAGGTCCAAAACATGGAGGACCCGGTGGGCCTTGCTCTTCTAGCTTCTCGGACTGGTAAATTCTATCCAACTTGAGACGCTGATCATTCGGATCTAATGCCCGAGGTCCCAGTCTTGATGCAAGTGCATTATCATACGTCTGGTATCCGGCTCGCGCCATAGCCGAATTTCCGTCATCATAGCGGTAACCCGCCTGGCCACCACCTTGCTGTTGCGCTCGCACAATCACTTGCTGCCCAGGAGGACGAGGTGGTTGACCTCGGCCAGCCGAATTGCCCCTTCCAGCTCCCGGGTAACCTCGTCCACCACTGTTTCTACTTTGGCCACCTCTTCCTTGAGCGGCTAGCTGCTTGCCGGCATACTCAGCATCATAGGTCTGCAGCTGCTTGCTCTTACCCGAGTTCACGCTCTGGGCCCGGTCAACTCCGACGTGCGGGGATGACGCCTGCCCCTTGGATCTCTGGCTAACAGCCTTAACCGACACTACTACCGAGAAACACCTGCATCCGGATTAGCTTTCCGGTAAGCCTCATTCTGCCGGTTACACACATCTACTAGCTCATTGACTCTCTCTGCCTGCTTCCGCCAAGCGTCCCCGGTTAGTGTGCTCAACTCGGCTCGCGCTGCCGCTGCAGCCCTAAGATTCTTAGCCGGGGAGCTATACACCGGCTTGCCTGTGCCAGATCTATGACTAGTAGCCTTACTGAGCTCGATCCTGCAGCTCTAGCTAACTCGTCATTGAGGTCCTTACCCCGGTTACGCAACTCGGCTTTCTTGCGTGAGCGATGCACTACAGGAGTAAAGCCATCGGTGATACCATTGGCAGCATTGTACTCTCTCATATCTCTATCAAAGGCTTGCCTAGACTCCACCACTAACCGGGCTTCTTTTTGCAACCTCAGGCGCTCTGCCTCTAGCTGAGCTACAGTGAGCTCTACATCTGCCCCAGGTGCCACTGGCCGAGATAGCTTCTCCAGGACATCCTCTAAGGGAGCCTCCCTACTTGACATGCCAAGCGGGCCAACCGGATCGGTTCTCCTTTGGGAACTTCGCTGTCCGAGTCGGCTTGCAACCGGATCAACTGGCGTGGCCAGCTCCTCGGGCATGCTTTGCTGGCATCTCCTTTGCCAGCTGGCACTGGTTCCCCCATTACCTCCACGCTACTCCCGGGGCGAGCGCTACGCCGTCCGAGAGCTGCGCGGAAAGAGGGAGGATCCTCAGCCACGAGCACCTGCGCCGGGTACTCGCGGACAGGCTCGGTGGCGACGTAGGTGACGAAGCTGCCGAGCGTCATGAGGAAGCCGTCAGCGGGGAAGGGCTTGTTGGCGAAGCACCCCGCGTTGTCGCTGATGAAGTTGAACTCGCCGATCTTGCAAACGAGCCCAGAGAGGACCCGCTCGCCGGAGCCAGTGACGGTGCCCGTCCGGAAGGAAACCCCAGCCAACGCCACTGCTGCCCCACGGTGGGCGCCAACTGTCGTGGTGGTGTCACGGCAGATGCCATAGGATGGCTTAAGTTGTGGGCTCGCTAGGACGTTGGGGGATCCGGGGAGGGTTTGCGCGCTCACGAAGCACGCATGGAGAACAACCAAGAACTCGCAAGAACAAACAAGAACAAGCAGAACCAAGAAGAAGCAAAGAACACCACGATGTACCCTGCTTCGGGGCCCTCTTGTGGAGGTAACACCCCTACTGCAGCACTAGCCTACTCTCTTTATATCTCAAGTGTTTACAAGTACAGAGTGCTCCTTGAGCTGTATCAAGAACAATGGTGAAAGCTCTAGGAAGAAGATGGAGCTTGGGGAAGATACTGCCCCTCTCTCTCGCCCTCTCCCCTCGTACTGGAGGATGTGGTAGCTTACTTATACACTAACCGAATTACCATTTTGCCCCTGGCTGGAAGTGATAATGGCATGGACAAGAGGAACAGGACAAGCCTCTGCCCCCTGTCAATCCAACGGCCGGACTGCCAGGCCTATCTTGCCTTTCGGGCAATGGCAGCTGTAGCCCATCGGGTCTAGGTCACATCCTCTTTCCCGAATTGGCCGAGTCAGCTCCTAGGTTGCTGCGCTCCCAGGAATCCCGTGACCTGACCTGGCCGTCAAGTCCCTAGCAGGCCTATCTTGCCACTTTGGGCAATGGCAGGCGTAGCCCCCCGGGTCTAGGTCATATCCTCTTTCCCGAATTGGCCAAGTCAGCGCCTAGGGCCTTGCGACCCGGAAAACCTGCGACTTGACCCGGCTGTCTTCTCAGCCTCTGGCAGGAGACCTGCAGGACCCGTGAACCTTTCTGACATTACTTGGCCCTTGTGCAATATCCGGATTACCTTATCCGGGTCCTTCCTGACCAACCCGGCTAACTTAACCGGTTTCCTTCCTCTGATTCGGTTATACTTTACCGGATCCTCTCTGGCGTCTTCTCGCACTTTAGCTTGATCAAGTGCCAACCGACTCTCACGAGAGATCCGGCCCAAGTGACCCGGCTATATGTTGATCCGGCTAGCTCTTTGCAACACTTAACACCACATCTTTGCCCTACCCGGGGGCAGCCCCCCGACATCTCCGCAAAATCTGCGTCTGAATACCCTCTTAGTTCTAGGGAATCAGATCTTCTATATGTTAGCATGAGGTCTTTTGCGCCTTGCACGTAACGCAATGCTTTCTTTACCATGTTCCAGTGTTCATGGCCTGGATTTTCTTGATATCTACCGAGTACCCCGGTGATAAAAGCTAAGTCAGGGCGAGTGCACACTTGTGCATACTGTAAGCTTCCAACAGCCGAAGCATATGGTACTGCTTTCATTCGATCGATCTCATATTGACTTTTGGGACATTGAAATTTTCCAAAACTATCGCCCTTGACTATCGGAGCAGGTGATGCGCTACTTTTATGCATATTATATTTCTTTAGAACCTTTTCTAAATATGCCTTTTGTGATAGTCCTAGCACTCCATTCTTTCTATCCCGGTGAATTTCTATGCCCAAAACATATGAAGCTTCACCAAGATCTTTCATATCAAAATGTGAGGACAAGAATTTCTTTGTTTCTAGTAGTAGACTGACATCATTGCTTGCAAGCAAGATATCATCCACGTACAAATTAGGAAAATATATTTCCCACTTTTAAACTTTGCATAAATGCAGTTGTCCTCAACATTCTCTTTAAAACCAAAACTTTTAATTGTATTATTGAACTTTAAATACCACTGTCTAGAGGCTTGCTTTAACCCATAAATGGATTTCTTTAGGCGGCATCCCATATGTTCCTTCCCCTCCATGAAAAAACCGGTGGGTTGTTTTCATGTAAACATTTTCTTCTAAATCTCCATTTAGAAATGTCGTCTTTACATCCATTTGATGCAACTCTAAATCAATATGCGCAACTAGTGCCATGATGATTCTGAAAGAATCCTTACATGAGACCGGAGAAAATGTCTCATTGTAATCTACCCCTTCTCTTTGCGTAAAGCCTTTTGCCACAAGTCGCGCTTTATACTTTTCTACGTTCCCATTGGAGTCATACTTTGTTTTGTAGACCCATTTGCAGCCTACTGTTTTGGCTCCTTTAGGAATTTCCTCTAAGTCCCAAACATTGTTAGAACTCATCGATTTCATCTCGTCTTTCATGGCTTCCAACCACTTCGAAGAGTGAACGCTTCTCATGGCTTCTTCATATGAAGTGGGATCTTCTTCCATATGAACTGGTTCTGTATTATAAACTCTATAATCACTAGAAATAGCTGATTTCCTAGCTCTTTTAGACCTTCTAATAGTCTCATTCTCTGGCACATCATGTGTCTCAACGTGCGACTCTTCTTCTAAATGTGGCTGTCGTCGCTCCCTTTCATGCTCAACAACGGGTTGAGTCGGTTCCTGACGGGCAGGTTCCGAATCTTGCCTCGTTGTGGTCACGGGTGGAGTTACAAGAGGTGCTTGCACCACAACCTCTGGGATTATCGGTGCAGGTACAACAGGTAGGGCGAAAAATGGCTCATGGATCATCGGAAAAGGTGCACACACCCTCTTCTCCTCAAGATCAATTTTCCGGCCTACCATGCTCCCCCTCATCATTTCGTCCACTAAGAATACCGCGTGTCTCGTTTCTACAAACTTTGTGTATCTGTCTGCACAGTAGAAACGATAACCTTTTGATCTATCAGGATAGCCAATGAAATGGCAAGTTACTGTTTTGGGGTCTAACTTTGCAATGTGTGGATTAAAAACTTTTGCCTCAGCTGGGCTCCCCCAGACTTTTAAGTGGCGTAGAGAAGGAACTTTCCCTGTCCACAACTCGTACGGTGTTTTGGGCACCGACTTACTTGGTACTCTCTTGAGAATGTGAATGGCGGTTTTTAACGCATCCATCCATAATCCCAATGGCAGTGTGGAATAACTCATCATACTGCGCACCATATCCATAAGAGTACGGTTACGCCTTTCAGCTACTCCATTTTGCTGTGGTTCGCCCGGCATAGAATACTGGGCGACTATTCCATTTTCCTGTAAAAACCTTGCAAAAGGTCCAGGTACTTGACCATATGGAGTGTGCCGACCATAGTACTCCCCCCCACGGTCGGACCTGACTATTTTAATTCTTTTATCATGTTGATTTTCAACTTCAGCTTTGAATATTTTAAATTTATCCAATGCTTCAGATCTTTCTTTAATTGGATAAATATAACCATATCGGGAGTAATCATCTGTGAACGTTATGAACGAGTCATAACCATCCACACTTTTCACCGGAAATGGTCCACATATATCAGTGTGAATAATTTCTAGTGTCGCGGTGCTTCGGTTTGCACCCTTTTTAATTTGTTTTACGTATTTTCCTTTTATGCAATCTATGCATTGTTCAATATCTGAGAACTCTAACGGAGGAAGAATATCATTTTTAACGAGGTTTTCTATTCTTCCCTTCGAAATATGGCCTAATCGACAGTGCCATAACTTCGACGAGTCATGAGTTCGCTTTCTTTTCTTTTGTTCTTTGTTCGACAAGGAAATTTGTTCATTCACATTACTCACAGAATGCACTTTTTCACGCAAGGGTAACAAATAAAGCTTATCATGAAGTAAAGCAATACCCACACAAGCATCTTTAAACCATATGGCACACTTGCCATGACCGAAATAACATTCATAACTGTCTTTATCCAAGCACGATACACTTATTAAGTTTCTGTGAATCGAAGGAACAAATAAAACATCTCTAAGCATAATATTGAAACCATCAGCTAGCTCTAAGGAGACGTCGCCAACAGCTTCAACTTCTGCTTGAACTCCATTTGCGACTTCAATGTGTCTTTCGCTTCTTTGCATACTCCTTGTCGAATGGAATCCCTGTAAAGAATTTGCAACATGAACGGTTGCACCTGAGTCAATCCACCAAGTAGATTTTGAAAACTGTGTATACAGGGATTCATTTACAAAAGAAACTGTGTCTGTACCTTTCTTGGCCATTATCATCTAGAGCCAATCTGGGCAATCTTGCTTGAAATGCCCTTTCTTCTTGCAGTGGTGGCATGTATCTTTGTCCACTTGCTGAAACTGCTGGGGACCTTTGCCATGTGGCTTATGCTGGTGAGGACCTTTGCCATATGGCTTAGAAGGGGAACCGTTGTAGTTCCTGTTCTTGTTGTCCTTCACAAAGTTCAAGGAGCCCCCATTCTGGGACTTCAGCCTTTCCTCTTCTTGCGACAACATGGCAATGGTCTTTTCAATGTCCCATTTTTCAGGCGACACATTGTAGTTGATGATGAAATTTTCAAATTGTGGTGGCAGTGAAGCCATCACCAAGTGAACTATCAGTGCAGGCTTGAGCTCCAGATCAGCCTCCATGGACTTAAGCTTAGCAGCCATGTTGCTCATCCTGAGGATGTGCTCCCTTATGCCATGCGAACCTCCATGATACTTTTCTGTCACCAGCTGTTTGAGCAGCTGGGTAGCATAAGTCTTTGAAGAACCAGTAAACTGGCTCTTTATCTTTTGGAGATACTCTCCCACAGAGGCACACTCTTCAATTGAGCCCACAATAGCGTTCTCAACTGTGTTCTTTATGAATGCCATGCACTTTTTGTTGGCGTTCACCCACTTTTGGTTCTCTAGGGTGTAACCCATCTCTACTGGACCATAGTCCAGCTGCTTTTTCTGCCAAGTAGAATCATCATCATCTGTTGCTCTCACTGGCTCTGCTGGCTTGACTGGCTGTGGAGTACTCACAACCCAGTCGACCTCAGCGCAGACAAAAGCCAGTTCGACTTTCTTCCACCACTCAGCGTAGTTATCACCCCTGAGCGTCGGAATGTCCTTGAGGCAACTCATCAGGTGAAAACTTCCTGAAACCACAAGGATATAAGATAACAAAAACAATTGCATGTAATAATCCAACGTTGGTATAAATTAAAACATACAACCGTTTGTGCAATTAAAACTATATTACCGTTGGGCAATAAAAGAAATAAATGCACCTTTAAGACAGATCATAATCATGTTATTAACAACGTTGGTCATTTAACAACAAAATCATAATCATCATTAAGATCACTTTATCATGCTTTCAATTCTCACTTTAAATCATAATAATGCTATTAATAACGTTGGTCAAATAATAGCAGAATCATAATCAGCATTAATATCATTTTAATCATGCCTTTAATTTTCACTTTATTGCTCTTATGCAATTTCTTTTAACTATTTGCAGCGGAAACTTTTAAATAAAATATATACACTTTATACTTTTCAGAAACATTTCTGTGTACTTTTATATTTCCTAAACAAATTTTCGTTGGAATAATTTGAATAGGAAAAACTATGCAAAATTCAGCACAAAATTGGACAAAAAATGCCAAAAATGTGCTAAAAGGAAAAAAACTGTATATCTGCAGCCCGCGGCTATCTGTCGCGCGGGGCGACGCGTAACAGCGGTCCACGCCCGTGCGAGGCAGCGTTATCTGCCGCTCGCAGCGACGCGAAAACGGGCCCGCGGTAGCCCATGGCTCCTTCTTTCGGCCCATCGGCCCGTCTCGCGGCTAGGGTTTTGACAGGACGCATCCTGGCCGTCCGTTTCATCGGACGGCCCAGCGTCGTCCTCGCTGGGTCAACCCAGCGACGTCTCCTCCCGAGCCGAAAAAACGCGCTCTTTCTTTCCTTTCCTTCGCTCCCGAAACCCACGCTCGACGGCGGCGGAAGAACCGCCCCGGTCGCCGGCCGCCGGCCGCGGCGACCACGCGCGCTGCGCCGCGCCGTGCGCCACGTCGTTGCGCCTTTCGTGCCGTGCGCCTCGGGCCCTTGCGCTGGCGGCTGGCCGCGGTCGGCCTGCCCGCGCCCTACCTTGCCGGAGACGGCCAAAGCCGCGCCGTGGCGACGACCTGGGCGTGCGCCCCGCGCCTCCCCTCTTCTTTTCTCTATCTTTTTCTTCCACCAAAACAGAAACCCGAAGGCCAAAATTCGTGGAGAAGATGGTGGCGCCTCCCCTGCCCCTTTGCCGGCGCGTGCGTGCACCGAGGGTGGGCGCATCGCCGTCAAGCGGCGCAGGCGGCGGTGCCCTTTTTCCGGCGACGCACCGGTAAGATTTTCTTTCCCCTTTTGCATCTAGGGTTAGGTTTCGAGGTCTTTTTCTTTGCCCCCGAGGGGTGTGTTCTTCGTCCAGATGCCCCACTCGGGTGCGCATCTGGATCGAGCGGAACTGACGCGGCCTTGCGGCGGCGTTACTTTTCCGGCGAGCTCGAGGGCATCCCCGGTGACCTTTTTCTTTTGCTTTTGATTTTGAAACACTACCGAAACAAAAAATAGGATCTAAAACTGCTCTGATACCATTGTTAGATCCATAGGATACTCTATTCGGTAGATCAACGTGTTCATCATGTAGATGTGTGTAAACAGAGAGAGAGGGGATCGGAGATGCAAACCTTGGCTCTGTCCAGAGGAGCTCGAGGAGTCGGCCATGGTGGTCGACGGTGGTGGCTGCGGGACAGTGGCGGCGCAGTGGTGCTTCCCGTGAGCACTGCGCTAACCCTAATCGGAAGGGTATGTCGGTGGGGTGACAGGCAGCACGGTCAACCTCGTGATGTGTGCCCTGGCCCCCACCTCTATATGTAGCGCAGGTCACAGGGGCCCACTGTTCCATAACAGGAAACAGACGCCCCCGATTAGGGCGCAATCAAGGAGATTGATTTAGCCGTTGGGCTAATCAATACGGGATCAATCTCATTAAAAACGAGATCAACCTAACACTGCTATGAACGTCTCTGCTGTTCATGGAGAGATTATCTTGATTCTTGAGTATACTTAATCAACGCTTTATGCAGGATTTGGAACCAATAGTCCATGGGAGGGGCAGGAAGGATAGCATGGACGAAATGTACTTCGGGGTGCACGACCAACTCCTATTTGCCAGGAAGACAGAACCTGTTCAAGGTATCACTTACGTACCTTCTTCATTTCATCCCCATACATGCAGTTACCTTGTGCCGACTTAATTTGCCTGCTTAGGTATGTGACAAATCTGCCTCAATTTTATACATGTAGGAGCCCAATGGACAGGAATAGTCACAACAATTGCGGTTGAGATGCTAAAGGCAGATATGGTCGATGCCGTGGTTTGTGTACAAAGGCACCCAGACAAGAATCGGATACCACATTGTTGTGTTTACTTGCTAAAGAATTACTCGTAAACTTGACTAATGATCTTCACTTATCACCTTGATCTGCAGTGATCCAGACGATAGGTTTGCTCCGAGGCCTGTTTTAGCCAGGTATAATGGGATTGATTAGTTATTCTTGAAAAAATGGGATTGGTTAGTCATTCTTGAAGAAATGGGATGGATTAGTTATTCTTGAAAGAATGGGATTGATTAGTCATCAGTTTAAGAGACTTGCTATATGACTTACATTGTTTTGTGTTGCACTTCTCATTACTCAATAGATACCCCGCACTTTAAGTAATTTTTGCTTGCATGTGAGCTAAAAACCTTGTAATTGGTCTATCAGTTCAGTTCATGATACCAAGAACCTTGTCATTGGTCTATCTATTCATCTTTCATGATACCCATTCTTCATAAAATTGTGAACAAGATTCAAGTGTTTTGCTAGGACTCCAGAAGAAGTGATTGCAGCCAAAGGTGTCAAGCCAACATTATCACCAAACCTGAATACACTTGCCTTGGTAGAGGTAAACCTGTCGTTCATGCTATATACTTTTCTTCTGTCGTTAGCTAGTGTATCTTGTCTCCATGCCCTTCTCAATCTAAAAATGGGTCATGTATCATGATGGCAGATATCTGAAGTAAGTAAAGAACATATGCTCTCTGAACATGAATTTGGACTTGTTTGTTAAACCATTTGCTCCTATACCCCAATTCCAGCGAATGGAAATTTATGCCAACCAATGCCCTTTCCATTTGTGGCTCCAAAAGCAAAGCAAAGCCCACTTTAGGTGCTATTGCCAAAGACAATGCTATGATGTCTTGATTGTTGTGTCATACGTCCTTTTCCGATCCTCTTCTCAAACCTGGGTTTCATGATTTCCTTTGGCAAGCTGCTGGTGTAAAGCGTCTTCTTTTTTGTGGCGTGGGTTGCCAAGTGCAAGGTATTTACCTTTTTTGAGGCGTACAACAAGGACGGGCGCATCGACTCGATGCTAAAAGAAACGAAGCAAACTGTCAAATAGGCGTGCGTGCTAAGAAACAAAGCAAATATGGTAGTATAGCAAAGCTAGCTAGGTACTGTAGACTGTTATATATCGAGCTTCACATGCATTATTGGTGAATGAGCTTAATAAATGTGATTCTACCATCATTATCTTGATCCGGTTGATGCATGGTCCGTGCGCTTGGTTTGCTGGGGGGAAACAATCGCAGCACTGTGCATTGTGCATACGCTGCCCAGTTACTAACTGCATGTACTGATACCCAGGGCGTGATTCCTTAATAGTTTGGTCTCAAAGGCGTTAAGAAGTTCTTCTCTGAGGGGGAGTGAAATAAGTATCTCATGCTGCACCCGGCTCGAAATGATGCTGATTGACCGGTTCATTAGCGGGGAACGGCCAAAAAACCGTTACAAGTGCATCAACATGGTCAAAGATAACCATATTGGGCAGACCCGGCCGACCTGGCTATCCACATGAAACACACGCCGCAAAATAACCTGTGCAACACACACAAAATAATTTGCATACCACAAAATAACCCCATTCAAAGTTTGTATTAATTTACAGGTGGGCGTATGCGTCTGGGTTCACATTTGCTGTCCTTGTTTTAAGTGATCTGTCATTTCTTCAAAACCCTTAACTGAGGAAAAGGCGTGATATTTCATCATGTGTCAACCAAGTGGTTAACCAGAGGATAAGAACACCAAGTTTTATTCCGAGCTGATTTAACATCAACCAGAAAACAGACCACAAGACAAACAACCTCACTGCTTCTCACCTACCAACATACAAGCGCCGCTCGGGCTAACTAAACATGGGTTTTACGCCGCTTGACGGCCCCTAGCTCTGGGTGTAGGATGAGATGAGAACGCGGGATTCCTTCGCGGGATCCTGCTTCAAGAGAGTTTGGGTTGCTAAGGATAGCAGGCGAGGGTGGGGATAAACGGCAGCTAGGACTGGGTCTCATATAAGCTGGGTTGTGTCGATTCCTTCTCATGGAAGAAATCGGCGAGCCTCTATCGGGGAATGGGACAAGTCCTACTGTACCATACTATTGACCGACACCAGCCATGCCAGTTAGGCGGAGATGGGCTAAATCCATCGGGCTCACTGTCGGGCAAAAGTAAGGCGGGGTTTTCCATGCTAGGGTAGTCTACAGCCAGCCTGGTGCTCTGATACCACTCTGTGACACCCCTCCCTGGCACATATCACCAGAGAGGCAGTCGTCCCGTGCGCCAGCCCAGGATAACTGGCCGCACGTCACAACAGTGTAACATAATGAATATCATTACGCAATCAGACACAAGAAGTGCTGCAAAAGGGGTTTACAAGGCCACCAAGGAATGACAAAATATCAATCCAAGCATGGCACGATACAGAGGTTTAACTGGCAGCGGAAGACATTAAGAGGCTACGGCTTGGAGCGGCTCCACTCCACATGTTCTGGCTGGGCTACTGATCCTAGCACGCTCTTGCTTCAAATCCTTGCTAAGGAAGAAGGTGGATCTTCGCTGAAACTAGCCATTGGAATAGCCAACGTGAGTACAATGATGTACTCGCAAGACTAACAACCACTCGACACGAGCAGTCTAACAATCATGCATCAAGGTATACATTGGAAATAAAATCTACAACATGGCAAGAGTCTACTCAAGATAGACCAATATGATAACATAAAGGTAGCATGGCATCACAAGCAAAACATGGCATAAGCAAACAACAAGAGTATCACCAGTACAGAGTCCAAGCCAGGTGGGGTTGGATCGTATACGGCAATCAAACAAAGAGGTTACCTGTGACGAGTAGACGACTGTACCAGTTGGTACCACATCTTTCAGGGAGTTTCGTTGTTGCTAGAATGAGATCACGTTTCTCATTCCACAACATCTAGGCTGTCAAGCCTCTAGCCAACTCTGGCTTAATTTCTTGCCAACTATGGCTTTTACTCAAGCCAACTCTGGCTGTCATTCCAGCCAACTCTGGCTATCTCCGGGGCATGCACGGTTGATGTTGGATCTGGCCTAACTATAGGCTTCCAACGCATCACACCGCCATCCCATTCACCTCACAAGTAACATTCCCTGCATCATCTTATTGTTCATTTAGTGAAATCAGGTTGTTCATCTTTCTTTCAAACAAGCCTTAGGTTTAACCTCCTGACACGACACGGACACACAGTGTGACTGACACTGAACTGTTGTTCCATAACCTTGGAACAAGGCTAGACATCTAGATTTGACACTCTCGAGAGGTTGCAGATACCACCCATCTAAGTGCACCACACTCAGCCGGTACTTTAGGATATCATCCTTAAGGCGAACTCAGCAAGATACACTCACCCGACCGTTCACGCTACCAAGACACTCCCTGTATAGCTGCCGACACAACTCTATGCCTTATGACGAAGTGAATCCGGCACGCCCCCAACGGATGAGCGACGCCTAGCTCCGGAACCTTCACAAGACTAGCCCCGACCACAAAGGTAACCGACTAGTCTTGCCAAAATGGTAGCATCAAAGGAGGCTCAATAGGTTACGTAGGTCAAGGCCCGCCATATGAGCGACAGTGGCAGTGCTTTCGATGTTCAGATTAGTGGCACCGTGGACTGACCTATCGTTGTTTGGAGGGGTGTTTATTTAGTCAAGTTTCATCACAACAAGTCCAAAAAACAGAGGATTAGTCCAACACAACAACCACAATAACACAATAATATATCTTCAAACAACAAGATATTAGCAACATAATATTTCAAGCAATAGTATTGTCCAAACTTAGCAAAATAAAACGTCAACCGGAAGACTACGGCGGCGATCCCGCCGACCAGTGCCTTCTCGTTCGACAAGGAAAAAGAAACGTCAACCGGAAGACTACGACGGCGATCCCGCCGACCAGCGCCTTCACAGATCGACTATAAAAGATAGCACAGTTGGTTAGCGTCGACGGGTGACTGTGGCAGAGATACCTCCGACCAGCGCCATCGCAGATCGACGTTAATGTTTTAGTGAGACGGCGGCGGTTCCCCCAGTCCATTGTCTCAAGAATGATGTGTGTTTGATAAACATTAAAAACACATAATATAACCAAACAAGTACGATAAATAAATATGCAACATGGCAGGAGCATTATTACAAGTTTCATATTAAACCCGAACAACAACAGACCTGCATAAATATAACAGTACCCAGACAAAAATATAAACACTCGGCATGGCAATCAACAAATAAACAAACAACATTGTGGGACTGCTCATAGCAAGTGGTTAGCTTGCCTGAAGGCGGGGATCCATTTGGCTTGGAAGGGTCGGGGTGGTTTCGCGGCGTCGGGGGTCGAAAGCCGCTCTCCGGAAACTCCGGAATGCACCCACTTAAGGGGGGCACCTCAAGAACTGTCTTTGAACAAGGTGGGATTCATACCACTGGAAAGGGTTTGTCGAGACAAGAATTTAGGAATTTGAATCGCCTCAAACGGAGTTACGGTTCAAAAGATATCGATGAGCGAAAGATAACTAATTGTCGCTCACCAGAAAAAAAAACGAAGTGGGCCGAATCTTGGTGGGCTGGGCTGCTCACATTTTTTTCTTTTTTTTCTTCTTTTCCTTCTTTTCTTTTCCCTCCTCTGGTTCTTCTTCTTCTTCCCGCAGGAGCTCGACAGGGGAGCACGGCGCAGGGCTCGCCGGCGCTGCGGCCACGGGGGAAGGCCTGGGGAGCTGGGGATCGTCGGGGAATGGCTCGCCGCGCCCAGGGGGAGGCTCGGTGCCAGGGGGGAGGCAGGGGCGCGGTGCTGCCATGCCTGAAGCTTCGGCCATGGCGGGATTTTCTTCGAGCTCCCGTGCGCTTCTTCGAACTCCGGTGGTGCAGGGGAGATGGGAGGGAGTGAGGGAGGGTGGTGTGGTTCCTCAGGGCCTCGGGGAGCTCTTTAAATAGGCGGGGGCGGAGGGGGGCAGTGGAGGTCGTGGCCATGCCTGTGGCCACCGATGGGGCGTCGATGTGCACCGATGATTGGAGGCTTCGGTCGCGTCGTTCTCCGGCCACAGGAAGGTGATAAGAGAGAGGAGCTGGACGCACAGGAGGGGCACTGCTCGCGCGGCGCGTTGGGTAGCGCTTGGAGGTGCGATGTACGCGCGGCGCGGCGGCTAGCTGCTGGCCGTGCTTGGAGAGGGAGCGAGGTGGCGAGCGAGGGCACAGGGGGGCCTGGTAAGGGGACAGGGGGGCTCGGCCGCGGCGTTGCGCTGCTGGACAGCGAGGCAGAGAGCAGGGCAGAGGCGGAGGACATGAGGTCGACACCATGCGCATCCTGGCGTTCGGAGTGCGCCATGAGCGGCATGGGCACGTTCCCGACGCTCAGATGCTCCAAACGCAAAACCAAAGGCACTACGGGGTTCACCAGATCATGGCCAATACAAGCAAACAAGAAACAATCAATGATGCAAAACTTTGCAGAGTAGAATTTTTAGAAAACCAAAAATGCAGAAGGTGTTCGATGAAATGTTAGGGGCCTTGCCCACCTCAGAAAAATTCCCAAAAATTAGGCATGTGTTGTTGTGGTCAGGGGAGAGTGTCCATGGAGTTTGAGGTCATTTGGATGATGGGAAATTGGTTTTCCATATGGTGTCAAAAAATGACTAGAATGGCTTGATCAAGGAAAAGTGATGTTCCATGCTTCACCTTGGGGTGGTCTCCTGGATTTGTGTGTCTAAGGACCATGTGGTCAAGATCACCAAGTATCATGGTTATTGGAATTTTCTAGGTACAAGTTTGCTTGAAGAACTCAAAATGGCATTAATTTGGGCTTACAAAGGAAGTGGTCTAAATATTGCTCAAATTTTGCTTCCAAAAGATGAAATGCATGAAATGCCAAAATATGCATACCCTGAATTTATCAGAATTATTGGGGGTTCCTAGCTTGGTTGAAACATTTAAGGACTAGAAATGGCAGTTTTGAAAATATTGGCTAACTTGGAAATATTGCATTGGAGTATGCAATATTTTTGCATGGGTTGTCTTGATATGGACATGGGGTCCTCTGGTGTTTTTGGTGGAATTTTTAGAGCTATGGAAATAGGCTTTCTTGTTGTAGGTGGAGAAATTGGCTTAAAGGTTTCGATAATTAGGGCTAGGGTTTCTGAGAGAAAAACCTAAGCACAAAATTTATCCGGGGTGATGGAGTGGTTCATGGATTTATGGGAAATTTCGAGAAAGCAATTTCCAAGTCAATTCATCTTCAAAAGTTTTGGAGAAATATTTAGAACAAGTGAAAAGGTTTTTCCGGTGTTATAAAACACCACTAAATTAGGTTTGAAATTTTGGGATGTTACACAATGCCACCAGAGCACCCAACACACCTCACCGCCGACCGGGCACCTGCCAATCGCGATGCCGTGTGCGACCAGCCCACCTCTTGGATAATTAGGCAATAATTTCATGATTAATTTCAGACACTAGTACAAACTTGACTTAAAAAGACGGGACCTAGAGCAGGTTGAATGAAAAATATTATCGGCCGTTTGGGAAGAGCTACCTCAAACGGCCGTAATTTTGTGTCCGTCGCGATGTTATCTGCCACGGTTTATATTACCGCTCGTCTCGCATAGGATACACATCGTAGACGGCCAACAAAATTACCCATCGCAGACATATTGCAGACGGCCAATACGTCTGCGTGTCGTTAATTACATAACTTCTGAGACGCGCCAGTAAATGGAACCGGCACTAACCTATATATATGCAAAAGTAATATATGCATTCGGATCATAGTTCCCTATCTGCGCTGATTAACATAATAATTAAGTAGAGGTATTATATATACAGAAAGACCAGCAAAAGTACGCGCGTACTCGATCTACTATATAAACAGAGCGCGCCCGCGCGCCGCGCGCATGTGCATATATATATGGCGCAGATCACTTGCGAGACGACGTCGACGAGGGCTCGCGCTCTAGCTAGCTAGTACTTAGAGTTCTAGCCGGTACCCCAGCCACCTTCGTCGGCGATGTTCGAGCCGCCACCGGTACCCCAGCCACCATCGTTGTCGACCTCCTGCTTGTTCTTCGAGGACTCGCCACCCTAGCCACCCTAGCCACCACCGTCGGCGATCTTCGACGACTCGCCAGTACCCTAGCCAGTACCGACGTCGGCGTTCTTCGAGGAGCCGGCGCTTCCGCTCCAGCAGCCACCATCGACGTTCATCATCGACGACCCGGTGCCACCCCAGCTGCCAGGGCCGTCCTCGATCATGAATCCGCCATCCTTCCCGCCGGCGCCGACGTTCCAGCCTTCTTCTTCGTTGTTGTTGTCCTGATCGTCGTCGCTGTCGTCGCTGCTGTAGTACTCGCACCGTCGCGGCTTGCGTCTCGGCATGAGCTTCTTCGCTTCCCCGTGGAGGTGAGCCGTCCCCTTTTCGATCACATCGAGCTTTCGGTTGAGCTCGTACGAGACAAACCCATCGACAACAGCGTAGTCGAGGTTCTCTTCACTTAGTGGGATCTGCTCCCAGCAATCGTGCTTCGAATAATGGAACTTGGACTTCATATCCGCGTAGTAGTCATCGATGATATCGTCTGCCATGGTGGCCATGCCGGTCTTCAATTCTCCGTTCTTCCGGTAGCGGTGCTGAAGATCAATGTGATACTCTTCTAGGATTTTGAAACCCCAGGTTCTCTGCATGACCGTCCTGTCATTTGTTATGTCGACGCTACTAAAATAATTTTTCTTCTTCTGAAGGAAATTGGACAGCTCCGGCGGACAGGTCTTGTACTTAGTACTGCAGAGTATAAGATATCCATCGATCAATAGGAATTCAATAAACAAAATGCTATAGAGATGAAGAAGAAAAAACTAGAGATATGTGCATACTAATTTCTACAGATTATTATTTACTATATATAAACCAAATCTATAGATGAAGAAGAAAACTAGCTATATATGCGCATAATATATACTAATTTCTACAGATTATTTACTATATATATATCTCAATAAACCAAATGTAAAAAGCAAAAACTTCGATCCAAATCTAGTAATGGCTGATTATGAAATCGATGGACAAATTAAACCGAAAAGTACACATTGATCATTGTGAAATTAAAACCGAATAAACATAGACACATATTTATACTAGATTTGTTTGTACGTACCACTGGAATACGAGGACGACCGTCATCAAGCCGAGTTGGACGACAGCGACTTGTTTGCGGCTTTCATCGCCCTTGGTGTACTCGAAGTCGAGCCCCACGAATCTGTCCGGCCCACCTTTTGTCGGAGCAAACCCTCGTACTCCAACAGGGTTTTCTTAACCTGCTCACTGTCGTGGTGTAGACAACGTGGATCTTCTTCCCACCATGGATATCAACGGAGAGCTCGCGCGTGAAGCATTCTCCGGCGGCGACAGCCATGCCGATTTGGAGGGTGCAAAGCAGAGGAGAAGGTGATGAATAGTTGCCGAAAGGGGAAAACAGAGGAGGCAGAAGAGAGTGACTGTGGCACAGAAGACTGACCACACGGGGCGTGGAAGACGAGTAGAAAGGGGTAAAAAATGGAACCGCACGCGGTTACCCCGTGTCGCTGACAGGTGGGCCCGGGTTGATTTGACGGCTGCATTGATTAACAAGGGACGGTTGGGAGCCATAATGTACCGCGCCGGCCGCGTCGTAGTGGCATCGACCGCTATGGGAGCACGTACACGTGGCAGCAAAAGCTAGCGATCCGGAGGCTCCGGGTACCGCCCTTGTGGTTACCGATTGCTACCGCGTCCCAGTAACGCAGCTGCTACCGTGTCGCAGTAAAGCAACTGCTACCGCGTCGCACCAACGCAACATCTCCTCTGGACTGTTCTATTTTCATGCTAAAAAATCTTGGCAATTATTTTCCGGAGGGTCCGGGAACGTTCCGAGTTTTTACTAACATGATATTTTTAGCTATTTATCGGATTTAATTTGCATAATATGTAAACAATTCGGAAAACTATATGAAACTTCCCATTTGTGCGTTATATATAGTACCAAATTGGTGTGGTAGGTAAATTACGAAATTCCTATACAAGTGCACTGAATTGTATGGTGACAAGTTCAACCTCTCAGAAGAAATGCCTGACAAGTATCACCAAAGTTTGGACATGATATAATCTCTTTGATATATGACCTTATTTCTTGGCATGGAGCTTGATTAACCCCAAACAGGCATACATACACTTGCATTTGTTTTTCCCTTCAATAATTTTGAATATTTTGAATTTTATAAGTACAAATCTTATTCCGGATTGCACGAACATATTCGGATACTTCGGCTATTCTGTGTTTGGCGGGAATCGAAATTTTGGGTCCAAATTGGTAATGGGATGGGGAGTTTTCCCCATTTGCCGCCCCTCCTCCTTTCAAACCCGTATCCTTCTTCCATTCGCTCGCCGCCCCTGCAAATCTGTAGCCTCGCGGCCCTTCTCCACTCCCCCCCGCCGCTGCAAATCTCTAGCCTCGCCGCCCATTCAAATCCCTAGCCTCGCCGCCGATGAATCCCTAGCGTCGCCGCCCTCATCAATCGCCCACCCTGCAAATCCCCAGATTCGCCGCCAGTACCGCAAAATCCGTAGATTCGCAGCCCCTTCAAATCTGTAGCCGCCGCTGCAAATCCGTAGATTCGCCGCCGCTGCAAATCCCTAGCCTCGGCGCCCTCCTCCACCCCCTCGCCGGCCCTGCAAATAGCTAGATTCGCCGCCGCTGCAAATCCCTAGCCTCGGCGCCCTCCTCCACCCCTCGCCGGCCCTGCAAATACCTAGATTCGCCGCCGCTGCAAATCCCTAGCCTCGCCGCCCTCCTCCACCCCCTCGCCGGCACTGCAAATACCTAGATTTGCCGCCGCTGCGAAACCGTATGGCTGCCCCTCCCCGTTGCACTCGCCAACAGGTTCGTCAGGTAAGAGATGGTCCTCCCCCCTCGTCTGGCGATTAGCTATGCGCGGACGAGTTCTGGTTCAATCCCCATGTATCCCGGTATCAATCAAGAAACTAGATTTACTAGTAACCATGAAGATTGGCCTGAGTAGGGGCAACTTCACAAAATGATTCATGTCTAATATTAATAGATTCCTAATATTCTCTTTGATAGTATAGAATTTACTTCTTGCTGCAAAGTAAATGAATTGTTTTGCATCTTCATGAAATGATTCATGTCTCATACGTACGGTCATGCGTAGCCTTTAATTAAGTACACTTTTCATATTAATAGATGCCTAATATTCTCTTTGATAGTGTAGAATTTACTTCTTGCTGCAAAGTAAATGAATTGTTTTGCATCTTCATGAAATGATTCATGTCTCATACTTACTGACATGCGTAGCCTTTAATTAAGTACACTTTTCATGTCTTCAGCTTAGCCTTTGCCGTGTCGATATAATTCTCAATAGTTATTTTCTTCTGGTTCTTATGATTGGTGCAACTATACTTAGTTAAGCTTTTTTTTACTCATTGTCTAACAAATGGCAGATAAAGGCATGCTCATTCAGTGTTCGGCTATAAAATTATTGTGAACGCAAGTGTGTGGTAAGAAAACAAGGCTTCCAAATATACATATGATTTGTGTTTCGTGGATTTAATATGACATAATTTATGTGTTTCTTTCTGTTTTTGTTGAACAGTTTGTACCATGTAAAGCTCGCGAGCGTTCAACGAGTTATTGCGAGATCAGCCTATGTTGTTTCGTGCCCTTGGGAGCACATACAGCATTCATGTGAACAAAGGACGTAGCAAGACCCGCTTGCACGACAAACAATGGCAACAGTTCATCACCAAGAACAATCTCGGCGGGAGATATGCTAGTGTTTACCATGACACCACATCCCACGATATCTGTTGCCACTGGAGAAAGAGGCAACAACAAAGATGAAACTGATGAGATTTATGTCGATTCTGATAGTTCTGAAAATCACATTGACGACGATGACATAATCATAGTAGCCCAAAGAGTTTGTCTCAACAACCATGAGAAGAACCGCCTCGTTAAGCTTCTACCAGTAGGAGCCTATGTTGGAGTTCTATCTGTGACTCGCTTGACGAGCACAAACTTGAACAGGCATGAGATGGTATGTACCCACAAGACCGCCTCTTTCATGCCTCTGTAATTTATCGAAAAAATGACATATATAGTTATGTTATCTTCCATGCACAGAAACTACCTAAGGTGATAGCAGAAGAGGCTGGCATACCGGCTCAGGGCATGGCTGGAGTACGACTTGGAGCAGCAGGCATCATCATCGTCATCATGTACAACAAGGAAACTAACGGACGCATTGACTTCGACAAGCTGGGGTGGAAGAACTTCATTGAAGGCAAGAATTTTGTGACTGATCGACCTGTTTTGATCATTCTACGAAAGATGAATGACTTGGAGGTCCTGATTGAGTTCCAACTCATATAGAGCTTGTTAAGGCCAGGGTATGGTAAACACTTATCTGATTAGGGCTAATTTGTTAATTGGCACAAATTGCGGTTGGAGACATGTTATATAATATATATGCATTTGCTAGCTGTTGGCATGTCTTAGTTATATGTGATTTCTGCCCGGTTGAGGTTTTGTTGATGCAATGATGAAAAAAAGAGAATTATGTAGCACTGTTGACCAGTACCAAAAACTCGGAACCCCTGGAAATAATCCCGGAGCACACGCATATTGCCCAAATACCAGCTGTTTCGGCGGAGAGAAAACTCGGACCGTCCACATCCTAACGACGGCCACTATTTGTAGCCGGCTCTAATGTATATGCATTATAGACGTCTGCTAATCACGGCCGTCGCTGAAGGTTTCGTTATTCGAGACGGTTGATTATACCGGCCGTCAGAGGGCCGAGCTCATTACAGCCGGCCACAGAGGACCGGCTCTAATGAAGCGTACATTAGAGAATAGAGACCCCCGCGCAGAGACGAACAATTTAACCGGCTGAGATGACTCTCTGGGGCCGGCTCTAATTTACGTTTCTGTACTAGTGAGAATATTAAACATGACGACATCAACAACTAAAATGTTAAATACAAACATACTAGATGTACTAAACAACATGTACAACAACAACATATATGCCAACATATCCATATTAAAACCAAAGTTCAGAATACGTCGCACGTACCGAACGTTTGTATTTGAAGTAGCAGTCGGTGCAGACAGGGTCACCGCGCCCAAAGCAACGATGATGTTGTTGACAATGACGTTGGTGAAGACGGCTTGAAGAAGACGACGTCTACGGAGACGATCCGCAGCTCCGGCTAAAGACGACCCGTGGTGGAAGCAGCGAGCAGTCATGTGAAGCGCTTCCCAGAAACTTAATTCCTCCTCTCCCGTAAAGGATCACAAAGGCGACTGGTTCCGGAAACATGCTCTCCCGTTTGCCGGTGCACGCCGGCGCTCGGGATGGAGTAGACTACGGTGGCGGCGCAAGGTATGAGATATGGCATAATCTAGATTGGTTCGGTGTTCGACGGTGCACGCAGTGCAAGCACTAGTACAGAACCTCGCATTAGAGCCGGCCCCAGAGAGTCAGCTCCGACGGTTTTAATGGCCATCTCTACGTCGGGGTCTCTAATGTACGCTTCATTAGAGCCGGTTGGTTCAGGCCGGCTGTAATGACCTCAGCAGCTCCGACGGCCAGGAATAACAACCGTCTCCAATAACAAAACCTTCCGAGACGGCTGTGATTATCAGACGTATGTAATGCATATACATTGGAGCCGACTACAAATGGTGGCCGTCGTTAGGATGCGGACGGTCCGAGTTTTCTCTCCGGCCGTAATAGCTGCATTTTGGGCAATATGCGTGTGCTCCGGGATTATTTCCGGGTGGTCCAAGTTTGTGAAGCAAAATATAATAATTAACAGATCATCACCACCAGGGAATCAGCCCCTTATTCCATTATATTCATAGAAAAGCAATTCACATAAAGAAAGTTCAACCCAACATTGCTACAACAAAATATTTAATATTATGATTTCACCAAACCCACATGCATATAACTAAAGAAGTACTACTACTAGATGATCTGCATCTCAATGATGACTTCCAAGTTGAGTTCATTGGTTTTTCTAAGAATGATCAGCACGGGTTGATCAACCTTAAAATTCTTGCCTTCAAGAAAATTCTTCCATCCCGGCTTGCCGAAAACAATGCGGTCGTCAGTTTTCGTGGTGTATGTTATGGTGGTGACTGATTGAGTGGATCACACGTTCGTTGGGAGATCCCAAGAGGAAAGTATGATGCAGTGTAGCAGCAGTTTTCCCTCAGTATGAAACCAAGGTTTAATCGAACCAGTAGGAGCAAGAAATCACTTCTGAAGGTTGTCAGTGGCGCGCTGACGTGGAACCTGCACACAACACAATCAAACTACTTTGCCCCAACGAAACAGTGAGGTTGTCAATCTCACCGGCTTGCTGAAAACAAAGGATTAAACGTATGGTGTGGAAAACAGTAGTAAATTGCAGAGAATGAAAAGGAACAGTGTTTGCAGTTGGTTGTATTATCAGTGTAAAAGAATGGACCGGGGTCCACAGTTCACTAGTGGTGTCTCTCCATAAAAGATAACTAACATGCTGGGTGAACAAATTACAGCTGGGCAATTGACAAAATATTGAGCGCATGACAATGCATATATATGACATGATGATTACTATGATATTCATGTGGGCATTACGACAAAATACATAGACCGTTATCCAACAGCGTCTATGACTAATAATCCACCGCCAGGTTGTCATACCGAGTTCCCCGTTGGTATTAAGTTGCAAGCAACGGATAATTGCATTAAGTAATGTGCGTAATGTAAACAAATGCATTAGACCTAACGGGCACCCTTAAGCTAAGCATCGGTTATTTTATCCCTAGTGGCAACAGCACATCCACAATCTTAGAAGTTATTGTCACTCTCCCAGATTACCGGAGGCATGAACCCACTATCTAGCATAAATACTCACTCTTGGAGTTACAAGCATCTACTTGGCCAAAGCATCTACTAGTAACGGAAAGCATGCAAGATCATAAATAACATATAAGATAGATTGATAATCAACTTGACATAGTATTCAATATTCATCGGATCCCAGCAAACACAACATGTAGCATTACAATAAGATGATCTTGATCATGATAGGCAGCTCACAAGATCTAAACATGATAGCATAAAGTGGAGAGACAACCATCTAGCTACTGCCATGGACCCGTAGTCCAAGGATGAACTACTCACGCATCACTCCGGAGGCAGGCATGGTGATGTAGAGCCCTCCGGTGATGATTCCCCTCTCCGGCAGGGTGCCGGGAAGAGCTTCTGAACCCTCCCGAGCTAGGGTTGACGGCGGCGGCGTCTCTGGAACTTTTCGTGGATAATGGCTCGGGTATTTAGGGTTTTCGCGTCGGGAAGAATAAATAGGCGAAAGGGCGGCGGCTGCGGAGCCACGAGGGCCCCACACCACCCCACGGCGCGGCAGGGGGGCCCGCGCGGCCCCATGGTGTGGGTGCCACGTGGCCCCCTCCGTCTCTCCTCTGGACTCCGTCTTCGTGTTGGAAAAATAGGAGGTTCTGTCCAAGTTTCGTCCAATTCCGAGAATATTTCCAGACTAGCTTTTCTGGAATACAAAAACAGCAGAAAACAGGAACTGGCACTGTGGCATCTTGTTAATAGGTTAGTCCCAGAAAATGCATAAAAATGCTATGAAGTGTATATAAAACATGTAACAATTGGTATAATATCAACATGGAACATCAGAAATTATAGATACGTTTGAGACGTATCAAGCATCCCCAAGCTTAGTTCTACTCGTCCTCGAGTAGGTAAAACGATAAAAACAAAATAATTTCTGAGGTGACATGCTACAATCATAATCTTGATCAAATAATATTGTAAAGCACATGTTATGAATGAAGTGATCCAGGTCAATGGTCTATAGTTTGCTAGCAAGTAGATAATGAGCAAACAACTGAATCATATAAGCAAAAACTTTTCATGAATAGTACTTTCGAGACAAGCATCAAGAGTTTTGCATAAGAGTTAACTCATAAAGCAATAGATTCTAAGTAAAAGGTATTTAACCAACACAAAGGAAGATTTAAGTTTCAGCAATTGCTTTCAACTTTCAACATATATATCTCATGGATATTTGTCAACACAAAGCATATAATAAGTGCAATATACGAGCATATAAAAATTGTTGCACCAAAGTTGACACTAGTGTTTGCTTCTAAGATAGAAAGAAGTAGGAAAACTGACTCAACATAAAAGTAAAAGAAAGGCCCTTCGCAGAGGGAAGCAGGGATTAAATCATGTGCTAGAGCTTTTTAAGTTTTTGAAATCATATAGAGAGTAAAAATAAGTTTTGAGAGGTGTTTGTTAATTGTCAACGAATCAGAAAATGGAAAGTACAATATGACCCCTGCCAACCAGACTTTTAAGAGCGGCTCCCATGAAGGACGTTATTTCTACCAGCAAGGCAGATCATCCCTCTTTCTCTTTTGTTTACACATGCAGATATTTCACTGTTTGTCATTGCTTGACTGATAAATCAGGGCAAAAATGTGAAGAGAATTAAGCGGTTAAAGTTGTAATTAATTGGGACTGGGCACCCCATTTGCCAGCTCTTTTTGCAAAATTAATGGATAAGCGGATGTATATGCCGCTAGTCCGGTGGTAAAGTCTGTTTGACAGTTGACATAAAGACATCCACCCCGTCCTCATGAGCTTGGTAAACATTGACACAAAATAGGAGTAATAAAGTTTGAATAGTTTAAAGGTAGCACATGAAAAATTTACTTGGAATGGCAAGGAAATACCACATATAGGTAGTTATGGTGGACACAGATGGCATGGATTTTGGCTCAAGGTTTTGGATGCACGAGAAGCATTCCCTCTCAGTACAGAGTTTAGGCTAGCAAGGTTATTTGAAGCAAACACAGGATATCAACCGACACAAGCTTATATGAAAACATATTGCAAGCATTATAAGACTCTACACTGTCTTCCTTGTTAACCAAACCCTTTTACTAGAAAATATCTAGACCTTAGAGATACCAATCATGCAAACCAAATTTCAACGAGCTTTACGGTAGTTCTTCATTAATAGGTTTTAACTACATGATACAAAAGCTTAAACATGAACTACTTGATAACTCAAAACAATTGACAAGTATCAAATTATCCAATACAATGATCTACAAGAATATGTAAGCTTTTTCCATTATACCATCTACCACATGCAACATTTTCTGTTCCAACCAAACACCAATCAATTTATTTCAACATAAACTCTCCAAACAATTATAAGTGAAGCAAGAGAGTACTTTCTTTAAAAGAACTAACAGCTCTGAATAAGAGATGCATGCAAAACAGGAGCTAAAAGCATAGCAATAGCTAGATAAGAATACTCAACAAGTATAAGTGAAGAATAGGAGTATTCATATGAAAAAGCGGAGCGTGTCTCTCTCCCAATCAAGAATGCTGGGGTCCAATCAAGTTGACCATAAGAAAAATAAAATACTGAAAATAAAAGCACACAGACGCTCCAAGTAAAGCACATATGATGTGAAAGAATTAAAATATAGTTTCACTAGAGATGACCTGATAAGTTGCTGATGAAGAAGGGGATGCCTTGGGCATCCCCAAGCTTAGACGCTTGAGTCTTCTTGAAATATGCTGGGGTGATCCATGGGAGCATCCCCAAGCTTAAGCTCTTCACTCTTCTTGATCACATTATATCATCCTTCTCTCTTGACCCTTGAAAACTTCCGCCACACCAAACTCAAAGTAATTCTCATTAGAGGGTTAGTGCACAATCAAAAACTCACATGTTCTATAAGGACACAAACATGACCGTTACTTTTAACATTAGCTACTGCCACTGATGTTATGTGAAGCTCTTCACCCTAAAAAAGAATTCCACTCAACACTAGTAAAAGAGAGAATGCGAAAAATAAAAGACAGAATCTGTCTAAACAGAACAGTCCGCAAAGACGAATTTTTTCGAGGCACTTACGTTGCTCAGATCGAAAAACTTTAAACTAACGAAAGATGCGTACATATCTGAGGATCACGCACAAAAATTTGCAGATTTAAATAATTTTTCTGTGATTTTACAGAATTAAAACGGTGAACAGCAGAAATCTGTTCCTGCGCAGAAATCCAAATCTAGCATCATCTTCCTATTAGAGGCAATACTTGGCACAACAATGCGATAAAATAAAGATACAAAGGAATTGTTACAGAAGTAAACAACTCCTTGACTCAAAAAAAAAGAAAAATTGCAGAAATAAAATAATGGGTTGTCTCCCATAAGCGCTTTTCTTTAACGCCTTTCAGCTAGGCGCAGAAAGTAAGAATCAAGTGTTTCCAAGTGATGAAGCATCAACAGAATAATTTGCTCTAACAATAGAATCAAAAGGTAACTTCATCTTCTTTCTAGGGAAGTGTTCCATACCTTTCTTGAGTGGGAATTGATATTTAATATTCCCCTCTCTCATATCAATAATAGCACCAACAGTTCTAAGAAAAGGTCTTCCCAAAACAATAGGACAAGAAGCATTGCATTCAATATCCAAAACAACAAAATCAACGGGGACAAGGTTATTGTTAACCATTATAAAAACATCATCAACTCTCCCCAAAGGTTTCTTTATAGTATTATCAGCAAGGTGAACATCCAAATAACAGTGTTCCAAAGGTGCTAAATCAAGCATATCATAGAGTTTCTTAGGCATAACAGAAATACTAGCACCAAGATCACATAAAGCATTGCAATCAAAATCATTCACTTCATTTTAATGATGGGCTCCCAACCATCTTCTAACTTCCTAGGGATAGAAGCTTCATGTTTTAATTTCTCTTCCCTAACTTGCATGAGAGCATTAGTAATATGTTTAGTAAAAGCCATGTTTATAGCACTAGCATTAGGACTTCTAGCTAGCTTTTGCAAGAACTTAATTACTTCAGAAATATTGCAACCATCAAAATCAAATCATTATTATCAAAAGTAATAGGACCATTGTCTCCCACATCTCGAAAAATTTCAGCACTTTTATCAGGAACAGTTTCAGTGTTTTCAGGCAATTTTAAACGTTTTGCAACAGAAGTAGAGACATTGCCAACACCAATTACTTTACCATTGATAGTAGGAGGTTTGTTAACACTTGAGTTTATAGCATTTTCAGTAGTAGTAATAGTATAAACTCTAGCAATACTATTCTTTTTAGCAATTTCATCCTCTCTTGCCCACCTAGCATGTAAATCAGCTAACATCCTCACATTATTATCAATTTTAACTTGTATAGCATTGGCAGTAGCAAAGGTATTGTTATCAATAGTTTCAGGTTTAGCTGCCATTCTATTAATCAAAGAAGCTTGTGCTTCAGACATGGATGAAATGCAAGTTTCAGCATTAGAAATCTTAATCTGCAAACCAGAAATTTCCCTATTTAAGTTCTCAAGTTGATGTCCTATATTCTTCAACATAGCAGATTGTTCATTCATAGTTTTAGTAAACAATTGGTTTTGCTCATATTGCGTTTGCATAAAGTTCTTAGTAGCCTTTTCAACTTCTAACATCCTTTCCTCACTAGGCATTCCAGATCTACCATAAGAATTAGCATAACCATTGCCACTATTAAAAGGATAGGGCTTATAATTGTTATTACCAAAATTATTCCTATAAGCATTGTTGTTGAAGTTATTATTTTTAATGAAGTTCACATCAACATGCTCTTCTTGAGCAACCAAAGAAGCTAAAGGAACATTATTTGGATCAACATGCATTTTCCATTTGTAAGCATAGACATAATAGTATCAATCTTATCACTCAAGGAAGATTTCTTCAACAGAATTTACCTTCTTACCTTGTGGAGCTCTTTCGGTGTGCCATTCAGAATAATTTATCATCATATCATCAAGAAGCTTTGTTGCAGCACCCAAAGTGATGGACATAAAGGTACCTCCAGAGGCCGAATCCAATAGGTTTCTTGAAGAAAAATTTAGTCCTGCATAAAAGGTTTGGATGATCATCCAAGCAGTCAGTCCATGGGTGGGACAATTCTTTACCAATGATTTCATTCTCTCCCAAGCTTGAGCAACATGCTCATTATCAAATTGTTTGAAATTCATAATGCTACTTCTCAAAGATATAATCTTAGCAGGAGGATAATATTTTCCTATGAAAGCATTTTTGCATTTAGTCCATGAATCAATACTATTTCTAGTCAAAGATAGCAACCATTCTTTAGCACGTCCTCTCAAAGAGAAAGGAAAAAGTTTCAGTTTAATAATATCACCATCTACATCCTTATACTTTTGCATCTCACAAAGTTCAACAAAATTATTAAGGTGAGCAGCAGCATCATCAGTACTAACACCAGAGAATTGCTCTTTCATAACAAGATTTAAAAGTGCAGGTTTAATTTCATAGAATTCTGCGTTAGAAGCAGGTGGAGCAATAGGTGTACTAATGAAATCATTGTTGTTCGTGCTAGTGAAATCACACAACTTAGTGTTCTCAGGGGTACTCATTTTAGCAAAATTAAAACAAAACAGAAAGATAACAACTTGAAAATAAAAGTAACTAATTTTTTTGTGTTTTTGATAAATAAAGCAAACAAGACTAAATAAAAATAAACTAAGCAAGACAATAACAAAGTAAAGAGATTGGAAGCGTGAAACTCCCCTTGCAGAAATCTCTTGCCCCGCAACGGCGCCAGAAAATATGCTGGCGTGTGGAAGGGGAAGTAAGGAGATTTCTGAACCGAAGTGCTTCACTCCCCGGCAACGGCGCCAGAAAATATGCTTGATTGCGTGGATCACACGTTCGTTGGGAGACCCCAAGAGGAAGGTATGATGCAGTGTAGCAGCAGTTTTCCCTCAGTATGAAACCAAGGTTTAATCGAACCAGTAGGAGCAAGAAATCACTTCTGAAGGTTGTCAGTGGCGCGCTGACGTGGAACTGCACACAACACAATCAAACTACTTTGCCCCAACGAAACAGTGAGGTTGTCAATCTCACCGGCTTGCTAAAAACAAAGGATTAAACGTATGGTGTGGAAAACAGTAGTAAATTGCAGAGAATGAAAAGGAACATTGTTTGCAGTTGGTTGTATTATCAGTGTAAAAGAATGGACCGGGGTCCACAGTTCACTAGTGGTGTCTCTCCATAAAAGATAACTAACATGCTGGGTGAACAAATTACAGCTGGGCAATTGACAAAATATTGAGCGCATGACAATGCATATATATGACATGATGATTACTATGATATTCATGGGCATTACGACAAAATACATATACCGTTATCAACAGCGTCTATGACTAATAATCCACCGCCAGTTGTCATACCGAGTTCCCCGTTGGTATTAAGTTGCAAGCAACGGATAATTGCATTAAGTAATGTGCGTAATGTAAACAAATGCATTAGACCTAACGGCGCACCCTTAAGCTAAGCATCGGTTATTTTATCCCTAGTGGCAACAGCACATCCACAATCTTAGAAGTTGTTGTCACTCTCCCAGATTACCGGAGGCATGAACCCACTATCTAGCATAAATACTCACTCTTGGAGTTACAAGCATCTACTTGGCCAAAGCATCTACTAGTAACGGAAAGCATGCAAGATCATAAATAACATATAAGATAGATTGATAATCAACTTGACATAGTATTCAATATTCATCGGATCCCAGCAAACACAACATGTAGCATTACAATAAGATGATCTTGATCATGATAGCAGCTCACAAGATCTAAACATGATAGCATAAAGTGGAGAGACAACCATCTAGCTACTGCCATGGACCCGTAGTCCAAGGATGAACTACTCACGCATCACTCCGGAGGCAGGCATGGTGATGTAGAGCCCTCCGGTGATGATTCCCCTCTCCGGCAGGGTGCCGGGAAGAGCTTCTGAACCCTCCTGAGCTAGGGTTGACGGCGGCGGCGTCTCTGGAACTTTTCGTGGATAATGGCTCGGTATTTAGGGTTTTCGCGTCGGGAAGAATAAATAGGCGAAAGGGCGGCGGCTGCGGAGCCACGAGGGCCCCACACCACCCCACGGCGTGGCAGGGGGGCCCGCGCGGCCCCATGGTGTGGTGCCACGTGGCCCTCCTCCGTCTCTCCTCTGGACTCCGTGTTCGTGTTGGAAAAATAGGAGGTTCTGTCCAAGTTTCGTCCAATTCCGAGAATATTTACAGACTAGCTTTTCTGGAATACAAAAACAGCAGAAAACAGGAACTGGCACTGTGGCATCTTGTTAATAGGTTAGTCCCAGAAAATGCATAAAAATGCTATGAAGTGTATATAAAACATGTAACAATTGGTATAATATCAACATGGAACATCAGAAATTATAGATACGTTTGAGACGTATCAGTGACAACCCCTACTGTTCCAAGTTGTAGTCCAGCATTGCCTTTAGTCGGTAGGCCAGCCTCTTCTGCTATCGTCTTAGGTAGTTTCTGCGCATGTAAAGAGACAACATAACTATGTAGGCATATGTACATTTTGAAGAGGTAAAGAGGCATGATAGTGTTCGTTACCATATCATGTTGGTTCATATTTGTGCTCGTCAAACGAGTGACAAAAGGAACCCCCAGCATAGTTAGCTCTTTGGGGTAGAAGCGGAACGAGGCGGTACTTCTCATGGTTCTTGAGATGGACTCTTTGGGCAACTATGTAACTATCCTCTTCTTCACTCTCTAAATTCTCATCAGAATCACTGTCAAAAGATTTCTCGTCAGTGTCCTCTGCGTTTTTGCCAAACTCCATAATGAGAATAGAGATTTCTGTATTTGGTCCGGTCATGCAAAAAACTAGCATGTCTCCTACTCTGAGATTGTTCAGCTTGATCAACTGTTCCCATCCTTTGCCATACAAGCGAGTCTTTCTATGTTTGTTTTTCACATGAATTTTGTATGTGCCCCCAAGAGAACGAAAAACCAAACTTTTGCATACTAATAACTCGAACTCTTGCCTGGCATAGCATGGTACAATCTGTGCAGCAGCAACAGCAACACATAAATTAGGTATATAATTATGATATGAACACAAAGACAGTACTAGAAGTATTTGATGTCGAACAAGATTTTCTTTCTTACCAATGACTTCTGGTGGCAGTCTTGCAGATAAACACTGAAGGATCCAGTGTATTTCCTGCCTACGCAATCATTTTTGCACACTTGGCATGCCATATATATATCCCTGCTAATCAATTAGTGATAATAAACAGGTATCACAACATGTGCATACAAATTCTGAAATGCATTTAGTACTGCATATTCAAACAACATGGTACATATTCAAACAACTAAATCGAGCTAGATTTATAATTAGCTAGAACAAACTGATGTTTAGCCCGAGCGGCCGGATTTTACGTTGCAGAGAAAGAAACTAAACACATTCCAAACAGAAACTTGGCGGATGCTCGTTGTAGTACTATTCACGCCAGTTTGTGGTGGTCCAGAGCAGCGCCGCCGGTCTCCACAGCTTGCTCGGCTCGAAGCAGTGTCGTATTAGCCCGAGCGGTGAGGACATCAGCCCGACCGGCAGCGGCATCAGCCCGGACGGCCCCGGCATCAGCCTGAGCGGCGAGGACATCAACCCGAGCGGCCGCGACAGTCACATCAACTCAAGCGGCGGCGACATCAGCCCGACCTGCCGCGACATCAACCCGAGCGGCCGCGATATCAACCCGAGCGGAGAGGACATCGGTCCGAGCCGCATCGATATCAGCCCGAGCGGCCGCGACATCAGCCCGAGCGGCCGCGAGATCAGCCCGAGCAGTCATGATATCAAACTGAGCGGACGCGATAGCAGAAGCAACCCGAGCCTGAGCGGCCCGAGCGGCCGAGACATCAGCCCGAGCGGTAAGGCGCGCGATATCATCATCATCCGGAGCGGTCGCGGCAGATCTTCCTCCAGAGCCACGCCCACCTCTGCCGCGCATGTGGCCGACCATCGATCTGAAGTAACGGAGAAGATCTAAGCTAGCGGAGGCGGCTCGGAGAAAATCTAAGCTACCATAGCGACGGAAATATCGGATAAGATCTAAGCTATGAGGAACGGCGGATGAGAGGAAGAACGCACCTGAGCGACGAGGAACGGCGGCCGGCGCTGAGCAGAGGGTCTGCGATGGGGAACAGTGAGAGGTCGGGGGAATGTGGAATGGGGAATGGGGGGCGGTGGCGAGAGGGTCAGGGTAGAGATAGGGTTTAAGTTGCCTGGCGGCAGTGGGGAAATATCCCCCGCCCCCTAAATTTTGAGCCCAAAAAATTTGGCATTGCCACCAATATTCGCCCTTCGGACCATACGTATATGTTCGGCCACTCCGGATTTTGCTGTAATAAAAAATAAATCAAACAAATAAGGAAAAAATGTTATAAATTTAAAAAATGTGTACGTATCCTTTGTGTTGTTCAATTTAGTTGATATACAATTTATTGAGCATATAATGAAGATATTATATAATGTAGTATACAAGCTTTGGAGTTTACACTCAAATGTGTGGTGAACCGGCAATGACGTTGTACTCGTTACGGTAGAACTTCAGTGCATTTTTTTTTGGAATTGCGTAATATAATTACCACAACCTGTAGATATCATATAATAAACACATAGCAAGTTTCATGATTTATTGGCAAGTTTTACGTATTATATAAATTAAAACCGTTAAAAAGAAAAAAGAATAACATTGAATGCAAGAAAAATAGATATTAAGTTTTAAAACTCTCCAAAAAATCACAGTATCAACATTTTGTGATAAGTATCATTGTAAAATGCAAGAAGAGTATTTTAAATAACTATTAATACAGCAAAACCGTTTTAGTGAAAACTCGGAGTTTGTCCGGACCCTCCGGATATTGGTCTATTAAAATATGAACCACATCCACAAATATTTTATAATTAAGTACTTACTACAACACATGTACTGATATCATTTAGTGTAAGATGGCAGTTTTCATACATATTTACATAGGTAAAAAAATGGCATGTAATTAAATTATTACTTCATAAATTTGCGTACTATAACCACAACTCGGAGTTTGTCCGGACCCTCCGGATATTTGTCTATCAAAATAGTTACAAATATTTAAACTTAATACAACACATTAATATATGAAAAAAATGGCATGTAAATTGAAAATAATTAATAAAAAGCCAAACAAATGTGTATATATAACTGGAAAAACAAAAAAATTGTTGCAATGAAACAGTTCGATTGATGCGACAACCCACTATCATCGACCACTAATTAATCGATAATAGTGAATTGCCGGAGCCACAGGATTGCAGGATCACAACCTTTTTATATGCAACACCGAAATTGCGACCGTGGGGACTCAAACTTGGGTGGGCAAGGAAGGCATCACCATCCCCTTGCCACTAGGCTAAGCCTTTGTTTGCGACAAAACTCTCACCGTTAGATATATATTATAATTAGAATGCACGCGAGTCATGAATGCACATTAGCAGGGCTAGAACTGCCGGCCGGCCGGCGCGCAGCTTAGGGCTGCATCGATGCCGGTACACGCACGCATGCCTGCACGGCGCGCCGCTCTCTTGTATGGAGGCTGTGCAGCGTGCGCATGCCAGCACACCGTTGTATCGGTGTATGAGCGCGCGCACTCGCCTGCTGATGCATGTAAAATGCATACATGAACTTTGCATGTTATTACTAGATATTCCTACATATTTGCAACTTATATGATGTTATATTCATGTTTTATAATGATTTCGGGGATTTTCTAAACAATCCCCCCTCTTTTGGTTCTAACTCTGTTTTCCAGAAAACGTCTTTTTTAGTGTTTCGGACTTTTCGGGAGCTTCGGGACTCCAAAAAGGGCAAGGCCAAAGAGCACGGTTCAGAATTTTCGAGAACAACGCAATGGGCTGAAAATGAAGACCAGAAGCCCAACCAGCTGGGAATTAGGTGGTCCGACATGGCCAGATTCCCTGGCCGCGTGAGGCACCCTCTCTTCCCCCTCGTGGCTCCGATGCCGTCCGTTTTCATCTCCGTGGCTTCGTCTTGACCTAAAACTGACTATAAAAATAGTGTCCCGAGGAGTTTCGCAAGGAGGCGGCGGAGAAACACAAAACCACGAAACAGAGAGTCAGAAGGCTGCAGCCGGATAAGATCAAGGGGGGGAAACGCCGCCGGAATCACCTCCGGAGGGCTCCACCCCCCTCCGGCGTGTTCATCATCAACATCTACAGCAAGATCATCTCCATCTCTCCACTGTAAACTCTTGGCAAACATGATATATGATGCAATATACTATTCCCTTGATCTATTGTGTCTCCCCATCTATGTTTGAGAAGTGATTTGTTCATGGCAATAGTGAAATAGCTCGTTGATTGGTTGCATACAAGTTTTGTTATCTTTTATGATTGTCTTTATGTACAATATATGAGTGCACACATATGTTGGGGAATGCATGTAAGGTGATCACCGGTAATGTAATGGAGTGAGGGAGACTTGGGAGGACATGTAAACCTGAGACCGAGTCATGAAGTTACTTTATTGGGGGATATATATAGGGGACCTTAGAACTTAAGGCTATGGTGGGACTTTTATGTCTTAATAATTCTTGTGTGCTCATTTACTTGGCCATGAGATCCATCATAAGGGGTTTTAGTTCATTTACTTGGCTACACCTATTTATGGCTCCTTCCTAGAAGAAACAATTAAGACTGAAATATGTGCTTCACTAATTGTGACAACCACACGAATGAAATAACAATTGCTAGAATATTTGCTACTTGAGATATTTGGTACTTGCTACTTTGAGAAACTTGCTCTAAGAAACTTGCGTTTGAAACTTGATTGAGAAACTTGTTACTAGATAAACCCATTCCACATCACTTGCTTTCATTAGTTAGTTCCTTTCATGTTTAAACTTATTGCTTTGCACAAACGGCCATATAAGAGGGTTATAGGACTTTAGAGAATAGATAGTTTACCTTCAGCTCCTCGTGGGTTCGACACTCAAATACTTATCGAATTGTGCTACAGTGATTCCTTGCTCTTGGGGATTATCAAGCACTTTTCTGGCGCCGTTGCCGGGGAGCGTTGTGCTAAGCTTTTATTCTTGTTTGCATTGCATACTAACATATAAATCTAAAAACAAAAAAAATTATAAAATGGAAAACAACCAAACAATTATAGAGCTGTATAATATCTATGTTGAGTTAGGACATGAAGTGTTTGAGGAGAAAATTAAAATTTATTTGCATAACAATCATGTTTGTGGTAGTACTAATTCGTTGAACACCTTTATTGCTAATGCTAAGGAAAATCTAAAGCTTGGGGAAGTTTGTTTTGATGAATATGATATTTTCAGTCCACCTACTATTGAGGATGAAAGTGATTTAATTGAGTTTGATGATCCATTATGCTCATTAGATGATAAGTCTTTATGTGGTGATTCTATTCAAAACTATGTGGTTATGTTTAACTTTAATGCTTGCAACTATTATCAGAGAGGAAGAGATAAGAATCCCCTTTATGTTTCTATGTTATTTAAAATGCAAGCTATTGATTATTATATGCATTGGTTACCTCAAATTTGTTGTTATTTATTCATATATAAAATTCCAATGCATAGGAAGAGAGTTAGACTTAAAAGTAAATTGTTTAATATTTGTGGTGTGTTCCTTATGCTTTAATTTCCTATTCGGTTTGAGCACACCTTTATATCTTTACAACATGTAAAATATCTTTACCTACTGTTTTGTGACAATTAGTTTAAGATTTTCATTTTATATAAAATTTGGGAAAGTAAATGAGAAGGATGAGTAATGGAGAAGTTGGGGTCGACCTTGAACATGTGTTGTTCATGCCAATGGAACCGTTGCAAAGTCTCTATCATTAAAACTTTTCCCAAAGATAAAACCAAATAAAAAGAGTGTTTATGTTGTATATATTTGCTTCTCCTTTTGCCTTTTTGCTAAATCAAAAACAACAAAAATATTTTCCTTCTTCTTTGATTGTTTCTCTTGATTCTTGCTTGGTTCTTTTTGTTTCTTTTTGATTTTTATCTTCAGCTTAAGTTTTGGGTTTTTGAGTCAAGGTGCTTGTTTACTACCGTAACATCACCTTTGAATCTTATTTTTCATCTTAATGGCAAGAATAACCTCTTTTGAGAGGTAGGATTAAACAATAGTGATTTGCTGTCCAGAAAATAGATTCCTGAGCTTCACTGCGAAAAATGTATAAAATCACAGAAGAGGAATTTTGACCTGATATTTTACGACAGCAATATTCAGTTATTAATACACATTTCATTAGTTCAAAGTTTTCTGATTTGAGCAACGTAAGTGCCTCTGAAAATTCACTCTTTACGGGCTGTCCAGTTTTTGACAGATTCTGTCTTTATTTTGCATTACTCTCATTACTTGTGTTTTGTGTGGTTCTATTGATCAAAGAGCAATACACAACCATAGTAATATTAGCTAATGTTTAGAATCAACTCATGATATGTCTTTGATGTACCTATGAGGATTTAATTTATGGAGACACTAACCCCTCTAATCAAGTTTTATGTTGAGTTTTGTGTAAAGAGAATTTTTCAAGTGGAAGAGTTGAGGGTGATGCACAAAGATCAATAGGGACAAACACTCAAGCTTGGGGATGTTACCCCTAGGCTCACCCTACATATATCAAATAAGTACAAGAATTTAAGCTTCGGGATGCCAAGCCACCTCACTCCAACCATCTTGATACCAAGTAAGTAAGCCTAGCTATATGGCTATAAAGAAAGCGCTTTACGGGAGGCAACCCGGTTGTTTTTGCTTTTGATTTTCTTTGTGTCCTCTTGCTGTAACAAGAGACTTAGTTTTTAGTTTAGTTTCTGAATTTTAATAAAGTGCCAAGTTTTACCCATTTTGGTTGAAAAAGTTGCTTATTGTATTCGGAGATTTTATTCCAGCACGAATCTGTGCACGGTATGATTTTTAATTACTATTCTGTAACTCCGAATGAGCTGATATTATAACTGTAGTTGCAACTTTTCATCCTCTGTAAGCATGAATTTTTTCAATTTTTCGACATATTTAAGTAGGGTAGAAAAATACGTTTTGCTGCTGCTGTTTTTCTGGACGGATTCTGTCCCATTTTGTTTGATGCATTCTTTGAACTTTTAACTTGAATCTTTTTGATCCAATTGAGTTTATAAGTAGGCATACAACATTATACACTTTCTGGACATTCATATGAATTTTTGTTTAAGGATTTTATGCAGCAAGCAATTATTTGTCTATCACTACTAATGTCACCCCACAGAAAACAAATGGGAGAAACGGTGTTTTAAGTTTTTTCACAGGGATTAGAGGAGATGCACCAAGAGCTATCCAAGGATGGTGAAGACCATAAGCTTGGGGATGTGAAGACAACCCCACTGGACCAACACACTCTCGGTTTGCACACGTCTAACTTCTGTTTTTCGATCAATGCACCCTATCACATAAACTTGGAGCGTCTTTTATTTGCTTTTTATTTTGATTTTTGTTTGTCTTGAGACCACCACTATCATTTATATATGAGAAAGCTACTGGAAATTTGGGTTGAATTAAGTTGGATGCTATTAAAAAGATTGGGAAAGGGATGTTTGAGTTGATTCAAAAAGATACATATAGTTGCATGATTCATGTGCTTTTTAATGAGTATTAATTTGCAAGTGTTTTATCAAGAGCTATCTTTTATTCATGTTTTGATGCTGAATGTCACTTTACTTTGTTTAACATGGATTGGTTAGTTCTATGGACACTTATGCATGCATTTAGACGGTCAACTTTCTCCTTTTGCTAGCCCAAAAATTCCAACAAGTAAAAACTTGTTTTCCAACACCTTCAACCAAAATTTTCCAGTGAGTCCACCATATCTACCTGTTAGCTTTATGCTATTCCAAGTATGTTTATCATGTTATATTGTATTATCTTTGCTTCCAAATTAAAATGCTTATGTTATTGATTGTTATGGGAAAAGTTGGTTAAAAAGCTCTCACGAATTTGATGCACACTTTACTTTCATTGCACTTAATAAACATGAACCATTGTGATTAAAATTATGAAGTTGTGTGCTTGACAAGAGTCTTGGTTGGGAGTTAGCTCATATGTGCTGTCACATGGCAAGCTTTCAACAGTGCTCTTAATTATATTTAGTTGATATCATGTACTTTTGTTTATGGATGCCTAACATTGTGTGAAATAAAAGTGGAAACTTGGTAAGTTTGAGGAGTAAGTATAAATGGCTAGAGAGACTCACTGGGCGGCTAACCCAAGCCATGCATCATTCATGGTGGAAATTTACTTACATATCACGGTGGACCTTCAGTGAGGCACTTCACAATAAAAAGCTATAACAATAGTAAATAAAAGAGTGCTGAGATTGTCCATTTTGTTTGTTTGTCTTGTCATTTTGACATGGGCTTGTTCCATGTCCTGGGACAAGAGGTACCCCGAGAGCAACTCTTAATGATGCTATTATTACTTGCAATGACTTTAACTTGAACTTGCTTTGTGACCCGAGTTGAGTAGCCAGTTGGAGAGGTACTTGTATTCAAGGGGCATGAGGCATTCAACCCATACTTTGTCAAGCACATTACTCATATTTGCTTTCACTTTAAACTTTAACCATTCAAATGCTATGATAGGGGTAATGAGAGCTCCGCACCAATGGATACCACATTGCAAACATTAACTTAAGTAGAAGCATTTGGAAGCTAGATGAAACTTATTCATGTTTTACCTCTACTTATTTATCTATCTTTCCAAAGTGTCCACCTTTTATATTCAGATTTACAAGAGTACTCTATGACCATTATAGGATGTTTTTACTTTTCATTATGCATACATTTGGTCCATAGTACTTTCTTCTATGTTACACTTTGTGAATTATCATTGAACATCCTTTCATTGAATATTTGATATCACTTCATAATCTATCTTGTATATTGCTACTCCTTTGAGAATGAATCATTTGACTTTATGTAGCAATAGTAATCATCTTTGATATCCATTGATAGTATTAAAATGCAAAGTCCATGTTAGTTTTATCACCTTCATACTCGAGGACGAGTATAGGTTAAGCTTGGGTTTGTTGATGCATGTAAAATGCATACATGAACTTTGCATGTTATTACTAGATATTCCTACATATTTGCAACTTATATGATGTTATATTCATGTTTTATAATGATTTCGGGGATTTTCTAAACAATCCCCCTCTTTTGGTTCTAACTCTGTTTTCCAGAAAACGTCTTTTTTAGTGTTTCGGACTTTCCGGGAGCTTCGGGACTCCAAAAAGGGCAAGGCCAAAGAGCACGGTTCAGAATTTTTGAGACGAACGCAATGGGCTGAAAATGAAGACCAGAAGCCCAACCAGCTGGGAATTAGGTGGTCCCACGCGGCCAGATTCCCTGGCCGCGTGAGGCACCCTCTCTTCCCCCTCGTGGCTCCGATGCCGTCCGTTTTCATCTCCGTGGCTTCGTCTTGACCTAAAACCGACTATAAAAATAGTCCCCCGAGGAGTTTCGCAAGGAGGCGGCGGAGAAACACAAAACCACGAAACAGAGAGTCAGAAGGCTGCCGCCGGAGAAGATCGGAGGGGGGAAACGCCGCCGGAATCACCTCCGGAGGGCTCCACCCCCCTCCGGCGTGTTCATCATCAACATCTACAGCAAGATCATCTCCATCTCTCCACTGTAAACTCTTGGCAAACATGATATATGATGCAATATACTATTCCCTTGATCTATTGTGTCTCCCCATCTATGTTTGAGAAGTGATTTGTTCATGGCAATAGTGAAATAGTTCGTTGATTGGTTGCATACAAGTTTTGTTATCTTTTATGATTATCTTTATGTACAATATATGAGTGCACACATATGTTGGGGAATGCATGTAAGGTGATCACCGGTAATGTAATGGAGTGAGGGAGACTTGGGAGGACATGTAAACCTGAGACCGAGTCATGAAGTTACTTTATGGGGGATATATATAGGGGACCTTAGAACTTAAGGCTATGGTGGGACTTTTATGTCTTAATAATTCTTGTGTGCTCATTTACTTGGCCATGAGATCCATCATAAGGGGTTTTAGTTCATTTACTTGGCTACACCTATTTATGGCTCCTTCCTAGAAGAAACAATTAAGACTGAAATATGTGCTTCACTAATTGTGACAACCACACGAATGAAATAACAATTGCTAGAATATTTGCTACTTGAGATATTTGCTACTTGCTACTTTGAGAAACTTGCTCTAAGAAACTTGCGTTTGAAACTTGATTGAGAAACTTGTTACTAGAAAAACCCATTCCACATCACTTGCTTTCATTAGTTAGTTCCTTTCATATTTAAACTTATTGCTTTGCACAAACGGCCATATAAGAGGGTTATAGGGCTTTAGAGAATAGATAGTTTACCTTCAGCTCCTCGTGGGTTCGACACTCAAATACTTATCGAATTGTGCTACAGTGATTCCTTGCTATTGGGGATTATCAAGCACTTTTCTGGCGCCGTTGCCGGGGAGCGTTGTGCTAAGCTTTTATTCTTGTTTGCATTGCATAGTAACATATAAATCTAAAAAACAAAATAAATTATAAAATGGAAAACAACCAAACAATTATAGAGCTGTATAATATCTATCTTGAGTTAGGACATGAAGTGTTTGAGGAGAAAATTAAAATTTATTTGCATAACAATCATGTTTGTGGTAGTACTAATTCGTTGAACACCTTTATTGCTAATGCTAAGGAAAATCTTAAGCTTGGGGAAGTTTGTTTTGATGAATATGATATTTTCAGTCCACCTACTATTGAGGATGAAAGTGATTTAATTGAGTTTGATGATCCATTATGCTCATTAGATGATAAGTCTTTATGTGGTGATTCTATTCAAAACTATGTGGTTATGTTTAACTTTAATGCTTGCAACTATTATCAGAGAGGAAGAGATAAGAATCCCCTTTATGTTTCTATGTTATTTAAAATGCAAGCTATTGATTATTATATGCATTGGTTACCTCAAATTTGTTGTTATTTATTCATATATAAAATTCCAATGCATAGGAAGAGAGTTAGACTTAAAAGTAAATTGTTTAATATTTGTGGTGTGTTCCTTATGCTTTAATTTCCTATTCGGTTTGAGCACACCTTTATATCTTTACAACATGTAAAATATCTTTACCTACTGTTTTGTGACAATTAGTTTAAGATTTTCATTTTATATAAAATTTGGGAAAGTAAATGAGAAGGATGAGTAATGGAGAAGTTGGGGTCGACCTTGAACATGTGTTGTTCATGCCAATGGAACCGTTGCAAAGTCTCTATCATTAAAACTTTTCCCAAAGCTAAAACCAAATAAAAAGAGTGTTTATGTTGTATATATTTGCTTCTCCTTTTGCCTTTTTGCTAAATCAAAAACAACAAAAATATTTTCCTTCTTCTTTGATTGTTTCTCTTGATTCTTGCTTGGTTCTTTTTGTTTCTTTTTGATTTTTATCTTCAGCTTAAGTTTTGGGTTTTTGAGTCAAGGTGCTTGTTTACTACCGTAACATCACCTTTGTATCTTATTTTTCATCTTAATGGCAAGAATAACCTCTTTTGAGAGGTAGGATTAAACAATAGTGATTTGCTGTCCAGAAAACAGATTCCTGAGCTTCACTGCGAAAAATGTATAAAATCACAGAAGAGGAATTTTGACCTGATATTTTACGACAGCAATATTCAGTTATTAATACACATTTCATTAGTTCAAAGTTTTCTGATTTGAGCAACGTAAGTGCCTCTGAAAATTCACTCTTTACGGGCTGTCCAGTTTTTGACAGATTCTGTCTTTATTTTGCATTACTCTCATTACTTGTGTTTTGTGTGGTTCTATTGATCAAAGAGCAATACACAACCATAGTAATATTAGCTAATGTTAGAATCAACTCATGATATGTCTTTGCTGTACCTATGAGGATTTAATTTATGGAGACACTAACCCCTCTAATCAAGTTTTATGATGAGTTTTGTGTAAAGAGAATTTTCAAGTGGAAGAGTTGAGGGTGATGAAAGATCAAGAGGGACAAACACTCAAGCTTGGGGATGTTACCCCTAGGCTCACCCTACATATATCAAATAAGTACAAGAATTTAAGCTTGGGGATGCCAAGCCACCTCACTCCAACCATCTTGATACCAAGTAAGTAAGCCTAGCTATATGGCTATAAAGAAAGCGCTTTACGGGAGGCAACCCGGTTGTTTTTACTTTTGATTTTCTTTGTGTCCTCTTGCTGTAACAAGAGACTTAGTTTTTAGTTTAGTTTCTGAATTTTAATAAAGTGCCAAGTTTTACCCATTTTGGTTGAAAAAGTTGCTTATTGCATTCGGAGATTTTATTCAGCACGAATCTGTGCACGGTATGATTTTTAATTCTATTCTGTAACTCCGAATGAGCTTATATTATAACTGTAGTTGCAACTTTTCATCCTCTGTAGCATGAATGTTTTCAGAATTTTTCGACATATTTAAGTAGGGTAGAAAAATACGTTTTGCTGCTGCTGTTTTTCTGGACGGATTCTGTCCCATTTTGTTTGATGCATTCTTTGAACTTTTAACTTGAATCTTTTTGATCCAATTGAGTTTATAAGTAGGCATACAACATTATACACTTTCTGGACATTCATATGAATTTTTGTTTAAGGATTTTATGCAGCAAGCAATTATTTGTCTATCACTACTAATGTCACCCCACAGAAAAGAAATGGGAGAAACGGTGTTTTGAAGTTTTTTCACAGGGATTAGAGGAGATGCACCAAGAGCTATCCAAGGATGGTGAAGACCATAAGCTTGGGGATGTGAAGACAACCCCACTGGACCAACACACTCTCGGTTTGCACACGTCTAACTTCTGTTTTTCGATCAATGCACCCTATCACATAAACTTGGAGCGTCTTTTATTTGCTTTTTATTTTGATTTTTGTTTGTCTTGAGACCACCACTATCATTTATATATGAGAAAGCTACTGGAAATTTGGGTTGAATTAAGTTGGATGCTATTAAAAAGATTGGGAAAGGGATGTTTGAGTTGATTCAAAAAGATACATATAGTTGCATGATTCATGCTTTTTAATGAGTATTAATTTGCAAGTGTTTTATCAAGAGCTATCTTTTATTCATGTTTTGATGCTGAATGTCACTTTACTTTGTTTAACATGGATTGGTTAGTTCTATGGACACTTATGCATGCATTTAGACGGTCAACTTTCTCCCTTTTGCTAGCCCAAAAAATTCCAACAAGTAAAAACTTGTTTTCCAACACCTTCAACCAAAGTTTTTCCAGTGAGTCCACCATATCTACCTGTTAGCTTTATGCTATTCCAAGTATGTTTATCATGTTATATTGTATTATCTTTGCTTCCAAATTAAAATGCTTATGTTATTGATTGTTATGGGAAAAGTTGGTTAAAAAGCTCTCACGAACTTGATGCACACTTTACTTTCATTGCACTTAATAAACATGAACCATTGTGATTAAAATTATGAAGTTGTGTGCTTGACAAGAGTCTTGGTTGGGAGTTAGCTCATATGTGCTGTCACATGGCAAGCTTTCAACAGTGCTCTTAATTATATTTAGTTGATATCATGTACTTTTGTTTATGGATGCCTAACATTGTGTGAAATAAAAGTGGAAACTTGGTAAGTTTGAGGAGTAAGTATAAATGGCTAGAGAGACTCACCGGGCGGCTAACCCAAGCCATGCATCATTCATGGTGGAAATTTACTTACATATCACGGTGGACCTTCAGTGAGGCACTTCACAATAAAAAGCTATAACAATAGTAAATAAAAGAGTGCTGAGATTGTCCATTTTGTTTGTTTGTCTTGTCATTTTGACATGGGCTTGTTCCATGTCCTGGGACAAGAGGTACCCCGGAGCAACTCTTAATGATGCTATTATTACTTGCAATGACTTTAACTTGAACTTGCTTTGTGACCCGAGTTGAGTAGCCAGTTGGAGAGGTACTTGTATTCAAGGGGCATGAGGCATTCAACCCATACTTTGTCAAGCACATTACTCATATTTGCTTTCACTTTAAACTTTAACCATTCAAGATGCTATGATAGGGGTAATGAGAGCTCCACACCAATGGATACCACATTGCAAACATTAACTTAAGTAGAAGCATTTGGAAGCTAGATGAAACTTATTCATGTTTTACCTCTACTTATTTATCTATCTTTCCAAAGTGTCCACCTTTTATATTCAGATTTACAAGAGTACTCTATGACCATTATAGGATGTTTTTACTTTTCATTATGCATACATTTGGTCCATAGTACTTTCTTCTATGTTACACTTTGTGAATTATCATTGAACATCCTTTCATTGAATATTTGATATCACTTCATAATCTATCTTGTATATTGCTACTCCTTTGAGAATGAATCATTTGACTTTATGTAGCAATAGTAATCATCTTTGATATCCATTGATAGTATTAAAATGCAAAGTCCATGTTAGTTTTATCACCTTCATACTCGAGGACGAGTATAGGTTAAGCTTGGGGATGTTGATGCATGTAAAATGCATACATGAACTTTGCATGTTATTACTAGATATTCCTACATATTTGCAACTTATATGATGTTATATTCATGTTTTATAATGATTTCGGGGATTTTCTAAACAATCCCCCCTCTTTTGGTTCTAACTCTGTTTTCCAGAAAACGTCTTTTTTAGTGTTTCGGACTTTCGGGAGCTTCGGGACTCCAAAAAGGGCAAGGCCAAAGAGCACGGTTCAGAATTTTTGAGACGAACGCAATGGGCTGAAAATGAAGACCATAAGCCCAACCAGCTAGGAATTAGAGGGCCCCACGCGGTCAGATTCCCTGGCCGCGTGAGGACCCTCTTTTCCCCCTCGTGGCTCCGATGCCGTCCGTTTTCGTCTCCGTGGCTTCGTCTTGACCTAAAACCGGCTATAAAAATAGTCCCCCGGGAGTTTCGCAAGGAGGCGGCGGAGAAACACAAAACCACGAAACAGAGAGTCAGAAGGCTGCCGCCGGAGAAGATCGGAGGGGGGAAACGCCGCCGGAATCACCTCCAGAGGGCTCCACCCCCCTCCGGCGTGTTCATCATCAACATCTACAGCAAGATCATCTCCATCTCTCCACTGTAAACTCTTGGCAAACATGATATATGATGCAATATACTATTCCCTTGATCTATTGTGTCTCCCCATCTATGTTTGAGAAGTGATTTGTTCATGGCAATAGTGAAATAGTTCGTTGATTGGTTGCATACAAGTTTTGTTATCTTTTATGATTGTCTTTATGTACAATATATGAGTGCACACATATGTTGGGGAATGCATGTAAGGTGATCACCGGTAATGTAATGGAGTGAGGGAGACTTGGGAGGACATGTAAACCTGAGACCGAGTCATGAAGTTACTTTTTTGGGGGATATATATAGGGGACCTTAGAACTTAAGGCTATGGTGGGACTTTTATGTCTTAATAATTCTTGTGTGCTCATTTACTTGGCCATGAGATCCATCATAAGGGGTTTTAGTTCATTTACTTGGCTACACCTATTTATGGCTCCTTCCTAGAAGAAACAATTAAGACTGAAATATGTGCTTCACTAATTGTGACAACCACACGAATGAAATAACAATTGCTAGAATATTTGCTACTTGAGATATTTGCTACTTGCTACTTTGAGAAACTTGATCTAAGAAACTTGCGTTTGAAACTTGATTGAGAAACTTGTTACTAGATAAACCCATTCCACATCACTTGCTTTCATTAGTTAGTTCCTTTCATGTTTAAACTTATTGCTTTGCACAAACGGCCATATAAGACGGTTATAGGGCTTTAGAGAATAGATAGTTTACCTTCAGCTCCTCGTGGGTTCGACACTCAAATACTTATCGAATTGTGCTACAGTGATTCCTTGCTCTTGGGGATTATCACCTGCCCACTGGGTTGAAGGGTGGCGCGCCCTGCCGTTCATGTCCGGTTGAGCTGCGCGTGCTGCCGTGCGCCCCGTGCATGCGCTCTAGCTCATGGTCTCTGCAGCCGCGCTAACGCTTGCTCGCTCACATATGCATGCGCGCGTCTCAGGTCGTCGGAGAGTGAGCTTAATGGCCTGGCTCGATCAGTGCGCTCACCATGGGAAAGTTATGACTGCACACCGCATCGCCGCGCCTATACGTCTCCCCCCTCGCGCGCCGCTATAAATTTGGATCCCGGCCGGCAGCGCGCTCAACACTCTTATCCGCGGGCCTCTCCTCTGCTTTCGGTCGATCTCTCTCCCACATCCAAAAAGAGATCCGTCGATCAAGATCTATATAGCGCCGCCAACAATGGCCTGGACCACCATCGAGGTTGTCGGCGAGACTCCTCTGCAGGCCGCGCACCCGGTGGAGTTCCTCGGCCCCGCTGCCTATGGCCGCGGGAACGTGCTCCAGTTCTTCGCCATCGGTGGATACGTCACCGCATGGCGCGCGGCGAACATCATCATGCGTTCGATGTGCCGCAATCATCACATGTACTATGTCGACCCTGGCGCGGATGGCAACGGGATCTACGTCAGGCTCTGGGATTCACCCATGGCGGCGAAGATGCACGGCGACGTCTTCTGGGTCAGAGACACCCTCGTCTGCTGCGTTCAGGTCAACCCGGAGCTCCTCCATGACGCGAGACTCCCACCGGTGTACCCGATTGTCCGTGTCCTCCATCGCGGCGCCAAGAGCTAGATCGATCTCTGGCCGGCCGACATCTCTCTCTGCTTTAATTTATTATGTTTCCTATATCTATCTGAACTTGATGTGTAGCGCTTACTGCGCCTAGGCCCTCGATCGATCTATAGCTGCTTTCATGACTCTGTTTCTGCTATATATGCATGTAATGGTGTCAATCGTTATCTCTGCTTTATTATTTTTGGTGGTTAATTTATAAATTGTCCAAACTGTTGTCTCACTGATTAGAAGAACAGAGAAGTAGCACGCGTAGTATGCTGAAACTAAACTCTTCTAAATTCAGCCACAAACTGTTTACTAGCGATGGACGCAAATCACGACCGCCTAAGAAAAACTCTGCGCCGGTCAAATATCAAAGCCGCCGCAAATGGAAATACATTGGCGACGATCAGAAAGATTAACCGACGCAGGTGTTTTCAGAGACGGACAGCAAATTCCAGCCGGCTGAGAAGTTTAATCCCAAACGGTCGTTCTTTTTTTTGGTTCAACCGGCTCTAGGTCCCGTCTGCAATGTGAGGTTCTGTACTAGTGAAGGCATTCTATAGTGCGGCTCGGAAAACCCTAACAGGTACAACGTGGGCTGACCCCGTCGCACATGTCCGAGTCGGTACAACAGCCCATGATCCGGGAGCGACCTGAACTGGCTAAGCTGTACGCGTACGCTAGCGACTCGAATTTTCCGAACAACAAAAATATAGACAAAAGTTGACGTGACTCGATTCACGAAACGCGATCGCGATGTGTCGAGACGAGCGAGCGGAGGAGGAGTGCGCGAGAGAGCCTTATGTTCTCACATGCTTATAAAGTAGCACAACACTCCACTTATATGGTGGTGCAACTCTCTTTCAACTTTTCATGTGAGAACGACGCATACGGGTTATTATAGCGATGCGTTGTTGTGGAAGCGGAGGTTTGGCTCCCGAGCGTCCCTGCTCTCGATATCTATGCCGTCCCTTTGGTTGTTGAGATATGTGCCGAAATTATTTCTTTATGTGCTAAATAGAGATATTGGAGGATACGGGTGAAATACGGTGCAGAAATACCGGGCAGGTGGAGAGATCATTTAATTGCTGTGCCAAAGAAGTCAGCGTGTAGGTTTGGAGAACTGACATGTAAATACAGTGGGTTACAGTATAGTCTCGTACGATTCACAGTCATTCCTCTCCCATCGTTTTGCACGGTTCTTCTCCCTCCTCCGTTCAGATTTGAATAAACAGAGCCTTGCTTCATGGGTGATGTATTGATTCCGGACATGGTGTTTTTGGTTTCTATGGTGGATGGACGCTCTCTCATCCCGAACGAGATTGCTTTGAGGTCGATGGACGAGCTTTTGCCTCGCGGATCACCGGGACCGGCACCGCCCAAATCCTCGTTATCATCGTCCGCACCGGGGGCGTCCTCCCGTCGCAGGCGCTCGAGGTGGGCAATGCGGCTGACCGCACGTTCGCAGTCGCCGCGCCATCCTCCTCGGCTCCTCGCCTCCCGCAGCCGCAGTCGGGCGCACCGCGTGTGCGTCCACGCCCGGGCCCCTTAACCGGCGCTGCAGCTACGATGCCCGCCAAAGGACGTGCCCTTCTTCGGCTTGACCTCCGCGCGTGGGCCGGAGCCAGCGCTGGCGAGGAAGGCGTTGGCGCTGGGGCGCTGTAAGCCTGCCTTCCCTGCCCTAGAGATGCAGGTGAATGCCGTGGCCGCGCTCGCGCAAGCCCTCTCCGCCGTCTCTCCGTCCTCGTCGTTGCCGTCGTGTACCATCTAGACGACTCCAAGATTCATCAGTCAGATGTGACATGGACAGGCTCATGTTCCACGCTTGTCCATTTCCTTCCATGATTTTGCCGGGAAAATCTGTGGCGAGATTCCGTTGATTTTTCCTATGTATCACAGATATTCCTGTTGATGTGCTATCCACTTGTTGCATTTTCCTATGTAAATCGTGTCAAGATATGTTCATTCGCGTAATGCTACATTGATCCAAAATCATCTTTGCTTATAATGTCACTCTAGTTGTTCTTTCCGTCAGTAATTGTTCTTTCCGTCAGTAATTGTACGTACCTGTAGTGATTTTAAGCCTGAAGCAGATAGTCTTTATATTTCATTGTTAACCTGTGAACTGAAAATTGCGAAGTAATACAAATTTTTGCTTGTCCAAAATTGTGTTTGAGTGGAACTCGCTGACACACACAGTTATTTCAATTTTAAGATATGTACGTCTGCAGTGCAAAATTAGGACACACTTCTTGCAGATTTGTTGATCAATATACTTAATTTTCAAAAATATTTGTTTTGTAAATTTGCGATGTATATCACTGCTTGATCAGAAAGAGTTATCTAATGACCACAATGTTTATTTGAGATATATTCAATCTAATTTTTAATCACATTTATTTATTGAAAATATTTTAGACAAATAATTTCAAGATACATGAAGTTTTGGAGATTTCGGTGGTCTCGAAATTTTTCTCAAATCGTTGATCAAATTAGGGTTCAAAATTTCTACAATTTTGTTGGGTAATAAAATATAATTATCTCAACACATTTCAGACTATTTTCATACCCAACTAATATTTAATTTCAATTTAACATATTTTATATCAAACTAATTCGAAATAATTCTGAGATTGTTCAGAATTTGGGAGATTTATTTGAGTCCAAAAATTTTCTTGAACCGAAATTCCAAACCCTTTTAAATAAGGGTTCAAAATTCCAACTTTTTTTTTGGTAATTTTGGTTGGTACAGAGTTATAATTATCTCGCATATTTTGGTCTATTTTGGATAAGATTCATATTTAGTCATACTATTTTGAACTTAACATATTTATACAAAATAATAAAGTAGTTTCGAGGTTTTCCAAGATTTTAGAGATTTTGGTGATTTCCAAAATTTGTTTCGAACCAGTATGGTTCAAATTCCGATGAAATTTTGGCAAAAAATCCAAAATTTTGGAAAATTTCTTTGGGTGACACAATTTATTTATCTCACAAAATTTGGACATTTTCGGCACGACTGATATGAAATTCATTATTTATCAAATTATATCTAAATAACAGTATTTAGACGAAATTATTTTAAAAATCATTTCAAGATTCCTGGAAATTTGAAGTTTTAGATGGGTCTTGATTTTTTTTTCTCGTTCAAAATTTCAAACCCTTATCATTGAGTGTTAAAATCTGGGCAGTTGTTGCTGAATTTCCTGGAATAATTGCAATCAATTGTGTTTATATTAATAGTCCGAGCTTTAGTTCGTGGGTTCATCAGTACTCCAAAAAAAAAGTGTAGACGTGCAGTGCATGCAACGTAAATTATGGTCGGACACCCCTAATCATGTTTAGTTAGAGTTTATAGTGGCTTGGACCAGTTTCATTGGACGTTGAGTTTCACAGTGCTCAGCAGCTATGCTACTGGCTACATTGAGTTGACTACACGTTACCGTGCTAAGTTTGTCAACCTATCAGGCCTGCAACGCATGAGTTAATGGCTCGGGATTTAATGCTACCTGCTACATCACACGTTTTATACCGGAGATATACTATTGCGAAATTGAGGGAATACGGACAAGGCGTAACGCACGGATGGTTATTGGGCCGGAAGCAAGGGCTGGGATATCGAGAGCTGTGGTGCTCGGGAGCCAAAAGAGGTTTTCGTGCGTTGTTGGTCTACCTAATTTGGTACCGGGTGCTATTAGACGGTGCGGTATCTCACGTGTTATCTGACTCGAGATGAAGTCGATTGTGGTAACACTGGGAAGAAGCCACAAGTCGACTTTGGTACTGGTGACGGTACGAATGATCTGATGGGCTTGATTTTTGTAACGGTTAGTCCTTCATCTGCTCTACAAGATATTTTTCATTACCTAGGCTGGAGAATGGACCTTGGTATACCGGTGGTGTGGACACAGAACCATACTGATTAGCGTGGACATACGGTCAGTCTTCACAGCAGTTGTTTCTTTTTGTTTATAAATTAACCACATTGTTCGTTCATGAGTAAACAAATATCACTGTATATACGGGAAGACATGTTTTCGTTCGTCACTTAGCAATAGGAAAAGGAAAACGCTTTCGCTAGGGAGACCTAACGTGCCCTCGCGTAGGTCACTCCATAGCCGCACGCGCAACGCTAGGAAGATTCGCTGGCTGTTTTCCTTTTCCGGCCCAACAGTGTTTTTGACCCATGTTCGGTGCGAGAATGGAGGTCAGGAGTGTTTCTGGCCCAATTAACATTTTCTGTACAAACACGTTGTAGAAAAAAAAGATATAACTAAGTTTTTTCATGACTTTTCGATGCATACGTTAAAACGTGAAAGGAGACCAACAATATTTCTAGCCCAAGTAACATTTTTGTACAAACACAGGTTGCAAAAAAATCCCGGTGAAAGTGCATGTTGCCCCATGCTTGGTTTTGTCAATTAATGGCAATCCTTATGGACTAATGTTTGTATTGAGATATTCTTATAGATCTTCTCCATAGGAAAAGATTGAAGTTCATGTGTTCGACTCTAGAAGATTAGATGATGATCAGTGCTCTATTCAAGGGTTTATATGAAGAATGGTCATATGTAGAGTTCAGCTTATTGCAAGTGTGGCTTGTAAAAGAAGTTTGAGTGAACATTCATGTTTATCTCCAATTCATCATATATATTAAGAAAAGAAGATGAAGTGCAAGGTTGATCAAGTCAATGTGCAGATAATGAAGTCAAGATTGATCAACACATTTAGAAGTTTATGAAGTGCAAGTTCAATATGATCCATCTCGAAAGATATAATTTGATTGAAACTTGCAATGGATACATGAAGACGGAGCTAAGCGAGACTCTCTCATATGGAGTATGGGGGAGTATTTTAAGAAGTCTTCATCAAGCATGTGCTAGCAAGCACGATCAAGAAAAGATGTTCCAACTTGAGAGAGTCAAGATCGTCATCATGTAGCTAAAGTGGAATGCTCAAGGCAAATGTATGATCTTGATAGGTTTTTTATTTTACCGGTCTCATGCTTTGGGAGACCGCGTTATAGGATCGATAACCGTACTATCAAGAGGGGCTCTCGAATAAGTAACTTGATTGCATCTTTATGTAGAGCTCAAACCTTTACATATTTGGCATATCATGTTTCTTGATTCTTATTTGGCTTTTATCCATGTGAGAATTTAGAACTTGTGTTCATCTCCATATCAAGTTCTAGTTCATCAAAAATGGATTTCATATGAATATCTTGTTGCGTTTTTGATGTTGGAGGTTTTACCGGTCGTTCTTTTTTAGAGAGGTTTTACCTTTCTATATTTGGTTTTATCCTCCATCTTTGGACTATGATGTTTCTCTGCATAATCTTGTAGTGCTCGTTGTGGTGATTCCAACGAGTCCAAAAACATAAAAAACGGAGTCCGGATGCAAAACTTATTGTCGTTTTCGTATTGGTGTTTCTGCAGTTTTCTGGGGGGGGGGGGGGGGGGGTGGGCGGAAATTCCGGACTTTAGGCCAGAAATTTCCGGCACTATTTCCGGCCCGAGTCCAGTACCAAAAAGTTAAGAGACTTAGCCATTTTGCAGAGGTCTGGAAATTTTCGGGGTAAGTACCAAATTTCCAGCCCGTGCAGAAAAAACTGTCCCCAACGGTTGGATTTGGTGGGGACCTATTTAAGGGAAGTTTGGTGCTCTCTCTCCTCTCCATAGTTGACCTCCAAAGATTTGAGTTCTCTCAATCCTTCCAATGATTCTTGCTCTTTTTTGAGAGAAAAAAGAGAGAGGAGATCTAGATCTACATGTCCACCAATCCGTCTCATCTCTAAGTGAGGGGAACCCTTTGGATCTAGATCTTGGAGTTCCATTTGTTGAGTTCTTCTTTATTTTTCCTCTCTTCTCCCCCCATAAGTATTATTTGCTTTCAGTGGGATTTGGGAGTGAAGTACTTAAGCACTTCTTGTGTTCTTGCCATTGCATTTGGTGCATCGGTTTGTGCTCTCAACGAGGATTCGTGTAAGTTGAAAGTTGTGAGCTTGTTACTCTTGGGTCATTGGACCCTAGACGACTTTTTGGTGATTTGGGAGCCCCAATCCAGTTGTGGCTTGTGCCCCAAGATTGTTGTAAAGGTTCTGGATTCTGCCTTGAAGAATATCGATAGTGAAAGGTGAACCAAACCATTGGGTGAGGTTCATCGGAGAATAGGGTGAGGCCATTTGTGGCGTTGAATAAGCCTGTTGGGGCGAAGCTCACACCCCTCCAACGAGATGTACTCCCCTCAAAAGGAGGAACTCGTGAATACATCATCGTCTCCACGTGCTTCGGTTATCTCTATACCCGAGCTCTTTACTTATTCTCTTTACATTGTGATAACCTTCGTGCTTGAAATTTTATATCTTGCTCAACTTGTTACTTGTCTTGCTTAGTATAAGTTTTTGGTGCACATAGTTGAGCCTAGAATATTTAAGTTGTGTGCTTGATAAACTAAACAACTAGTTTTATTCCGCATTTGTCAAGATTAAACCGGAAAAGTTTTAATCGCCTATTCACCCCCCTTTAGGTGACATTGTTGTCCTTCCACCAGGGTACAAGTAAGTATTTTTGTGATTTTTCAATGTTTAGAGTTTTTAAAAAAATTGTAACAAAGTCGGAATTTTGTTGTTGTGAAGGCAGCCGCTAGTTGTTGCAAAGCTTCGATCGCCTCTTCAGTATTACCAGCACCTGGAACAGCAGGAACCTGAGCAACCGGTTGAGTTGCAGCTAACTGCGTTGGCTTCTCGACACGACCGGCCTACGCCTAGCACGCTCCTGTCTACCATTAGTTTTGGTGATACTCGCGTCATCGGCCTAGCGCGGTGTGCCATCGAGCCAGATTTTGCGAGTGTGAATAAAATCACATCGAGTTTTATTTCTTATAGTACACATATTACGTCCGCCAGCTCGCTGGTATGCATCATGCGTGTCTGTTGTGCCGGGCATGCAATGCAAACACAAGACCAGGTGTCAGTTCGGGAGCTGCGACACTTGCATACATGTATGCTCCCAACGCAACACCTGGAGCTGCGTTGCCCATGTCCGGTGTTTGATGCCAAATCTTAGCTGCCGTCGAACGAGCTAGGACACGTAGTTCTCCCGGCACAGTCCGTACATCTCCCGCCAAAAAAACTAACGGCGCCATGCCCAATCGCTTGGCCATGCATGGAGCTGTGTTTCTTTCACAGGAGCTCCCGCCGGAGGAGCAGGTTTGGACTTGACTCACACGCACGGACGGATGGATATATACACCACTACAGGAATGCGTCGATACGCCGACGGCTGCAAGCCGTCGACACAGGCCTCGTTGCCGTCGGCGTACGTATACGCCGACGGCGGACGGCCGCCGTCGGTGTCTGGCCGTCGGCGTCTGTGATCGTCGGCTCAGCCAGTTTGGCCGTCGGGCGTATGAGATGTCGTCGGCGTATACATACGCCGAGGGCAATACCTGACCGTCGGCGTACATAAGCCCTCGGCGCTTACCAGTGGGGCCCGCTCCGGGTCTCGGACGGCCGCACCGCCTACGCCGACGGAAATGCCCTCGGCGTATAGGATCAACGTGTCACGATCTGGGACGTCCGATGCAACCTATACAATGCCGTCGGCATAAGTTCCAGATTTTTTTTTAATATTGCTGCCAGCAGCTCGATTTTCAGCAATAATTACAGAAAATTGACAGCAGCAATATCACAATAATATCACACACAGCAGCATACACAATATCACAAATAAGATCACAACCAATATCATGAAGCAAAATGCTATATCATAAGTGTAGATACACACATAGGGCTATCATCCTACATCTAGGTCGGCGACGGGGTGAGCCCGATGTCTCCCCCGGTGAGAAGAGGCGACCGACGGCTCGGCGCAGCAGTAGAAGCACCAGAAGAAGCACCAGGCGAAGCAGCAGCCGAAACACCACGCGAAGCATCATGAGAAGGACCACCGGAATGTACCGGTGTGATCTCACGGGAACCCGGCGAAGCACCAGGCGAACGACCACCATCGCGATCAAACGGGATGATCTGATGTGAACCCGCTGTGTCACTAGGAGAAGCAGAACCAGAGTGCTCGTTCTCCGAACATCCCGTTCCCTACATGTTTGAGCAAGAGTTAGCAACTTGCAAGGCAAAGGAAAGCGGTAACCGGTGATTTGACAAAGAACTTACCGGGATCGATGAGTAGTATGTGAGAGCGAATTTTTCCCTCGTTGGAAACCGTGGGCTAGGCCCCGGCCCAGGAGGCCGCTCTCCTGGCACGGCTGCCCGCACTCCAGTGCTCATAAATGTCATCACCGACTGCAAGATAGTTTAGATGTCAGACGTTGCAGAAATAGAGGTTCAAACTAGGGGAAGTGGGACTTGTCATGTTTTGCAAAAATAAAGGTTGAAACTTACAGCTGACACCATCTCGGAGTACGAGTCGTAGGCATCACGACTCCGCTCCCACTCTTCATAGGCGTGGTCATACTCGGCATGAGCGGTAATATAGGCCGCCTCGAAATCGGGCTACAATTTTAAAAATAGTGAATATCATCAACTTAGCCATGCAGGAACAAATGTCAGAAAGAGGATAAAAATGACAAAAACTTACATCGATGCACTAGTGGAAACAAGGCCTTTGGTCCAGAGCAAAATTGGGCTCTAGTCCCGGACGGGCTTTGGACCCGGACTAGAGGGGGCGACTAGTCCCGGTTCAAAGGTTACTCCGCAACGAACTCGTCCCGGTTCGTAAGGGACCTCTAGCACCGGTTCGTAATACGAACCGGGACTAGAGGGGTCTAACCCGGCAGGACACGTCCGAGACCCCCCTAGTACCGGTCCGTATTACGAACCGGTACTAGAGGTCTCTCTTTAAACCTGTAAACTCCCGCTGCGCTTTGGAAGTTGATCAGCGTTTTGATTGCCGCCTTGGAAGATGATCAGCCCGACGTTTTGATTGTGCCTTGGAAGATGATCAGCCTTGGAATTTAATCACTGCGCCGCCCGCCGGCCTCCCTCTCCGGCGCCCTATATAAGCTACAGTAATCCATGGCCTTAAGCACACCTAAATCTCTCTCTAATCCTTGCAAAAACTCTCTCTCTCGATCCCTCTCTCATCTATTCCAATGAAGCCACTCGCGCGTGTACCTCGGTCTCGGTTGTACTACTTCGTCAAAGAAGATATCCACTTCAAGGTATGGGTCACCCTCCGTGCATCACGCGTGGAGAGGTGGATCCGTGACGTGACCTCGACGCCGCACCGATCAAGTGCGTTGGACTCGACTGCGAGTTCACCGACCCTCTCCCGGGTCGACAGAGGGATCTTCCAGCCGAGAAAAGGCAGCGCGCCGCCGTCCTTCAACTCTCGGTGGCGTCCGAGACTCTTGTCTTCCAGATCTGCAAGGCTAATAGGGTACCGCAGCTCCTCGTGGATTTCTTAGGTGACAAGACCATCAAGTTCTACGGCGTGGCTATCCACAATGACTTGCGGATGCTGCGCTACTAAGGAATTGTTATTCCGTCTGCGGTCGACCTCCAGAGGGATAGCCGGAACCCAACCGACAATCCTACTCCGAGTCTCTATGCTCTCTCCAATGCTATCATTGGGACAAAACTTGAGAAGAAGAAGAAGAAGAAGAAGAAGAAGAAGAAGGACAAGGACGACGGCGACTTAGAAGACCTCTATATTTCCGGATGGGACAACGTTCCATTGAGCTACGATCAAGTCTCGTATGCCGCTTTGGACGCTCGCCTCGGCTTCGAGATTGCACGGAAGTGGGGTAGTCTACGTGGCTACAATACCAATGACGATCGTCTTAATGTCGTTGATATGATGAGTAGACTAGCTATATAGTGATGTGTGTGTGCTCCCGTTGTGTGTTCTCATGTATTCGGTCAATTCGGTCCAACATGATCAAAATGAGTGTGTGCCTTGCTTATTGTTGTGTCTTATAATGGCACAGAATTATCTGGAACTTTTTATAAAATCAGCATTTACTCGCTTATCGTTTAAAAGTTGTTTACCGGTTTAAAGATATGAATATTTCCATATTAAATTGAAAATAGCAATAATAATGTAAAATTAATTTTTTTGTTATTTAAATTCAACATTATTTGAATGCAAGATTAGTATTACTTAATTATTTTTGTTTACTAAAATAATTGTTTGGATTCACAAAATAAAGACGTGTGACATCATGGTTGAAGGGTTAATATGATTGATAGCATACTATTGTCAGCAAAACATAAGTTGTTTCTTGGAAGCTCATAGGGAATGAAATAAGAAGTTAAGCGTGCTGAGGGTGGAGCATCTTCGACATCTCAACAGTGACAACACTGTCTCAGATGAGCTGTACTTGTTGTCTAGGGGACCATCTTCGACTATTTGGACTTTCCAAGGGTACGAGATAAATGAGAATACATTTTACACGATCGCCCAAGATAAAAAGAGCACCAACCAAAACAGTGGTTGGTCAAACTTAGGTTTGACCGAATTCAAAATAAGCAAGAAAAAATAAAAAACATCAAAAAAATGGAAAACCAGTGCACATGTTCTTAGTTTGTCATATACTAACAACTCCAATTGATAAACAAGGTCTAGATACATTCAAACAAAATATGTTTGAATGTGGTGTGAAATCTCAAATCTCAAACTATGAACTCTCATGTGTGAAGAGAAGTGGTTTTGGGTGTGGAACCTGAAACTTTCAAAAAACTCACAAAATCTTCATTTTGGAGTGAATAAGAAGGATTTTTTTCATTTTCATGTTTGAAACTTGTTTAAATGTTGGTCAAACTTAGGTTTGACCGAATTCAAAATAAGCATAACAATTCAAAAAACATCAAAAAAAATGAAAAACCAGTGCACATGTTCTTAGTTTGTCATATACTAACAACTCCAATTGATAAACAAGGTCTAGATACATTCAAACAAAATATGCTTGAATGTGGTGTGAAATCTCAAATCTCAAACTATGAACTCTCATGTGTGAAGAGAAGTGGTTTTGGGTGTGAAACTTGAAACTTTCAAAAAACTCACAAAATCTTCATTTTGGAGTGAATAAGAAGGATCCAGGCTTGGTTTTTCATTTTCATGTTTGAAACTTGTTTAAATGTTGGTCAAACTTAGGTTTGACCGAATTCAAAATAAGCATAAAAAATTCAAAAAACATCAAAAAAATGGAAAACAAATTTTACCAAAACAGAAGAAAGAAAACAAATTTTACTTAATTTAGACGATTAAATCAAAAGATATAAAATAAATATGAAAATACGAAAAGAAAAAAAACAAAAGCCCCTGTAGTACTGGTTGGTAACACCAACTGGGACTACAGGTCCGCTGGGCTTCGCGCGAAAATTTCGCGGCCCCGAGGGACCTCTAGTACCGGTTGGTGTTACCAACCGGTAATACAGACCCTTTCGTACGGGGCCGTGGCTGGACCCGGGACTAGAGGTCGATTTGGCGCTGATTTGGGTGGTTGTGGCCGAAAATTTGCCCAACTTTCCCCAAATCGACGTTCCGCACGCCTCCGGGCTCCCACTGACGTCGCCGACGCCGCCCCCACGCCGCCAGGCTGCCGGATTTTCCCCCTGCGCCCGTGCCGCCGTCGCCACCGCCGCCCTCTCCTGCTCCGGCCACCACCCTCCTCTCCTGCTCCGGCCACCGTCGAGTTTCAAGGGGCTGGGCGGCCGTGAATCGGTCGAAATCGACCCCAAGTCCGCCGCCGCCGCGCCCACGCCGCCAGGCTGCCGGATTTTTCCCCTACGCCCGTGCCGCCGTCGCCACCGCCGCCCTCTCCTGCTCCGGCCACCGCCCCCTCTCCTGCTCTGGCCACCGTCGAGTTTTAAGGGGCTGGGCGGCCGTGAATCGGTCGAAATCGACCCCAAGTTCGCCGCCGCCGCGCTCTCGTCATCTACTGCGTGCGGCCGTCCCCGAGGGCGCGCGCGCGGCCATCCCCTGGTGAGCTCGTCCCCGACCCACTGCCCTCCTCTCTCTCCCTCAAATCCCGCGACGCCGGCGGTGACAAAAAGAACACTTTTTTAAAGGCCTAATGGCCGGTTTTCATTGATAAAAGGCCTAATAGCCTGGTTAATTACATGGGGGCGGGCCACAAACGGCCATCGCCGGCCTAAGGGCCGGCTCTTACATTTAGAAAAAAAAACTTCACCGCCGCCGCCTCCGGCTCCTGCCGCCGCCGGCCTAATCGATGACGATGTAGGCGGCTAGGCCCACAGATGGGCCGGCGGTGCCTCCGGCTCCTGCTCCGGCTGCTGCTGCTGCACTTGTGGTGCCTGCTCCTGCCGCCGCTCCGGTGACCAGCTGCCACCAGTCCAGACCCAGGACTGGCCAAGGAGGCCGCTAGGCTGTGGAGGCACCTGCTCAAGCTCCAGCTCCTCCAGCTCCTGCTCCCGGGCCATGTGCACCCACCAAGGCTCCGGCGGCGGCGGCATGGCCTGGGCCTGGGCCAGCACGTGCTCCCAGCGCTTGATCTCGTCCTCGACGAGGGAGCGGCGGGAGGCCTCGTACGTGGCCTGCATCTCCGGGTCGTCGTCGTCGATGACCTCCTCCTCGATCCACAGGGCCTCGTGGCCAGGCGGCAGCGCGGGTACGTGGAGGGGACCGGCGGCGGTGGAGGGGCCAGCGCGAAGAAAGCGCGGCGGCGGTCGTCGTGCTCGTCCCTGAACCACTGGTCCCAGTAGGGGGACTCCGGCGCGTAGGCTGGGTCGTCGTAGAGGTCCGGAGGGAGGAGGCAGCGGCGGCGTGTGATCTCCACCGCCCTGGCCTGGCCGCTAGCCAGAATCGGCGGCACCGGAATCCGCTGTGGATTCAGGTGCCAGTCCTCCGAATGCCACCAGCACTCTCTCACCAGCACGTAGCGCCGGCGACGGACCCTGGGCACGGACAACGTCCCTTGAACGGCACGGCACGGCACGCCGGCGCCGCTGCCCCGACCATCTGGACGTCCTGCGGCGCGATGCCGAAGGCCGCCGGCGGTGGCGGAGGAACGGAGTTGCCGGCATGGCTCCGGCGCCGGCCGGAGGAGCTGCCGGTCTCGCTCTTCGGGTTCTTGAACCAGCGGGACATGGTGGCTAGATTTTGTGGGGTCTCGACGTGGACTGGTGTCCCTATCCACACGAGGGGTCCATTTTAAAGGACCAGGGGTGGGGGAGACGAAGGGGGCGGTGGGTCACTGGCAGGTAGGCCAGGCCAGCATTGACTGCGGGGAGGGTGGCCGTTGGTGGCCAGCATTGACCACGGGGAGGGGAAGACGAGGCGGGACGTGAAGACGAGGCGGGAGGGGAAGACGAGGCGGGGCGGCGGGTCGCTGGCAGGTGGGCCAGCATTGACCACGCGTGGGCAGTGGGCGGTCACACGTGGAGGCGGCCGTGTGGGGAAGACGGGGCAGTGGGGCGGTGAGGCGCTGGCAGGTGGGCCAGCTTTGACCACGCGTGGCCAGGGGGCGCGCGTGGACCCAATGCTGGCCAAATTTGGGCTGGCTGGAATTGGCTGCTGGGCCGTGAGCAGTACCAGATCTGGCCCATCTAATGTCTTTCTCTGTTTTTTTCCTTTTTCTGTGCAGATCTGTTTCTGTCCTGTTGGTTTAATCTGAAATAAAATAGTTAAACATAAAATTTGTGCAAACCAAAATTCCCAGTAGTAAAGATATAAGTTTAGAACCATTTCCAACTTGCAGATCTGACAAATGTTATTTTGTGTGAGCTTGATAATTACTGAACTGCCACTGGTCTAAAACAGTGTTTGAATTTTAGTTTGAGTTGTGGTAATCTAAAATTTGTGAATCCAACTGTTTTGGAAAGCCTATGACAGTAGCTTTCAGTAGAATTTTACCTCATGTGTTTGTGATGCTTAGATTTAAAATGGATGTGTTTGAAGTTTAGACCAGTAGGGTTTTTAGGCATTTATCTAAATTTCTATGAATAAAATTTTGGACTAAATCCAATTGCAGTAGCTTCTAATACATACAGAGAACCTAAGTCTAGCTTTGCATGATTTTTAGATCAACAGAACAGCCTGGAATTAATAATCACTAAAAATGGTGTTTCTGCCTAGTAAAGTAAATAGAAGAATTAAGTATTGCTTGGTAAAAATATTGCCAGTGTTGTTTGTATAAAGTTGTGGTACTGTAGCTCACTGTTTGTTGTTGTTTTAATATGTTAGTACTGTTAGTGCGTAAGTAAAGCTTAATTGGAGTTGTTAGTGAAGTGTTGAATGATGTTTAAGTAGAATAAAACTTGTTAATCATGCTTGAGTGTTTAAAAACAAAGAAATAATTAAAATAACCCTAATGAACTAAATTCTTAGCTGCTGGTTGTTTAGAAGTGTGTTTAGAATGCTTGCCTTGCTTGCTAATTGTTTGATGTGTTGTTGTCCTGTTGTATGTTGATTGTGTCCTTTTATTTTTGTGACGCTAGAAACTCGCGAGGAGGGATTTTCTGCTGAGGAGTACTGTGGAGATCGTATTGATTATCAGCAGCGGGGACAAACCGCTGAACAAGGCAAGCCATCTCAAAAGCTTGCAACTACACCTATTTTGTTTTACATGTCACTATGCATATTTTACTTGCATTAGATATATATACCTGTTATACACCCCTGTTCTGGTATATACTCCAGACCGTAGTTAAAACTGTAGGTTACCCTATACCCCTAAACACTACTTACTAGTTGAAGAAAGATGGAAAATTCTAGGTTGGACCCCCTTGGGTTGTTTTTGGAAAAACACCATGTTTTTATGAAAAACCCTCTTGGGAAGGTGGGACCTTGCCTAAGTGGGGGAGTGGAGTTATGAAGTATCGGAGAAGTGTTTTTCTAAAAACGACACATAACCTAGTACATCTGGTGATTTTAAAGAGGAGCTTAGTTTTGTTTACCCCAAAGTAAGTAGTACGAGCTAGGTCTCTGAGCGGAACCTATCGACATTTATCGAAGTAAGTGAACAAATATATTCACAATTTTATTTTATAACCATCAATTGTGTTGAGTGTCATTCATAATTTCTGTTATGATGATTGATATTCATATTGATCTCTCTTCTTTTATAGATGGATGGAATGCGGAGGGACCTGCAACTAAAGGACCGCTTTCGACCAATTAGCGAGGAAATTGCGGGATTTTTGATGAACTATGTGTCGCAGCAGTGGAATATGGGGTTCCCCTAGTACTGCCAAAGTGGGTCCACCCCATGTGGGCCCAAGATGAAGATGGACAAGACCAAGACTCAAGTCAAGCTGGCGGGTTCACCGTCAAGACACGCATGGCCTACGACAAAGGGCTCCGGTCCTGGGGACCTTCCGGGTCCCCGAACCAAGCAAGAAGGCCAGGAAGGACCCGAGAGCCCGAGTTCCCGGCAGGAGGCCAGGCTCCCTCTCGGGTACTTCCCCACGTCCTGTGGATAAGCACTCCACCTCACCGCGGAAGACTTGGGAAGCAAGGCGAAGGCAGCGCGGGCGGGAAGCACGTCCCGTGGTGGTGTCAGCTCCTGTCCACCCCAAGGCGGACGCTCCCACCTAACCCAAAGGAGACGCTAGGCTGAGGAGAGGCCACGTCTCCTCCTAAACTAGATGAGGAGGGTCCTTCACCCCGAAGGTCCCTCATGCCCCTCACGTGACCCTGTGGCAACCCCTTAGCCTATAAAAGGAGGACCAAGGCACGGAGGAGGGAGGGAAGAGGTCGAGCAAGGACGAACACAAGCTAGAACCAGAGCAAGACTAGACTAGGGCTGCGAAGGTAGAGAGGAAGGTGATCTCCTCCGGGTCAGGATCTGTCCTTCTTCTACCTCCAGCCAAAACCCTTCCGGGTACCCATCCGGGAGGTTCCATTGTAAGCCACACTATGAAGAACCCATCAATCCAGACATGCAGGAGTAGGGCTTTTAGCCTCCGGGCGGCCTGAACCTGGGTAGCTCCTTGTGTCCCTTTGGTTGCATGCTTTGATCGTGGAGAGGAGAGCTTGATCTAGACTCCGCCCAAGAAGACGATTCTCAGCCTCCTTCGCGCCCCGTGCCGAACCTAAAAGGGGGTATCCTATACTCCCGGTGTCCGTGCAACGAGACACGACATCTGGCGCGCCAGGTAGGGGGCGCAAGCGCTGGATTCGTCTTCTTCTTCATCGACTCAAGTTCATCGTCAAGTTCTGCGTCGAGCTTTCAGTCCGTGTCAAGATCTGCTCCAAGCCCCAGCGCCTTCGGAGCAGCGTTAGTTTCGGCTCTCGCGAAGAGAGGTACCGAATCCGACGTCCAAGATGACAAAGAAGAGAAAGGGAAAGGCAGCCTTGAGTTCCTGCGGTACCCCGGCCTCGGTTTCGTTCTTGACGAGTCCTCGCCAGCACCTGCCGCTAAAGATCGCGCCTTCGGAGTCCACTTCGTCCCTCCAGCCGCTTATGTCAGCTCTCTGGTCAGCAAGGGAAGACCTGAGGAAGGTGCCACGAACATTGATGTCCCTCTTTCCCCATGGACGCATGGAGCGAAGGAGGAACTCTGTTCCGACGCGCCGACCACAGTGCCGCTTCCGGAGGAGGAAAACCTCGACCAAGACACAAAAGGCGAGCCTCGGCAAGAAGATCCTCTCATCTACGTGCCCCAAGAGCTCAAGATTCCTCTGCGCAAAGATGGCCAGCCTGGAGTGTGGTGCATGTACCACAGATCTGACCGGCACAGTCTGGAAGATTGCCGACAGTTCAACGACATCCAGATACGCCAGAAGAACGGTGATTGCTATTCATGCGGAGAACCAGGACATATCAGCCGAGATTGCCCTCTCAACAAGAAGCCCAAGAAAGCCAAGGGAGTGCCACAGCTGGGGTTCCTCAAAAGGGAAGATCTTTCCGGACCTTTGCCAATGCATCCACTCAGACTGAAGAGCCCCGGAACCTTGCTCACTACCGGCGCCCCCACAGACACAAAGCAGTCAAGGGCAAGCTGCAGCTAGCTGGGATCAAACCTTCATCTGCGGAGATTTGGCCCAGGAGAATGGGATCTCCCGGGTCACATCGTCACAATACAGCCAGGACCAAGTGGACCCCCTCAGAAGTACCGGATTGCTAAGTGGCTAGCATCAGGATCCCGCGAGTAAAGCAGCTTCAGGGTCTCCGGACCGGCACGAGCCAGCAAGATTGACGGGTCACCAAACAAGGAACATCCGGGTCCAGAAAGCTAAGACAACCGTGGGGTCTCCGGACCGGCGTCTCTGATACGCCAGCAAGTCGCCGGATCACCAGTTGGGTGGTCTCCGGGTAACTCGAGCAAGTAACACAATGGTCTCCGGACCGGCGCAAGCCAGCCAGTCATGCCCTTAGTCGGCATTGGAGGCTATCTCGGTTGGAAACCTTGTCCCCGCCAAGAATTGCTGGGCAAGGCAGAATTATGTCTGAAACACGGCATAGAAGACCCGCCTTGGCGGCAGCGCGACAGAACGATTACCGAGGTAGCCAGAAGGAGTCAAAACGCGAGCTAAGTATAAACGTGCTTGCACGGGCTTGTTCCCGGGTACATCTGTTTTATGTGCTTTGGCTAAGGCGAAAGCGGGCGTTCTCCTGGGGCAGCGCCTTCGCGATGACACTGTCAGTTTCCCTCGGGCAGTGGAGTCGTGGGCTGAGGTCCGTGCGGTCAGGAAACGGTGGGTCCTTTGGGGGGTTGCGCCCTGTGTCAGCACTTCAGATCAGTCTGAGTGCCCACGGCTGGTTAGCGCTCACACCTTTGGATCCTTCCCGAGAGCGTAAAGCCCCCACGAGTACGATAAAACTTATATACTTTGGGAAGAAGTTATTTACATTCAAAAGCATGAGTTCATAAGCCAGTTGGCAATATCAGTACAAAAGCATGGTTCACGGCCCCTGGTATTGTCCTTTTCAGGACTTCACAGGTTCACGGGTCGTCTTCTCGGGAAAGGCGCTTCAAGATTCCTCCACCTGGCGGGTTACGTCTGGAGGAAGCGGCGTCTCGGGTTCAGGCGCCTCCAGCTCGGACAGCAAGGAGAGCTGCGGGTGCCGTTGGCGAAGCGCTGTGACAAACCGGTCGTCACCTGCCTCACTGCCTGTTCCCCAGCAAGGCGAGTGGCTCTGCTAGCCTGCTCCTTGATACCCTTGATGAGCGAGGCCACGTACTTCAAGAACCCGGGATAGCGGACGAAGGAAGTGGAATGGTCGGCCATGAGACAGGCGGAGAAGGCACTCCCAAGTTCGTGAACTCCTTCACGATATCCAAGGACCCGTGGTTCATCTGGAGCAAGATGTTGTGATCATCGCGGCGGTGGTGAGCGAATCGTCGCTGTTCTTTCTCAAGTGCACCCTTTGCTTCCGCCAGCTCGACCTGCACTCCCTTCAGCTGGTTGGACACCTGCTCGTGTTGATGCCACGCAATCTGAGCTTGAGATTTGGACGCTTCCATCGCCGCACGCCCGTCAGCCAGCTCCTTTGCTTCTTTCTTGCGAAGGACGGTCATGCGCGCATCTTTGTCCTTCCAGAAATCATTCGCATCGCCCAGATCCCGGATCTTTCTTTCCATGGCGACGCGGCCAGCCGTGGCCTCTTGCTTGAACTTCTCAGCTGCTTTGAGGGCCTGCTTCTGCGCCTCGATCGTGGCCGTCATCTCTCGACCCGGGCGGACAAGCTGTCTCTTTCGCCCCTAGCTCTCTGGAAATCCGAGAAGGCCTGTTCTCGCCTCTCCCTCTCGCTCTTGAGCTCGCTCTGGAGTTTGGAGACCTGCTTGCCTAGTGACGAGGCGGCTCTGCTTTTGGCTCGAAGGTCATTTTCGACCTCGCTGCGAGCCCAGCTAGCCACGTTCTCCAGGCCTTGCTCAAAGCGGTCCTCGTCCCGCTCCATTCTGATCTGGAGCTCCTCAATGGTGCCAAGGTAGTGGCGCTCTTCATCTTCCAGCTCGGCCTCTCGTCGCTCCAGCTCTTCTCGCGGCTGGCCACTCTCTGTTCCCAAGCATAGAGCAGCTCTTCGTCCGCCGCCAGCTTCAGTTCACGGGCGCAAGAGCCTCCTCCCCAGAGGGAAGCCGCAGCTCGCGAGCCTGCGAGTGCTCCCCGCTGCCGGAGGTCGGGGCACCAGCCGCGCCAGTTCGGCACGGGCAGAGGACAAGAACTCCGAGACATTGGAGAATGTCTTGGAGAACCCGGGGCCTTCCTCAACTCTCCCGGGTTCATGGCAGGGGTCAGCGTTCCCGAGGGCCGAGCCCCTGGGGATGAACCCGCCTGCTTCGAGTCTGCGCGGTCCGAGGTCGCCTGGGGATCCACGTCGCGCCTCTCCCCAGGGCCTTCCGCGCCAACAGCTTCCGCCTCGTCTGCGACGACTGGAGCCACCCCCTGGTCCTTGGGGCGGACGGGGGCTCGGGGGCTCGGAGTTGCCTCCATCGGAGGTGCCGGTGGAGCTCGACGCTTCGACATCTTCGCCTCTCCGGGGTCGTTTGCTTGGCCACTCCGGGTCGGGCTCCTGTGCAAGAAATCAGAGCAAGAAGTCAGGACGGCGGCAAAAGGGAAGCAACTCCACATTCAAGGCAGTTGCCAGCAAAGCTTACCGGCGGGCTCTCTTCGATCCGGAGAAGCTCCATCTCTTCTTCACCAAGTCGCCAAAGAGGTCAGGCAAGGACAGGCTCTCCTCCCCTACCTCCATGTCTGCAAGGGGAGGAGGGATAGCCTCCGACGCCTGGTCAGACTCCTGCATCGACGGCGAGCTCGGCGGCACTGGCTGCTCCGGAGTTCGTCACCCGGCGGGTTTGTCGCCGCCCCGGAAGGAGCGCCGGGGCCTCCGCGCCCGCAAGGTACTCCCGGAGGAGTCGCTTCGTCGCTTTCATCATCCGAAGTCCCAGGTTCTTCAGGGGAAACGTCCCCGCGGGCAAGGCTTTGCCCCCTTGGCCTCTCTCCTTGAGGGCTGCGTGCTTTGGGTGCCGGCGGGGGCTCAATCTTGGTAGTACCCGCCACCCCGTACTCATTGCACTCTGGCATCGAAGATCGGATACCGTCGGCGGCTGGATCCTCGAACAGCGGCAAGTCTCATCCTGGAACTCGAAGGGTACCCATGGCAATATGTAGCCCATGGTCAGAGCCCAGGTAGTCTCTGTCAAGTGGAACCTGGACTGTGGAAGGCTGCCACCCACCTGAGCAAGTTCCCAGAGCGGGCGGCTCCGGAACTGCAAAGGGGCAATCCCCTGCGAAGAAAGTCTGCCAGGATCATGGCGCCGTCACTCCCCTTGCACGAGCGCAGCCAGCCTGTTGATGACCGGAACCAGGGCTTCCCCTTGAGAGCTTCTTTCCTTGGAGTGTGCCAATCGCTCCGCTGGATAATATGGAGTCATCAGATGGGGATTGGTCCCGTCAGCTTCGACAAAGTACCAGTTGTGCCTCCATTCTCCAACCGAGGCCTTGGTGAATGTTTCCGGGTACTGGTGCGCCGCATCACTCCGGAGGCAGAAAGAGACACCGCCAGCGATCCACTTGGACTTCCCCAGGCGTGGAACGAAGAAGTGGCGGAATAAGGCCACCGAGGGCATGACGCCCGCGAATGCCTCGCAGGCATAGGCAAAGGTAGCAAGCATCATCACGGCATTGGGGTGCAAGTGCAGCATGTGCAATCCATAAGCCTCCAAGATTGCCGCGAAGAACTCGGAGAACGGAGGAAGAAGGCCGACGACGGAGAAATCGTGGAAAGTAATCACCTCCCTTCTCGTTGAGGACCGCTCCCAGGGCGCACCACCACTCCCTCAGTACCGCGGAAGCTCGCGGCCAGGGATTGGCGGACGCGTTGAATGGCTTCCTCTGACGCATACTCGCTGGGAGAAAAGAGGGCCTGAGTCACCCTCATGAAGGCGGCGCTTCGGCCAGAGAAGCTTCCATCGCCATCTTCTCGGCGGCAGATTGCGACATCTTCCTCACTCCCGTCCTATCTCGCTTAGGCGGCATGGGCTGGGGGCAAGAACAAGGAACGGCGGCGGCCAAGGGGGGGCGGCGATTGGCAAAGTCAGGGAGAAGGAGTCTCCTGCGCGGCGATTTGGGGATTTCGGCGAATCTGGAGAGGTAACGGCTACAGTGGAAGCCAGTCGTGGCTTATAAGGCATCCCACACGTCGCGTCGCGGCCCCATTACTCCGACGGACGTGGGGATCGAGGGGGCGTGCCGATTTCTGCGCGTTTCGCCCGTTGGATTCCAAGATAAGCACGGGGTCCGTATGAATCGCAACGTTCGCCGCGATTCAGTCAACGGGACCCGGGGGCTCGTCTCTACCTCGCCTCGGCGGGTCCCCAACGGAGCTGAGCAAGGAAGACCAGGTGCCCGGGACCCACTTTGACCTATCTTTAGGCCATGGCCCCGGCAGCTGGAGCAAGAGCCGCCGGGACCATGCCCGGGGGCTACTGTCGCAGCAGTGGAACATGGGGTTCCCCTAGTACTGCCAAAGTGGGTCCACCCCATGTGGGCCCAAGATGAAGATGGACAAGACCAAGACTCAAGTCAAGCTGGCGGGTTCACCGTCAAGACACGCATGGCCTACGTCGACAAAGGGCTCCGGTCCTGGGGACCTTCCGGGTCCCCGAACCAAGCAAGAAGGCCAGGAAGGACCCGAGAGCCCGAGTTCCCGGCAGGAGGCCAGGCTCCCTCTCGGGTACTTCCCCACGTCCCTGTGGATAAGCACTCCACCTCACCGCGAAGACTTGGGAAGCAAGGCGAAGGCAGCGCGGGCGGGAAGCACGTCCCGTGGTGGTGTCAGCTCCTGTCCACCCCAAGGCGGACGCTCCCACCTAACCCAAAGGAGACGCTAGGCTGAGGAGAGGCCACGTCTCCTCCTAAACTAGATGAGGAGGGTCCTTCACCCCGAAGGTCCCTCATGCCCCTCACGTGACCCTGTGGCAACCCCTTAGCCTATAAAAGGAGGACCAAGGCACGGAGGGGGGAGGGAGAGGTCGAAGCAAGGACGAACACAAGCTAGAACCAGAGCAAGACTAGACTAGGGCTGCGAAGGTAGAGAGGAAGGTGATCTCCTCCGGGTCAGGATCTGTCCTTCTTCTACCTCCAGCCAAAACCCTTCCGGGTACCCATCCGGGAGGTTCCATTGTAAGCCACACTATGAAGAACCCATCAATCCAGACATGCAGGAGTAGGGCTTTTAGCCTCCGGGCGGCCTGAACCTGGGTAGCTCCTTGTGTCCCTTTGGTTGCATGCTTTGATCGTGGAGAGGAGAGCTTGATCTAGACTCCGCCCAAGAAGACGATTCTCAGCCTCCTTCGCGCCCCGTGCCGAACCTAAAAGGGGGTATCCTATAGTCCCGGTGTCCGTGCAATTAGACACGACACTATGTCATAGACAAAAAGGGAAAATACAATGCCACCGATCAATAGACAGGCTCTAGTCCTGGCGATGATCTCCATGTAATCGAATAGATGACGGGCTCTAGTCTCAGTTATATATGATCTCTATGTAATTAATCGAATAGACGGGCTCTAGTCCCGGTTGTGATCTCTATTAATCAATTAAAAATGATCGAATTCTCATAAAGCTTTCTTTTATCAATATTTTGATATGCTATATGTATTTTTCTGATTTATAATTAATTAACCATATATTCTGCAAGATTAATCATAATATTGAACAGGGAAACGAAAAAACCAGGAGCCGCCCCGTGGGAGAATCTCTAGTCCCGGGTTGTATTACCAACCGGGACTAGAGGTCCTCTGCCACGCGCGCTGCCTAGGCCCGCGTGGAGCTCTCTAGTACCGGGTGGTAGGCAACCCGGTACTAGAGGGGGGCCTCTAGTCCCGATTTGAGCGTCCCGGGTGGGACTCCGGTACCAGAGGCCCCTACCACCCGGGACCAAAGGTCATGTTTCTACTAGTGATGGTGGTGGAGGTGGCGGTGGATCGACGAGGCGGGATAACGGAGGTGTCGGCAGGGAGGAGGGTAGCTTTCATACGCGTGAAGCTCATGGCAGCCCTGACCTTCTTAGGCAGAACGCGCGTACGGCCATGCAGCAATCCGTGCCCCGTCAGGACCACCGAATTCTCATCAGTCTCGTCGCGAATGGGGTCATCCACCTCCGGGTGAAAATGCTTGACCACCTTGCAGTAGGCATCCAAGTCCTCCTTGGCGGTGCCGTAGTACTTGGGAAACGAGGGTTGAGGCTGACTTAGATCGGGCTTCTTCTCCTTCATCTTCTGCCACGTTTCCAACTCAGTTTTCGGCTCCCCGGTATCGGCCTCCTGCATCGTGAAAACAAATGTTATGCGTATCAAGTAGAAACACAAGTAGGAACATGACGGGAAATAAATGCAGATCGTTCCATATATATACCAGTTTTTTCTTGAAGCGATCGATGTTGCGGTTTCCCGCACTGTGTGTTCCTTCCTTGACTCGGTTTGCCTTGTTCCGCTTGCTCACGACGTCAAACTCGGGGTCGCCCCGACCCACCTCGTAACCAACGCCTCCCATGCGTCTTCTTTGTTGTCGGCCCACTTAGGGGCAACCTGAAAATACAATACTCAATTTCAAGAACAGATAATGCAATGGCAACTTAGGAGCAATATAGAATCACATTGACAGTTACTTACCGACAGGTAATCCTCCTTCGTCAGATTTGGCCGCTTCTTGACATTTTCCGCCTTCGTGGTGGTCTTGCCCTTCTCAGCCAAGAAGTTAGTGGTGGTCGTTTGCTTTTGATTGTAAAACTGCTGTGGTGTCAACCTCGCACAAGACCCAAGCAAAGTCCTATCCGCGCTTGCCTTATGCTCCGGGAGCACACGATAATGCCGCTTCAATCATGCATAACAAAATTGTGATATTCATGAGTTAGCACGGTGGGATCATGAACTATGAACGAAACTTGAGAAATAAGTCTTACCCAAAACATGTTGATCACAGCGTGAGAAGCTTTCCCGAAGCCCAGGCAATCAGCAGCCTCATAGTCCGCCCAAGTATAGGCTAGCTTCTTCTCGCCGCCGGGGACCAGCTCGTACATGCCCGGCCAATACTTCCTAATCAGAGCTCCAATCATGCTCGAAGGGGTGCGGGGAGGCTTAACATCCCATTTCCAATTGCTGCACAATAATCGAACATTAGTACATATGCCAAATTGTTGTGCCCAAAATGAAATTACATGTTCAAAATTACAAATTTTGTACACTTACTCAATGCCGTTAGGCTCAATGAGTGCTTTTGCCTCCTCGGTTTTAGGCTCCTTGTCCTCATTGGGGACTTTCGCTTCCCCACGAAGCCGCACCTTCTTCGGCGCCGCCTCCACCTCCACGCCCGTCTCCTGGGTAGACTCTGCCTTGTCTCTATACTCCGTCTCCGTATCGTCTGTAGACTCCACCTCTAACTGCAACACGGAAGCCACCTCACCAGAATCGGAGGGCAACTCAGAAGCCTCCACCTCCAACTCTACTCCACCTCCAGCTCGTCCTCCACCTCCAACTCGTCCTCCAGCTCGTCCTCCACCTCCACGTCGTCCTCGTCCTCGTACTCGTCCTCCTCGCGCACCCTCGTCCTCGGCGTAACGCGAGTTGGGAACGAGTGGTCGCTCACTTCGTCTAACTAGTAAAGGCTTCTCTTGGCACAACATAGAAGACAAGGTCGCCGCGTTCTCCTTGCCTTGGCTCATATTGTTCAATCACCTGCATTGAGAAAGGGAAAACATGAGGAGTATGGCTCGTTGGTAGCATTTAATTGCATGTGGATGTGACTTTCATTCCCTTTGCTAAAAAACATGAGGAGTATGGTTAACAGAGTTACAAAATCAAACAAGTTCTTAACTTGCAAGGGAAGTTTGGGAGAAATTATGGGCCTTAAAGCTGAATATGGTTAACTGAATATGTCAATTTTATTTACCCTTAGCTATCTATTGGAACTTGCTTTGCGTTTTTCTGCTATCTCTCTCCATCTCTCCTTGATACGATGGAGGAACATATGCAAGTACTTTTATAGAGGTTGGATGCAACCAATGTAAACTACTCTCGGTCTGGCCATCGATGCATACTAAACATAACACATATAGACAAGTAGCACAATAATACATAGGTAGCATGCATGATAAGTCTAGCAGTACGACAGGTAGCAAGATAATACATAGGTAGCATGCATGATAAGTCTAGCAGTACGACAGGCAGCAAGATAATACATAGGTAGCATGCATGATAAGTCTAGCAGTACGACAGGTAGCAAGATAAGTCTAGTAGTACGACAGGTAGACATCCTAAACTCGACTCGCGCCGGTGTCAGTGACGTCGTCCAAGCGGTCCCAACAAGAGGAAAGGGCGCTGCTAGAGTCCTCCTGCTGCTGCGTGCCGGAGGCGCCGACCTCGCCCTGCTGCTGCGTGCCGGAGGGGCCGGCCTCGCCCTGCCCGCGCTGCTGCCGGCTCTCGCTGAGGACCTGGTACTGGACCGCCATCACCTGGGGATCAAGGAGGAGATCCTTGACCAAGGGGTCATCCTCCTCGCGCTGGTGGCGCGCCCTGAGCAGCCTCTCTGCCTGCCGGTGCTCCCTCTCCTCGGCCCTCGTCGCGATCCTCATGCCATCTGGCGCTAACATATGCGCCACGTTCCGCTCATCCTCAAAGTTGAGGATCGCTCTCGCCCCAAAGTGCTGGACCGCCGCGTAGTCGTAGGCGCGGGCCGCCTGCCACGGGCACCTGAAAGTGCCAAGCTGGATCTTCCTGTGATCCACTGTGATCTGAGCTGCCCAAGTCGGGATCTTCGTGGGTCTCCGATGAACACCACGAAACTTTCGCTCCGGCTCCGACATGATACTTAGTTAAGTAAAAGCATTTGATACAGGGGTTAGTCATATATGAAATGAATATATGAAAAATAATTGTCAACAACATTTTATTTGCTACATCTATCCCTAAATCATTTTGTTATTTTCTATTTTCAACAACATTTTATTTGCTACATCTATCCCTAAATCTTTTTGTTATTTTTTATTTTCTACCACTAAATTTCCATCTATAATTTCTATTGTGCTATTTTTTAATTTCTAACACTAAGTTTCCATCTATTTTTCTATTTTCCACCACTAATTTTCCATCTATTTTCCTAAAATCCTACTCCTAAAATCCCTAAATCTAAAATACACAGAAAATAGGGGAGGGGGCGGGGAGTACCTGCGGCGGAGCGGGCGAGGTCGGGGGAGGCGCGGCGAGGTCGGGGTCGGAGCGCCGCGGACGTGGTCGGGGGAGGCGCGCAGGTGTCGGGGGAGGCGCGGCGAGGTCGTGGGAGGCGCGGCGAGGTCGTTGGAGGCGTGGCCGGGTGTCGGGGGAGGTGCGGATGCGGTCGGGGGAGGCGCGGAGGGTACCTGCGGCGTAGCGGGCGAGGTCGGCCGGAGGGGAGCGGGGGACGCAGGCGTGGGGAGGGGATGACGGTGGCGGCCGAGCTCCAGCGGCGGCGGAGGGCGGCGCCGATGCAGGAGGGCGGAAAGACGAGGGCGGCGCCGCCGGTGGCCGGAGATCGAGCAGGGTGTCTCGGGCGGCGGCAGCGAGCGTGTTGTGGGCGTGGGGGCGACCTGTGTGTGTGTGTGTGGTTGGGGACGACCCCGCGGGCCGCTCGTTTGGTCAAGGGGATAAGGATATTGCACATTTACAACACACAACACACTTGTATACATATGGTATGGCACAACCTAGGTTTGGGTGGGGTTCCGATGCTCCAGGGCCCCGCTTCGGCGAAACCCTGAATCCGCTGGAAAAACCCTAACGTTTTCGTCTACCCCCTTGAACGTCGTCGAAAGGGGGTAGACCAGTGGACTTTTTTGCTTGGTTCTGTTAGGTTAGGCCATAGGAACATGAGAAACCAAAGTCTACCCAAAATCAACACATGATTCCATCCGGTTCGCCCGAAAGTGGAGTCTTCACCTCTAAGTGCAGAAACTCACAAGAGAGAAAGTGAAGTCGGTGAAGCCGGTCACACCTAGGAGTAGGATATTGCACATTTACAACACACAACACACTTGTATACATATGGTATGGCACAACCTAGTTTTGGGTGGGGTTCCGAGGCTCCGGGGCCCCGCTTCGGCGAAACCCTGAATCCGCTGGAAAAACCGTAACGTTTTCGTCTACCCCCTTGAACGTCGTCGAAAGGGGGTAGACCAGTGGACTTTTTTGCTTGGTTCTGTTAGGTTAGGCGATAGGAACATGAGAAACCAAAGTCTACCCCAAATCAACACAAGATTCCATCTGGTTCGCCCGAAAGTGGAGTTTTCACCTCTAAGTGCAGAAACTCACTAGAGAGAAAGTGAAGTCGGTGACGCCGGTCACACCTAGGAGTAGGATATTGCACATTTACAACACACAACACACTTGTATACATATGGTATGGCACAACCTAGGTTTGGGTGGGGTTCCGATGCTCTGGGGCCCCGCTTCGGCGAAACCCTGAATCCGCTGGAAAAACCCTAACGTTTTGGTCTACCCCCTTGAACGTCGTCGAAAGGGGGTAGGCCAGTGGACTTTTTTGCTTGGTTCTGTTAGGTTAGGCCATAGGAACATGAGAAACCAAAGTCTACCCCAAATCAACACAAGATTCCATCTGGTTCGCCCGAAAGTGGAGTTTTCACCTCTAAGTGCAGAAACTCACTAGAGAGAAAGTGAAGTCGGTGAAGCCGGTCACACCTAGGAGTAGGATATTGCACATTTACAACACACAACACACTTGTATACATATGGTATGGCACAACCTAGGTTTGGGTAGGGTTCCGATGCTCCGAGGCCTCGCTTCGGCGAAACCCTGAATCCGCTGGAAAAACCCTAACGTTTTCGTCTACCCCCTTGAACGTCGTCGAAAGGGGGTAGGCCAGTGGACTTTTTTCTTGGTTCTGTTAGGTTAGGCCATAGGAACATAAGAAACCAAAGTCTGCCCCAAATCAACACAAGATTCCATCCGGTTCGCCCGAAAGTGGAGTTTTCACCTCTAAGTGCAGAAACTCACTAGAGAGAAAGTGAAGTCGGTGAAGCCGGTCACACCTAGGAGTAGGATATTGCACATTTACAACACACAACACACTTGTATACATATATGGTATGGCACAACCTAGGTTTGGGTGGGGTTCCGATGCTCCGGCGCCCCGCTTCGGCGAAACCCTGAGTCCGCTGGAAAAACCCTAACGTTTTCGTCTACCCCCTTGAACGTCGTCGAAAGGGGGTAGACCAGTGGACTTTTTTGCTTGGTTCTGTTAGGTTAGGCCATAGGAACATGAGAAACCAAAGTCTACCCCAAATCAACACAAGATTCCATCCGGTTAGCCCGAAAGGGGAGTCTTCACCTCTAAGTGCAGAAACTCACTAGAGAGAAAGTGAAGTCGGTGAAGCCGGTCACACCTAGGAGTAGGATATTGCACATTTACAACACACAACACACTTGTATACATATGGTATGGCACAACCTAGTTTTGGGTGGGGTTCCGAGGCTCCGGGGCCCCGCTTCGGCGAAACCCTGATTCCGCTGGAAAAACCCTAACGTTTTCATCTACCCCCTTGAACGTCGTCGAAAGGGGGTAGACCAGTGGACTTTTTTGCTTGGTTCTGTTAGGTTAGGCCATAGGAACATTAGAAACCAAAGTCTACCCCAAATCAACACAAGATTCCAGTGCATGTAGTATGCCCAATCAGGAAGAAGCACACGGATCATGTGTTTCCTTCGAGCGCTTGTGAGCCATTGGATCATCGGTGTGTTTCTTTCGAGCGCTTGTGAGCCGTTGGATCAGCGGTGTGTGTTTCTTTTCAGGGATTGTGAGCTGTAGTATGCCCAATGAGGAAGAAGCACACGGATCGTGTGTTTCCTTCCAGCGCTTGTGAGCCGTTGGATCAGCGGTGTGTTTCTTTCGAGCGCTTGTGAGCCGTTGGATCATCAGTGTGTGTTTCTTTTCAGGGCTTGTGAGCTGTAGTATGCCCAATGAGGAAGAAGCACACGGATAGTGTGTTTCCTTCCAGTGCTTGTGAGCCGTTGGATCAGCGGTGTGTTTCTTTCGAGCGCTTGTAAACCGTTGGATCAGCACTATCACGACCACTTCGTGAGCCACGCAACCCTATATATAGCCCACATCTTCGGCACTCTCAGTGTGTACTCATTGTAGTTCATTTGGTATACAGAGCATTCGGATTCCCTGCATACATCCCGACGGTGCATTTGATATGCAGGCACTCTCTAGCCACCGTCGGGCTGTATGCAGGGGAAACCATGTGTTTTGTTCTATCTAGAAATCCTTCAGTTCATCGACCGAATACAAATCATTCGGATTCCCTGCATACATCCCGACGGTGCATTTGATATGCAGGCACTCTCTAGCCACCGTCGGGCCGTATGCAGGGGAAGCCGTGTGTTTTGTTCTATCTAGAAATCTTTCAGTTCATCGACCGAATACAAATCATTCGGATTCCCTGCATACATCCCGACGGTGCATTTGATATGCAGGCACTCTCTAGCCACCGTCGGGTTGTATGCAGGGAAAACCGTGTGTTTTGTTCTATCTAGAAATCCTTCAGTTCATCGACCGAATACAAATCATTCGGATTCCCTGCATACATCCCGACGGTGCATTTGATATGCAGGCACTCTCTAGCCACCGTCGGGCTGTATGCAGGGGAAACCGTGTGTTTTGTTCTATCTAGAAATCCTTCAGTTCATCGACCGAATACAAATCATTCGGATTCCCTGCATACATCCCAACAGTGCATTTGATATGCAGGCACTCACGAGCCACCGTTGGGCTGTATGCAGGGGAAACCGTGTGTTTTGTTCTATCTAGAAATCCTTCAGTTCATCGACCGAATACAAATCATTCGGATTCCCTGCAAAGATTTCGTCTACACCCTAGACCGGAGCCGAGAGGGGGTAGGCGAGTGAAATATTTTTCTTGCTTGTATTAGTTTAGTCCATAGGAACATGATAAACCAAAGTCTAACCCAAATAAACACAAGATTCCATCTAGTTCGTGACGTGCAACTCTGAGAGACAAAATTCGCGATGTCATTTTATGTGGGTGGAGACAGCTATACACACTAGTTACATACATAAAAATGAATAAAAACATACTAAACATATTAAATTTATTTGAGAGTCATAAATAAAATACATAAAAATGAAGATTAAAAAAACATCCTAACTATGCCGACGGCAAAGCCGTCGGCTTATAGATATACAGGAAAAAATGAATATAAATGAAAAAATTGTACCTATGCCGACGGCCAAGCCGTTGGCGTATCTATATACAAAAAAAATAAAGTTTTCGAAAAACCCAAACTGACTCTACGCCGACGGCCTGTGTACGCCGACGGCAGGCCCTAGGGCTACGCTGACGGCAAAATAGACGCCGAGGGTGGCCGTCGGCGTCGACTTTATACGCCGACGGTGTTTTATACGCCGAGGGCAGTCTCGACCGGCTGGTCGCGGCGGAGTCTACTCCGACGGCTCCGACAAATAGCCGTCGGCGTAGATTGTTGCCGTCGGCGTAGACGGCCATTCCTGTAGTGCACACATGTATGGCATGCCAATGCCATTGCCAGGGAGAAGAAAAGGTGACAAGGAAACATGGAGAAGATAGAGGCTCCTCGTCCAAATCGATATCCGGAGGGAGCGGCTCGCTGACCGATGCACCCGACGTCGCCTAAATAAAAGCTGTGGGTGTTTGCCGACAGGTATCCGCCACGTGGAGCCCACGGCGTCGACCATGTGTCCTGCCCTCCCGGCCCCACCCCTTCGTGTCGAGCGGCTTCCTTACTTGGCGCACGCGTGGGAGACCTAGGACGCGCTCCCCTACACGTCGCCTCACCGCCGTCTTCCCACCCTTGGCTTTTCTATAAATGTCTGTCTCTCCCAGCTATGCCAGCACATAGCACATCGACCCATCAACGTCGTCATCGATCGATGGAGCCGGCCGGGGTGCAGCAGCAGCAGCTGGTGCCCGGGACGATGAAGCAGAAGAAGTGCTGCCCGCTCCGGCGGTCGCGCAAGGGCTGCATGAAGGGCAAGGGCGGGCCGGACAACCAGCAGTGCCCCTTCCGCGGCGTCCGCCAGCGCACCTGGGGCAAGTGGGTCGCCGAGATCCGCGAGCCCAACCGCGGCGCACGCCTCTGGCTCGGCACCTTCGCCACTGCGCTCGACGCCGCACGCGCCTACGACGCAGCGGCCAGGGCGCTCTACGGCGAGTGCGCCCGGCTCAACCTCCTCTCCCCGATGCATGCGCAGCCGCTGCAGCAGCAGCCGCCGCCTCCGGATCTTCTCTGCGACGGCGCCACCGCGGCTGGTGGTAACTTGGCGCCGGGGACGCCGTGCTGCTCCTCCAACAACTCCAACTCCAACTCCACGGCGTCGACTCCCACGGACGTGGTGGACTGCAGCAACTGGATGCAGCAGTCGTACGGCTCGGCGGAAGGGGAGGCGGCGGAGGACTTCGAGGCGTACGTGACGCGACTGCCCAAGGCGGAGGACTTCGGTCTGGAGGGGTTCCAGGAGGTGCTTGACGAATCCGGCGGCGGGATCAGCATCTGGGACCTCTCCATGGCACCGGAAATGGTGGCCGCCGCTTCCTCATCTGCTGCTGCCTGCACCGTCCCGCACGTCTCTAGCTGGGCGCCCTAGAAAGGAAGGAGTGACAGTGATAAGTGATATACATACAGCAGCATCCTGATCTCCAGCTGTTACTGTGGTGTAGTGTTTTATATTTGTAGCACTAGATTGCTGGCTAGTTTAGTACTCCAGAACTAGTTTCTTTTTCTCCATCGTTGCTGTAGAATTAATATTGGTAGTGGACAGGTGGGTGTGAGTGTATATATGATATATTCGTGCATGGGATCAGGAGGGATAGTTAGTCTTGTCACTAGTGTATTACTGGTGCTATTGAGGTCGATGAGATCGATCCGCAGATGTATAGCGGATCGATGTGCACATATATTGGATATGGTGTAACATATTATGTGTTGCTACGTCGATCCATCGACTAGCAAAGAACCCGTGCAAAATAAATCAACACGTGCTTACGAATTGGAAACGCGCGACATCCGTCATCTGTCCGTCTCCCCTTCTCCTCTACAGTTCAGAGAGGCGAAAAAGGGCGAGCCGTCGAGATCCCCTTCTCTCCGGCGGCGAGGGCGGGGTTCCCGGCCTCCCCCGCTCGCTTCGGCGGCGGGTGGTGGTCGGGATCCTGTTCCTCTGCCTCCGGCTTGTAGATAGGGTAGTTGTAGATCCCGTGGGCGTCGATCTGGAGAGGTTTCGGCCGCCTTTTGGGATGAATAACTCCGCCGTCCTTCTTCTCCCTTGCTGGTGCCGGCGGCGCTGGCTTGAGGACGGTGTTTCTGTCCCGCTGATCTATGGATCGAGCGGTGGTTTGTCCCCTCCCGGCACCGGTGGCAGCGGTGGTGGTGGGAGGTTTTGGACCTCCCAGATCTTCGCATCTGGTGAGGTGTTCGTCCTCTGGTTGGATGCTGCGGCGACGGTGGTGCTCCAATCTTGTGAGTATCCCTCTCCCTTCCTCTCTGTCGTTGCTCTGGCGTGCTCCCCGGCGTCGGTGCAGAGGTTGGGATGCGGTGTGTGGTGCGTTGAGGGGAGTGGTGCTCTGCTCTGGCGCTCGGAAAGTGGTGTGGTGGTGGTGGATCTGGCATGGCCTGGCCGCCCCGGCGGCGGGAGATGCTGGAGCTGGTCGTGGGGTGGCTTGGCCGTGCCCGTTCATCGGCGAGATCTTGCTGCTTGCGGCAAGTGGCTTATGCGGTCGTCTTCAAAGTTGAAGGTCCTCTCCTTCCAGGCGGGTGGTGGTCGGCTTCCTCTTCTCCAGTGTTCGTCGGCGTCGAGAAGCTCTGGTGGCTCAGCGGCTTGCTGCTGTAGTGCTTCGAGTAGAGTACAATCTTCTGTACGAATTTGCGTATGCTTTCTTCTTTGTATCTGTTGATTGTACGCAGGTTTGTACTTCTAAAAAAAAAAGAATTGGAAACGCGCGCTATGATATATAGTTATAATAGCAAAGGTGTCATGTGTTGCTATGGTTTGATTTTGATTGATTTTTAGTCAGAGTGGCTTTTAGTAATTTTACTACTCGAAATGAGTTTTTGTTTCATCTCCAAATAATCAACACAAGCATACAACAATCAGTTGCAAATAATCAACACAAATCAGTAGCAAATATGTAAAGCAATTCCCAATTACGGTGGCGGGGCTAGGCGTGGAGACGGCACGCAGCATGAGGTCTCCGGGGCAGCGGCCATGGACATGCATGGTGGCTCGTCCTCCTTCCAGAAGTGGTCGGCTGGTTGGTGACCGGTGGCGTCGGAGCTGGGGATGGTGGTTCAGGCAGCTATGGGTTTAGAAGGCCAAGACTGTCGGTGAAAATCGAGCTTCGACTTTGATCATGGCGGATGAAGGCGTCGTTATCTTGTCGAATACATTATTATTGTAGCTCTAAGTCGTCTCCTTGCTCGGGTATTGTAGCTCTAAGTCGTCTCCTTGCTCGGGATGCTTCGGATAAATTCTGACAATAATTCTGACAAATTCTAAACCTGAGAAGACAAATTCTAAACCTGAGCCCACCTGATCGGACGATGGTGATCAATATCGTTCTTCCTCTTGGGATCACTTTGTGCTAGCTGGAGGGGTTCAGAGGTGGAGCCGGGGAGGACAACGGTGATTCTTGGCCGCATGGTGTATTGAGGTCTCGGCGAAAAACGTGTGAGAATGTGAGAATGGGCGCACCTAGGGTAAGATGGCTATATCGTGTCGTGGCAGCGTTAGTGACAGACCTAGCGAAGGTACTGGTTTCGATTTTCATCCTGTAACTGAGGTTGACGGAAGATAGATGATCTTTTGCAGCGTGCGCATGAGGCGTTATCTCTGTTTTAACTAGTGAACCGATGATGGCAGTGGCCCGGTTTGTCCTCTATTGTACTGTAGTGTTGTTGCGGAAATTCATTTCGGGTCATATGTCCAGATGCTCTCATTCCCTAGGCCAATCACGTTGTATTTGGACCTGTTTATCTCTCGTGTCTTCTATTTTGAACAGTGTCTAACCTCATGGCTCAGAAGTATTTATTGCACACAACAGTGGTTGGAACCGATGGTACATGACGGAAGGCAACTTTCATGTACCGTTTGCTGCATGTGTCTTTCACCTTAATTTAAAGTTGCTTGTGAAAAGTCATGTTGGCGTACTAGAATTTGTCTTTTTTACACATACCTTAAAATTTTCTTTTTTTTACGGAACATTGTTTGCGAAAATAGAACAGAATATCCGGATGTACACCCGAATTTTTTGTTTGAATTTATTTAACATTTTCAAATGTTATTTTTGGGTGTCAAAATAGTTGCCGTGTACATCTAAATTCACCCTTTGTGGAAAATACTTTTTAAATGTATATTAAAATTTCAAACAAAAATTTCAGTTGTACATCCTAACATTTGACATTCGTCCACAAAGCTTAACTGTAAATGCACCCAATACCCAAAACTTGTATTTCAAAATGTCAAATAAAATCAAATAAAATTTTGGGTCTACATGAGGACATTTTGTGTTTGACACAAACTTTTGCAAGAGGCCTCTATACAAAAGACAAATTCCGGTACTCCAAAATGACTTCTCACAAGATTTTTCTTGTCGTTTTGACATAGGCCTAAAAAATATTCATTAATTTCCGTAATGTGTACGAACATGAAATAAACGGATGTATACCCAAACTTGTTGTTTAAAATTTGGTGAAACCTAAAAATGCATTTAGAATATTTTTTCATAACGGGTGCATCGCCCTATGAGTCAAAACAATGTGTTACTTATTACGCCCTGACGTTGTGCCCTCGCAGCGCCTCCTCGACGGAGCCATCAGGCCTCCGTCGACGGCTCTCTGAAAGGTCTGCATCTACCGCTACCCTTATGGATGAGCCGCGAGACCACCTTCGTCGACTCTCTCGCATACCAACTTCCCTGAAAGCACCCCATCTGCCGCCGCTCTCATGGACGAGCCGCGAGACCATCGTCGTCCACTTTCTAGCATACTGGCTTCCATGTGCGCAATCCATTCGCCGCCCTCTCCTAGGCGAGTTGTGAGGCCATCGTGCCTATTGTTGTTTATTCTTCTTTTGTACGTGCTTGTGTGCCACGAAACGTTGTTGTTGTTTGGGACTGTATTAATTTAAAGTTGCGAATGAAAAGTCATTTTGGCGCACTAGAATTTATCTTTTTACACATACCAGAAAATTGTATTTTTTCACGAGATGTACAGCCGTTGTTTTTTTGAATTTTTTTGATGTTTTGAAATTTGAGTTTTGCGTTGTGGGTTTTTGTACACCTATGAGTCAAAACATTTTTCAGCAACGGGGCATGATGGTATGCCTCATAAGTCTCAATTCACCCACTGTGGAAAATGCTTTTTAAATGTATTTCAAAAGGCCAAAAAAATTGAACAAAAAGTTCGGGTGTACATAGCTTAAGTGTAAATGCACCCATTACCCAAAATGCGAATTTCAAAATGTCAAACATTCAAATATTTTTTTGGGTACATCAGGACATTATGTTCGCACACAAAATTTGAGGAGAAGATTTTTTTTGCATCTATAAAAATGACAAATTCCGGTACTACAAAATGACTTCTCACAAGATTTTTTTATCGTTTTTATATAGGCCTTAAAATGTCTTTTATTTTTCGTGAAATTTGCGTACGAACATAGAATAACTGGATGTATACCCAAGTTTGTTATTAAAATTTGTTGACTTCTAAAAATGCATTTAGATATTTTTTTCACAAGGACACGCACTTAATGCATATGCGTACACCAAAGAATATACAGGTTGCTCTGTATATGACAATTACCACGCGACTGTAACAACTGACAAATTCTGACACGCACACATCCAAACGCTGCACTTGATGGCCTAGATATTATGAGCATCTGGACGTACCACCCAAAACGCCGCCTCCAGTGTTGTTGTCACTTTATTTGGTGAACTTGGTTTATATGATTGTCGTAAGACTTTTGCCGGTATTTGTGGAATAAATAAAATAAATCAATGTGTACGTGAGATCCTTTTTCAAAAGAAATTGTGACGTGGTACACAAACAAATGGACGTAAGGTCGACGAGATGCCAGGCCATGCATATCTCTGCGTGGGCTAACTCCTGATGTAACCAAGCCCTCCTCGCCAGAGCTACACATAAAAATGTCGTGTACATACAGGTGTAACGCATCATGCTGTTTGCGGACGTGTCAACGTGCATGCAGCGCATCCGTGGCCGTGCACTTCTCCAACTCCGAGCAATCATCCGAGAGGCATCCTTGGGTCCACTATCTCGAAATAGGTTTTCGTCCCGCTATATTGCTATATTGATATATCAACCACCTGGTACAATAACAAGAGTAGTGGCAAACAGCACAGTCACCCGCCCAAAAGAAAAGAACGAGAAAATAAGAGAACATAAAGTCGTCATCGGCGGATCAACTAAAACGAAAATGACTCGCAACCTCTGCGTCCTCTCCGGAGGATTCCCACCACGATCCTAGCACTCTGAATCGCCGCGTACCAAGCAGCACCTCTAAGGAGGAAAGCGACGACGATGACACTGCTGCCCGGACAGGTCCTAGGGTTTCCCGCGGTACGCTCCGATGAGTGGGAAGAGGTACATTCGACGCCCTTTAGGAAGGAAGGGTGACACTCTCAAGCGTCACCGTGTCGGTGCCAAAACGACAAGGATTTCTCCCAACCCCCAAAAAACCACCTCCCGGACAATCCGTAGCGCTCCACCAATCTTGCCATCCACCAACATTCGCCACCACGGTCTTGCAGTCACTATCGTTGTTTCACAATGGCAAACGTAGCAAGGTCGGCCAGCCCGAGACGAAGCAGCCGTAGACAAGATCTGACTGTATCACAACCACGCGGGAGGGAACAACCTCCACCGCCATAGACGATAGCCGACCGCAAGATCAAGTAAGTGTATCTACAAATTTTGAAAACTCTAAAATCATATACCATGCATGTACATGCAATGCAAGTTTCCAAAATGATTCTTAAATCATCTGTCGCGTCTTTCTCTGCAGCACGTGGATGGTAATATGTTCCCACAAAATTCTGCAGATTCATAGGGTATTGAAACTCACGTAAATTTGAATTGGTTAGCACGCAAAGCATGGGAGATAGCCTTTTCAGAAAAGCTGGGAACACTAACAGAGTATATTAATTTTTAGTTTCCGTGCTACTATGAAGAGTACATCCATATAATTTTACCCACGGTCTTACAAATTTAGTTGGACAATTATAAATAAAGTAGTAATTGTTGTTAGGATTTCGTGACCGGTTAGGTTAATCCAGGATGGGAGATTATATTGGATGACAGGATGACAACGAGGACCTAAGTCTTTAGATTCCCTACTCGGGTGCTCATTTCCGTGAATTAAATCTACTATATATAATACTCTCTCCTTCCAAATTAACTGACACGGATTTAGTACATATTAATTAATTTAGAACGGAGCGATACTAACAACGACAAAGGTTAAGTTGTAATGCTTGTCTCTAAAGAATCACTTTTGTGTCCTAAAATGCAAATTTCGTTGCTTAAGCATGGTTTTCTTATATGGGGTGCCATTTATTCATGAAAATTTTATGCAATCAAAAGACTCGAAGACGCCATGTATTTGTATGAGAAACAATTCGCCGGGAAATTTGATTTTTCCATGCTTCATCGAATTGCTCATTACTTAGGCTTCACTAAACACACAATGTTAAAACAATAAAGTCAAAAAGTTGATATGGCCGAGTTGGTCTAAGGCGCCAGATTAAGGTTCTGGTCTGAAAGGATGTGTGTTCAAATCCCACTGTCAACATAAAAAAATTATTCCCCCCCACACACACATCAACCAGTTTCGTTCTGCTGCGCGACCTAGTAACTGGTTCAGCGCTTGATTTTTTTTTTCCCTCCCTCACACATCAACCAGTTTCGTTCTGCTACGTGACCAATAGATAACTGGTTCAGGGCGAGAACATGCCTATGGTAGGATGGTTAGGAGAGTGGTTGTACCCCCAACCCATCAGAGTTCAAATTCTAGGTTTGACGCTGGTGTTTCTCATTTAGTCGGAATATTCTTCAATGAGAGACGACGTTCCCGTCGACAGCGAGGCGCTCGTGGTGGCTTCATCAATCTCTAGACCTGATCCGCCGATTCAGTCTCTCGGAGGTGTGCCTTTATAGGGGAGTGTATGCGACCTCATGTATCTTGTAACTTCGGGCAAGACCTCTATTTTCCCTTGCCCTCGTGTACTGAACCTCTAGTCTCTGGTTCCAAGATCAATGGAGCCGGGTGTGTTTTACTAAAAAAACATAGACACGCAGTAGGACGACTCTGAAGAACGTTAAAGACAGTTTACGTGGTATAGTGAGACTGACAAACTGCAGCAGCTAGCATATTTCCCTTGCTGAGGTCAAAATCAATAAATTTTGCTACTAAATAGTAACTGAGGTTGTATATAGTATAGTCCACATAATATCAGTACGTTGGGTAAACGTGCTAGGTTACTAAAGCTATCTCAGTATCTCTGCACCATCCAAAAATCTAGACACAACTCCCTCGGCTCTGGACTTATCCAAATATCTCAACTCCAGCTCGCGAACTCTTGGTTCTGCCAATGTAAAACGAGCAGATGTTCACGTGGCTTCAGTCGCAGCCAAAAAAGTGGAGCAATTCACAGACTACTCTGAAGCACAACCACTAGATTGGGAAGTTTGACTGCTCTTGAATTTCACCAACTGTGGAGAGCAAGACAGCATGTGTTACACATAAATATTACAACCGTCGTTCGCAAGACAGATTCAGAGAACGGTTCCATACCAGGTAGTTCAACAGCAAAGTTAGCTTGGGCATCAGCATCAGCATTAAATTCCTACATAGCAAAGAAGCAAATATGAGTGAAGGGATCCGAAGTTTTAGCTGGTAGCTGTTCTGAGAGACTGGCAAACTAACTCAATATGCAATTTAAGTGACAAAAGTCAAGCTCGCCCATGCTTACAGAACAAATAGAAAGTTCCTATTGAAAATGTATTGAGGGCTGATATTCGAACAAAAAACTCCAGGAAAGTGCAAGTTACTGACTCTGGAGAACATAAATAAAAGTAAGCAATAAATAGGTGAAGTAGCAATTGGCATTAACTTGAGACAGTGCAAAGATTAATGGTGAATTGCGCAAACAAGGGTCTTGTTGTTGCCGCTTTTCTCATGTAATTGATTAAGATAGTTGTTATGCAACAGTGTAGGCTTTTGTGCCAAGAGCAAAAGTATGTCACATAGTGCCAAGCATTCATACAACAGAACCAAAGATTGGCTGATGAAGAGTAAATTTGGACAAGATAAAAAGGTAATAAAAAGACACGATACCTACCCTCAAAACATGGTTGATCTGAAACTGAAGAAACCTTCCCTTCAGTTCCTTAACTTTCTTGCACAAGTCAGCCATATTATCATTCTTAACACGCCAGATATCTTGGACCTGTCCCAGCAATTCATTGTGTTAGTTAGAGCTGAACACTGATAGAGCTGCCAGCTGCTAGATGAATTCTTCGAAGAGCTGATTATTTTTTACCAGACATTGTATGCCATGATAATCAAGGCCTTAATCCAATTATGCCTTATTATTCGGGTAAAATAATATAGACTGTGGGCAACTTAACATGTAAACATGCTAATAGGTGAAGCATTGAATAAAAAGTTTCTTTGGTGAGGATAAACTGAGGACCATGGATGATCAAACAAAATTGAAGGAGAAAAGAAGCGCAAAAAAAACTTAGTTGAACTTGTTGGTTGTCCACATATTTAATGTTTTAGTGGACTCTGAAGAGTCAGATTGTTAGAATGAACTACACAACAAGTCAAGAAGTTATCTATTGACCGTTCCATGGAAGAACACGAACGCTGCAAAGTGCAAAGTAGAAAAGGTATAACCACAAACCTGGTTACAGACAAGCTTAGAATCCCCTTGAGCGCGAATATACTTGAATCCCTTCTTAGCAGCATATCTCAGGCCCAAGAGCAATGCGCGATATTCAGCAGCGTTATTCGTTGCAATACCCAATCCCTCACGTAGTTGAGCAATCTTCAGTTGAAATCATAGAACACAGCCATCAGCAGCTGTTCGTGGTAACTGAAGACTAAGAAAACAAACCAGCACAGTTCTAGTTGTACATACCACAGATCCATCCGGCCGCCTTACTACTACACCGGCACCTGATTTCCCAGGATTTCCTTTACAAGCACCATCAAATTCAAGGATACAAGACAGCTGTAAAGAACAAGCCCAGTGGTGAGAACAAGTCAATATTTCCTCATAGTGAAGATAAGTTGCAAATATGCTTGCTAATTTGAAATCATAACTGCAAAATGAAACCAAGTAAACAAGGAGAAACATGCACTGTTAGAAGTTAGAACTCACATGGCTGTCAGGTAATGGTTCTTGTTCAGCAACTTTGGGATGCTTCTTCGATGGTCCAGTTTCCTTCAGCAAATAATTATTGGTTCGAGTACATGAGATATGACAATCACATTAGGATACAGAACACTTTCTCGACATAGCAGCTTGGAGAGGGGAACAGATTGCTACTTACCATCTCATGTGGCCTTTTCAGTGTAGAGGTTGCATTTTCATCAGGTTGCTGAAAATTAAAGTGGCACAATGAACAATCTAAAAGAAAGTTGATGGACAAATGCACAAGTAGTAATGCAACCACCTTTGAGGCTATAACATATAAGATCAGATCAACTGTCAAGTATATAGCGTTGGAACTGTGTTCGAGCAAATCTAATGCCCTGAGAATTATGGATAGTTACCAATCAAGATTGAGGCGTGCATATTATATCACGATTACAAATTTGTATTTTAGGGATGATCGCTTTCTATTACAACTAATACCATGTCTACAGAAATTGGGTCCAGCGAGTACATAAATACAAGTCTAATTACAAGTGGTAACATCAGTACCATCACACATTGCAAAGCGATTGCAAAATAGAACACAGAGCATCCAGATAGCTTCCATAGGTAAGCCATAAAAAATTATACAACATTGGCATGTAACGAACATCATATCAGGTTAAACAGTTGGAAATTACAATTATACACCAAAATTTTACCTGGAAAGGGCAGGGAGCCAGATCATCAAACAAATCATATCTTGCATCTGCTGCATTAATGGAATACAGAGCATTCTTCAGCCCACGCGCAGCCAGATACTCCTCAGTTTCTTTACGCAAAGAATAGCCTTTGTACACAGTCACAGAAGGATCACAGACCTACCAAGATATGTTTCACATAAGTAATATCTATTGAAATGGCAATATGGAGTTCTTTATATTGTGCAATCACCTAACTGGTAACACGGACAAATGAAGTTTGCAGCAATGCACTAACTAGTGTTTTCTAGCAATCCTGTGATATGCACTATGCAGCCCCAGAGCCCCTACTACCACAGCAATGGTTTCAGCATCATGTAACCCATGAACACAACTGTGAGATTATACTATGATTGTTGTCTATTTTTTTTTTGTTCCAGGAAGACAACTTAGAGAGGTACCCTTATCTATCAAGTGTATATCTGTCTGCTGAGGATGCTGCATTCTGTGAATATTTTTTTACTATAGTTAGCAGTGTTACGGTTTTTCGACGGAAAAATTGAATGTGCATACTCGTCATAAAAAGACTGAATGCTCATTGTACCACTACCACAAGTTGAGAGGTAAAAAATTGGTAAGGCGAAGCAAAAAAGATCTTTACCGAATTGCTGACTTGGGCTTGGCAGTCGGCGAGGTTCTTGTAGATGCCGATGACGTCGCCCTTGCGGACGACATAGAACGGGTCGCCGCCGGCAGAGTCCATCGAGGTACCCTTCTTTGCAGCGGATCTCTTGGTGGAGCGCTTGGGGGAGGAGGAAGAGAATAAGCGCTCAGCAAGGCCAAAGTCAATGGGCGGCGCGAGAGGCCTGAGGGGAAGGTATCGCAGGTTGCGCTGGTGGTGGTAGCTGCCGCTCAGACTCAGACTGCCGGCCAACGCGTGCCTCCACGCCGCTCTGGAAATCCCACAGAGAGAAATAGGAGAACAGCAACTCCTCATCGACAGCTGCCAATGTAAAATCAATCAGAGCATGGGGCTGCTTACCAACAACAGCTCGGCCGCCCCGAAGGGATGACAGGAAGTAAGAAGCCAACAGGCATGGGTTCGCAGGGGATTACTTCACTTCGACGAGGAGGAGGCCGCCGCCAGTCGGCGCCGCCGTGGGAGAGGAGGCAGCGGCGGCTCTAAGGGCCCGTTCTGCACTAACGAAATCCCCTAATCCACCTCCGCGCTCCCGATTCCGGCCAGGCGTTCGGCAAAGCAACTCCAGCTTCTGATTTTTCCTAACGGGCTGGCCTGGTTTAATGTGCAGTTGGGCTGAATAAATGAGGGTTACTCCTCTAAAAAAAAAGAATAAATGTGGTTATAGACAGGCTAGCAGTTTTGTTTATATTAACAACTAGAAAATACCCCGCGCGTTGCAGCGGCAATCTCTATGGAAAAATAATATGTAAATAAAATGGAAAACACATGAAATATCTAATTGTCAAGATTCAATTGATCACAATATTCGAGTCACTAAATTTAATTTGTGTAAAATTGTTGAAAATTTGAGAACTAAACATTAGTGACGTGGAGAATTATATGGCTAAAAAACATAACATGGAAATGTTGCATGAAAACTATTATTAATTATTATTAGTGGAGATGACATGGACAATTAATTGACCAAAATAGTGGGTGATGTGGATAGCTTGCATGTTGAGATAGAAAAATAATTAATACACTTAGTGGAGTTTTGCTTTATAAGAAGTATAGATAGATAGATGGACCGTGCGTTGCTACGGATTTATATTAACTTGATTTCTAAAATATTTTCAGTGAAATTTCTGATAAGTTTATTGTTGAGACACTTGGTTCAAAAAAAATTAACCACGTATTCTCGCGAAAAATACATTTGATTTTATTGCCAAGTGTTTATTGTTGAGACTTAACATTAGTTTTCGCTAGGTTTCCTTGCGTAGCCGTCAGGAAGCGATCTAGCGCCAGCTTTCCGACGCCGACCTCCGACGGCTCTCCTTCGCTGACGACCTCCTGGTCGTCGGTAGTGAGGGGGGTCGCCGGACCTCGGGTGTGCGGATGTGTTTAGCTCGAGGGTTAGGTCCTTCGTAGTTTAGGTTTTATGTCGCGCGATGTCCATGCTCCGGCTGAAAGAACATTTCTTAATCCCTTGTGTTTTATGTGTTAGGCAACAACACTAGTGATAATTTGATATGATGTTAAGTGATGCAGGTTTTAGGTGATTAAAACATCAATGCATAGCGACCAAAAAGAAAGGAGAAAAGAGCTAGTTCAATATGCTCAGAGAAAGGAATCGGATATTCTGGTCCCAGTGTGGGGCGGAATATCCGGTCCCCAAGGTTGCTCGAGAAAATCGGCTAAGGACTTTTATCAACCCTGTTTGGCAACTCTCAGATGGTCACCGGAGATTTGCTACCGGATATTTTGAAGCTACCGGAATATCTGGTCCAGAAGAAGAATGGTGGAATTTCTGCTAAGGACCAGCACGCGCCGTTGTTGCAACCCTCTGACGGGTATCGGATATTTGCAACCGGATATTTCCAAAGGCACCGGAATATCCGGTGGACCAGAATATCCGGTCATGACTTGACCCGGAATATCCGGTCCCTGTTTCGCCAACGGCTCTAATTCCTGCAGGGGTATAAATACCCCCACCTTCTTCAACCTTGGGCAGCTCGACCAGAATAATTTGACCCACCATTGTTGCAAGCTCGAAACTCATAGATATCTTAATCCCTCCACCCAAACTCGTTGATCTTTGGAGGATTGAAGGAGAAGGCCGAGATCTACATCTTCACCAAGGCGATTTACATTTCCCCCTCAATCACTTGAGGGATTCTAGCGTAGGGTTTCCATTGGGAAAACCTAGGCATCTTGTTAATCTTACCTCTTGTCTATTGTGACAGATTGTAGTTGTTCGGGAGCCCTCAATTCAGTTGTGGGTGTGTGCCCAGGATTGTTGTTGTAAAGGCTCCAGATTCTGTCTCGAAGGATTCCGATAGTTGAAGGTGAACCAATCCTTTGTGGTAAGGTTCATCGGAGAAAAGGGTGAGCCTGTTGTGGCGTTGAGCAAGCTTGTGGTGGCGAGCTCACACCCCTCCAACGAGACGTACTTTCCTAAAAAGGACGAACTCGGGATTACATCCTTGTCTCTGCGTGCTTCACTTTCGGTTACCTCTTTACCTTGCATTTACTTGTATGTCGTAGCCTGCTTAGAGTTAACTTGTCATATAGGTAAATTCACCGTAGTTGCATATCTAGAGAATTTACCTTTGTGTCAAGCCTAAACTAAAAAAGAACTAAAAATTGGGTAGCACCTATTCACCCCCCCCCCCCCTCTAGGTGTCATACGATCCTTTTCAATTGGTATCAGAGCCTCATCTCTTTATTCGGGCTTAACAGCCTAAGAGAAGTATGACACTTAACGAGGATGGAACTACAGTTGCCACCAGAACTACGGTTTCCATTGAGGACTTCAATAACATGAAGGAATCCATGGAAACCCAAATGCGTGAGATGCGTGATATGACGACGAAACTCATGGAAGCTGTCGTGGTGGGAAACACGCAGATGCCACGGGGTGGCTTATTCTGGGGCCGAACGGATGCTTGTGGATTCGGGGAGGGATTGCGCGATGGAATCGCACACGAAGAACACACGAAGAACACGATGAACACTGCAAGAACAAGAACGAGAACCGCAAGAACACAAACACAAGCACAAGCACACCACGATGTACCCTGCTTCGGGGCCCTCGTGAGGAGGTAAAACCCCTACTGCAGCACTAGCCTACTTGGTGTATTCTCCTCTTTGTATACGGTGGGCTACAAGTGCTCCTCGAGCTGTTTGATCCAACAATGGTGGGGAGCTCTAGGAAGAAGAAGGAGCAAGGGAGAAGAGCCTCTGGCTGCGCGCACCCGCGCGTCCCTCTGGCTATTCCCCTGGTGCTCCTTATAAAGAGAGAGCCCAGGGGACAAGAGATGGCCCACAATACACTGTTCACGCACTGTTCACTGAGTTGACTCCTTTGTCTTCTAGCGTTTGTCTCCGGTATCTCCGGTAGATGCCGTCCTCTCCTTTGTCTTTTAGCCGTTGTCCTCTGAATCTCCACGTCCTCTTCTTATCCTCTCCCGAAGATATTTATGATGATTCGGATAAGGATGTCCCGGCCTCGGTGGAGATGGTCCGGTTAAGTATGATCCAGCATCTGCGGAGAGTGATCCGGATAAGAATGTCCCGGCGTAGGCGGAGAGTGATCCGGTTAGGGATGTCCCGGCGTCTGCGGAGAATGATCCGGATAAGGATATCCCGGCGTAGACGGAGAGTGATCCAGTTAGGGATGTCCCGGCGTAGGCGGAGAGTGATCCGGTTAGGGATGTCCTGGCGTCTGCGGAGAGTGATCCGGTCAGGGATGTCTCGGCGTAGGCGGAGAGTGATCCGGATAAGGATGTCCCGGCGTAGGCGGAGAGTGATCCGGATAAGGATATCCCGGCGTAGGCGGAGAGTGATCCGGTTAGGGATGTCCCGGCGTAGGCGGAGAGTGATCAGGTTAGGGATGTCCCGGCGTCTGCGGAGAGTGATCCGGTTAAGGATGAAGAGTCAAGGCCACTTGCCTCGACTTGGAGCGCATCTGAAGTCCTAGGAGCTTCGGTCAAAGCAACAACTCTGGGGTACCCGGGGTCACATCCCCGACAGCAGTCCCCGAGGCTATGGGGGACTCGCAGAGTCGCGCATAGACTTACAAAAATAAATAACCATACCAAAAAACCTCCGTACGCACAACCTCATGCTTGCATGGGCGCCTTTGTACTTCGGTCATCTGGCCATGCCTTCCAGGCCAAATGCGACATCCGGTTGACCGAGCTCACCCGAATCAACAACGACATCCGGTTTGCACTGGTAATGTGCTGCCTGCATGGGCATGGCCACACACAGATGTCTCTGCCGACATTGGGCAATTTGGCACATTGCCTGCATGGCCACCATTGTATGTCGGTTCTCAGCCCTCCTGGCCTTTACTGAACTCGGATGCCGCCAGCGTCGGTTAGCCCTCCTGGCTTTTACCGAACTCGGATGCTGCCAGTGTCGGTTAGCCCTCCTGGCTTTTACCGAACTCAGATCTCGCCAATGTCGGTTAGCCCTCCTGGCTTTTACCGAACCCGGATGCCGCCAGCGTCGGTTAGCCCTCCTGGCTTTTACCGAACTTGGATGCCGCCAGCGTCGGTTAGCCCTCCTGGCTTTTACCGAACTTGGATGCCGCCAGCGTCGGTTAGCCCTCCTGGCTTTTACCGGACTTGGATGCCGCCAGCGTAAGCTGGACCGACATAAACCTGCAAGTATGTATCTCATATGTCTCGGTACCTCGGCCTCTTTGCGCATATCACATATGTCTCGGTACCTCGGCCTCTCTGGGCATATCACATATGTCTCGGTACCTTGGCCTCTTTGGGCATAACTCATATGTCTCGGTACCTCGGCCTCCTTGGGCATAACTCATATGTCTCGGTACCTCGGCCTCTTTGGGCATATACCAACATAGATGTCTCCAGCCACTGCTGGACTCACATAAGCATATCTCGAATGCCGGTTTTAGCCACTCCGGGCGTATACCGACATAGATGTCTCCAGCTACTGCTGGTTTGGCATAACCATGTCTCGAATGCCGGTTTTAGCCACTTTGGGCGTATACCGACATAGATGTCTCCAGCCACTGCTGGACTGACATACAACCTGCAAAAACATATCTCAAAGGTTGCCTCTGGCTAACAAACATAAACAAAGATCTGGTATGCAAATGATGCCATGATACGCTGGCAAACAGAATAAACAGCGATGAGGGATATGGAATGATGTCATGATATTGTGACAAACCGAAATAAACGGCGATCTAGGATGGGGAATGATACCGTGATACTGTGGTAAACCGAAATACCCGGCGATCTAGAGAATACCGATAATGCCAGGGTACCTTGGATAATTTGAGATAACCAATACAACCATGATACCTTGGATTTCCATTTTGACCCGGATTTCCAACATGATCCGGATTTTCAATACGATCCGGATTTCCAATATGACCCGGATTTCCAATGTGATTCGGATTACCAATATGATCCAGATTTCCAATGTGATTCGGATTACCAATACGATCCAGATTTCCAATGTGATTCGGATTACCAATATGATCCGGATTATCAAGACACCTCAGTAACGAATGTTCTCAACAAAACCGATGCCACCTTTTAACGTTAGTCCAACATACATATCATGAAGAATATTTGAATGAAACAACAATTATACTAACCGAGGCAAACTAGCTATAGCACTTGATAGAAAACGAATCTAACAGCAGGTACTATGCACAAAAAACTAGACTCGGTTTCAACCGAGTCCCCGAGTTAATTTTCTTATCTAGGAGAAGATGTAAAACAGACTGGCTACCCAGTCCCGGGTCAAGACATCTTGTCCCGGGTAGAACACTTAGACAAAAACCGAGGGGGCAGTCCCCGAGATATTTTTGAGATTAACTACTTGTACGTGGTATAAAACCACATACTGTAAATACTCACCTTGCACTGTCGGTGCAGATTGGAACGAGCGTACCAGTGGGTCCTAGCTAGACATCCAACAGATGAGATGCTAGACACAGATAGCCTGAATACCAATGAGTCGGATGCGCTCGGTTCAGCAGACCGACTAGCGCGGGCGACGGAAGAAACCTGCAGGGTAGGACCGGGCATGTCTCACTCGGCCAACAAAATGGTTCCGAGACATCACCCTTTTATCTCGGCCAGCAACATATTTTTTAACGCTGGCCGGCATATTTTTATGTAGACCCGACTCGTTCTGACCGAGTCATAATTTCTTAACCGGCACGCTCGTGTCGGCCCCTTATTTGCCTGACCTCAGCAATTAATTCTTGACCGAGGTAGATGTTTTCTTCTCTGCAACGCGCGCTGGCCGAGATACGCATGTATGTTGGCATCCATATCTTTCTGCTACTCTGCTGGGCAGTCTACTCAGCTGCCGACACAACCAGCCGGGTCAGGCCACAGGCCACTCGGCGTGGCCACTACTTTACTTCTCTGCTGCCGACACACGTTACCCGGCGGGTCCAACTCACACCACTTTATTCTCTCTTTTTCCTTCCTTGTTCTTTTACTCGGCTACCGACATAAACCATATGTCGGGTCCTCCTTCTAGCGCCATCCTCTTCTCTTTTTCTCCTCTTCCTCACTCCATTCTTTTCCTACCCGGATGGGTCCTCGATGCACATGGCAAGGAGAGCAGATGCTCACACACGTAAGCACCAAAGCTGCTCCATACATGCAATCCTGGCTTGAGTGCATTAAAGCACCTGTGGTGCTAGCTCAAGCATGCTCAATCCGTGCCTTGGCTGAATATGGACCCGGATAAGTGAGCGGCCGGCACGCTACGCGGGACAAGCTCAGCGCGTTGCTGATTCTCTGCACATGGACAGACTGTCCGACGGGGAAGCAGCGGAGCAGCCGGCCAGCTCGGAGGCCAGCAGGGCGGCAACGGACGCGGAGAGGTCGGAGCCGGGCGGTGAGGCACAGCTGGTCGCGGAAGGAGGCGAGGGAACGCGGGTACACGGGCGCGGAGAAGATGCTGGGCATGAACGCAGAAGTGCGGAGAAGGGCGCGGGTACACGGGCGCGGAGAAGATGCTGGGCATGAACGCAGAAGTGCGGAGAAGGGCGCGCCGCGGCCAGCCGGCGCAGATCTGGACGGCGGAGACGCGGACGGAACGCGGCCAGCGAGCCGGCGAGGCGCGGCGCTGCCGGCGCGCAAGCGAAGCCGGAGCAGATTTGGGATCTGCTGATGACGTTGCTGATGAAGGCCGCACCAACCTCTGCTTGCTGCTGCAAGCTAGATCGCGGAGGACCATGGCGATGTCGAGTCCCCGCGATGATGATGAAGATCCCATCCGAAATGTTCCAGCAAGCGCCGCTACAGCCCCACGGTGGGCGCCAACTGTCGTGGTGGGAAACACGCAGATGCCACGGGGTGGCTTATTCTGGGGCCGAACGGATGCTTGTGGATTCGGGGAGGGATTGCGCGATGGAATCGCACACGAAGAACACACGAAGAACACGATGAACACTGCAAGAACAAGAACGAGAACCGCAAGAACACAAACACAAGCACAAGCACACCACGATGTACCCTGCTTCGGGGCCCTCGTGAGGAGGTAAAACCCCTACTGCAGCACTAGCCTACTTGGTGTATTCTCCTCTTTGTATACGGTGGGCTACAAGTGCTCCTCGAGCTGTTTGATCCAACAATGGTGGGGAGCTCTAGGAAGAAGAAGGAGCAAGGGAGAAGAGCCTCTGGCTGCGCGCACCGCGCGTCCCTCTGGCTATTCCCCTGGTGCTCCTTATAAAGAGAGAGCCCAGGGGACAAGAGATGGCCCACAATACACTGTTCACGCACTGTTCACTGAGTTGACTCCTTTGTCTTCTAGCGTTTGTCTCCGGTATCTCCGGTAGATGCCGTCCTCTCCTTTGTCTTTTAGCCGTTGTCCTCTGAATCTCCACGTCCTCTTCTTATCCTCTCCCGAAGATATTTATGATGATTCGGATAAGGATGTCCCGGCCTCGGTGGAGATGGTCCGGTTAAGTATGATCCAGCATCTGCGGAGAGTGATCCGGATAAGAATGTCCCGGCGTAGGCGGAGAGTGATCCGGTTAGGGATGTCCCGGCGTCTGCGGAGAATGATCCGGATAAGGATATCCCGGCGTAGGCGGAGAGTGATCCGGTTAGGGATGTCCCGGCGTAGGCGGAGAGTGATCCGGTTAGGGATGTCCCGGCGTCTGCGGAGAGTGATCCGGTCAGGGATGTCTCGGCGTAGGCGGAGAGTGATCCGGATAAGGATGTCCCGGCGTAGGCGGAGAGTGATCCGGATAAGGATATCCCGGCGTAGGCGGAGAGTGATCCGGTTAGGGATGTCCCGGCGTAGGCGGAGAGTGATCCGGTTAGGGATGTCCCGGCGTCTGCGGAGAGTGATCCGGTTAAGGATGAAGAGTCGAGGCCACCTGCCTCGACTTGGAGCGCATCTGAAGTCCTAGGAGCTTCGGTCAAAGCAACAACTCTGGGGTACCCGGGGTCACATCCCCGACAGAAGCCAAAGGCACCGTAGCTCTTCCTCCTTCTCCTCCTCCGAAGGATAAAGAGGATAGAGGGAATAAATGGGTCGATGCAAATAAAATTGATGACCCCATTAAACCAACGAACAATGGTGGGAAGCCTGTGAGTACAATGCGGTTCCCTTTCCATACTCTCCCGACCTACCCATCCCTAATCCTCCTATTTATCTAAGAGGAGATCCACCTAAGCTAAATGCATCTTTGTTTACTAACTGACAATCTTCTATGAGATCTCATGTAAACAGTGCCTCTATTGAGCTTTGGAGGATCATTGAAGAAGGATACAAGGCCGTGGATCCAACCAACTTGACAAGAGAGAAAGTTGATTGTCAACTAAATGCCACTGCTCTTAACATGATCCGCCTTGCCGTGGAAGAAAAAGACTTGTCCCACATTGAGCATTTCACCACCGCCAAGGAAGCTTGGGATGGTCTCTCCGAGGCATTTGTTGGAAATGAGAGCATGAAGAGGAATAAATTTGATGCTTTGAACAATGATGTTGAAGGTTTCTACATGCACGAGGGTGAAGTCATCAAGACATGTACCTTAGACTCAAAGCCCTTGCAAATGCTTTTCATAGCCTCGGTGCAACGTATGTTGATGATGTTTGGATCAAGAGAAAGTATGTGAATGCTCTTATGCCCTTTGAGTCCGGTGACTTGAAGACTCTACAAGGAAAATACAACTATCATCAATTGTCCTCAAATGAAGTGATGCGAGAAATGCAAGCCTTCAAAGTGCAAACCAAGAATGCACAAGATAATAGGGCTCGTGCCATTGGGATGCACAAGAGTACGTCACTAGCTTTGAAGGCTAAGGTGGTGTACCAAGCGCAAGAAGAAGAGCTTGTTGTAGCCAAAAATAGTTTGAATCCCGAAGAACTCGAAGAAGCCCTCCATGAGCATTTGTCCCTGATACGTCCAAAACGTATCTACTTTCCCGAACACTTTTGCTATTGTTTTACCTCTAACTTGTGTGTTTTGAATACAACTAATGCGGACTAACGCTGTTTTCAGCAGAATTGCCCTGGTGTCTTGTTTTTGTGCAGAAAGTCAACTTTCGGGAAAAACACCAGAAAAGATCGCAAACCTCCTATTTTACCAGAAGACTCACGGAGCCAGAAGGGGAGCGGAGATGGGCCACGAGTGGCCCAAACCACATGGTGGCGCGGCCGGGGCCCACCGCGCCAGCCACTGAGGAGGGCGACTCGGGCACCTCCCCGAGTCCCCCTTTCGACTACTTAACCCTCTCTGACCTAAAACGCGAGGGGGTCGTCCACTTCATCCAGAAACATCACCGTACGCCGCCACCATCGCGAAACCTATTTCGGGGACCAGAAACTCCGTTCTGGCACTCCGCCGGGACGGGGAATTGGAGGAGATCATCGCCATCATCATCACCGACGCTTCTCCATCGACCATCCATGTTTCCCCCATCCATGTGTGAGTAATTCCCTGCTGTAGGCTGAGGGGGATGGTAGGGATTGGATGAGATTGTTCATGTAATAAGTTATAAGATCATTAGGGCATGGTGCCTAGTATCCGTTGTTAGTACTTATTGATGTTGTTGCAACTTGTTGAGCTTAATGCTTGTCACTAGGGCCCGAGTGCCATGATTTCAGATCTGAACATGTTATTGTTTCATAATGATATGCACTGTTTATTGATCATACCTGCAAGTTGTATACACATATTGTTGTCCGGAACCCGCGGTCCCAAAGTGACAATAATTGGGACAGCCGAGGGGAATGGCTGCGATGTGAGGATCACATGTGTTCACGGCGTGTTAATGCTTTGCTCCGGTACTTTATTAAAAGGAGTACCTTAATTACCAGTAGATTCCCTTGAGGCCCGGCTGCCACCGGCTGGTAGGACAGAAGATGTTGTACAAGTTTCTCATTGCGAGCACGTACGACTATATACGGAACACATGCCTATGTTTACTTAGTACTTGGATGCTTTATCATTATTATCTGCAATGCCTATGTCTTGATTATTATATGAGCTATCTTATCCATGCAGCGCCCGTTCATCCATCCCTATGCCTACAGTGTTTTAATCCTACTGTTTACTGCAATCACTACTGCTGTCTCTATTTACTGCTGCTATTATTTCACCGCTACTACTGCTATAAAACTGTTGCTACTGATAATCTGTGTCGAGCAAGACTATTCACAGGTGCAGCTGAATTGACAACTCCGCTGTTAAGGCTCTCAAGTATTCTTTGGCTCCCCTTGTGTCGAATCAATAAATTGGGTTTTACTTCCCTCGAAGACTGTTGCGATCCCCTATACTTGTGGGTCATCAAGACTATTTTCTGGCGCCGTTGCCGGGGAGCATAGCTTTATTTGTGAGTTCACTTGTGATCTATATTGCTCGCTGAAATTTATTCATCATGGGTAAAGCTCGTGATGAGAGGGTCCGTGTATTGCCATCCACTACAAGAAAAGGTACGACACTTAGTACCTCTGCTGCTCTTGACTCACCATCTGTATTGAGTCAACTTGTTACACCACCACAATCTTCACGTGTTGGTACTACTGCTGAATCTGAAATTGCCTCTGATAATGTTGATGATGCTTCTACTGTGATTGATGAGAATATTTCATTAGGTCCACTTTTAGATGCTGCTATTGCTAAGTCTAAACAACTTGAAAATACTAGAACACCTAATGGAAGTCCTACTACTCCTGTTTATTCACCTGAGTTAAGGGATTATACTTGTGATGATGATCCTGATGAAACTTATGTGGAACTTGATGATGATTTTATTGATAAATGTAATGCTACTACTGGTGCAAGTAATATGAGAAATTTTCTTGCACAACATGCTGTTAAATACAAGTTGTCACCTGATCCTAAGTTTGCCACTTCTCCTATAAACATTAAAGATAAGGATTATGATTTTTCTCTTGATTTATCTCATATATCTATTGTTGAGAAAACTCCTTTTTGTGGCACTAAGAGTGAAAGTGCTGTAGAGCACATGAATGAGCTCTCTACTTTGAGTGGCTTATTTTCTGATGATATTAAGAAGCGTAGCTATTTTGTTGCTAAGATTTTTCCTTTCTCATTAAAAGATGATGCTAAAGCTTGGTATAACAACTTGTCTCCTGGTTCTATTACTAGTCCTACTGGTTTGCTTGATGTTTTCTTTCAGAAATATTTCCCTGCTAGTGCTCAACATGATGCTTTGCAGAGAATTTATAACTTTGACCAGGAAGATGAAGAGAAACTTCCAGAGGCATGGACAAGGTTTTGCTCTCTTATCAGAGCTCGGCCTGGACATGATTTGGAAAAGCATGATCTACTTGATATATTTTACAGTGGACTAACTATTGAATCTAGAGCATATCTGGATAGTTGTGCTAGTTGTGTTTTCAGGAAAAGAACCCCTGAAGAAGCTGAAGAATTATTGGCTAAAATCAGCCAGAATTATGATGATTGGACTCTACCTGCGCCGACCCCCACACCTACACCGACACCAATATCAAAGAAGAGGGGAGGTATGATTGAATTGAATGATGAAACAATGAGGGAGGCCAAGAAGACTCTCATTGAGAAGGGTATTAAATCTGAAGATGTGAAGAACCTTCCACCTATTGAAGATTTGTGTAAGCCAATTCCTCATCCATCCATAATTGAGGTTCACTCTCTCCACAGGTTCGATGAAGGAGATATTCCCTACTCTAAACCACCTGATCAATGCTTAGATGAATTTGATAATTATGTTATTAAGCAAGATAATTTTAATATGAGAGTAGAGAATCATTTGCATGAAAATTCTCTAGCTATTAGTAAGTTGCATGATATTGTGGAGAGAACCTCCAATGATGTTAAGATGCTTATTAAACATTTCCATATGGTTCAAACTCAAATTGATCAACTCACTAAAGTGCAACAAGACATGTTAGCCAATGCTTCTAAAGAAAAATTAAAACCTGTCTATGTTAGCACTAGAAGTGGAGCTCATACTCAGGATCCTTTATATCCTGAGGGACACCTAAAAGAATTGAACAAGATTCTCAACTAGCTGAAAATCCAGTTTCTCCTTCTAAGAAAAAGAAGAAGAAGAAACATAAAAATGTTGTAGAATCCTCTGAAACTGTTAATGATCCTAATAGTATATCTATCTCTGATGCTGAAACTGAAAGTGGTAATGAACTTGATAGTGATAAGGATAAAAATGATGCTCTTGATAAAGAAGTTAGTGAAAAGGAACCTGAAAAGCATACTAAAAACACAAAGTACACTAAGGAAGACTTCATTGCTAAGAAACATGGTAATGAAAGGGAACCTTGGGTTCAAAAGCAAATGCCTTTTCCAACTAAGAAACTAAAATCAAAGGAAGAAGAACATTATAATAAATTTTGTGAATGGATGAAACCCTTGTTCTTGCAAATTCCTTTGACTGATGCTATTAAATTGCCTCCTTACTCAAAGTATATGAAAGATATTGTTTCTAACAAGAGGAAAATTCCTAATGAGGAAATTTCTACTATGCTTGCTAATTATTCTTTCAATGGCAAGGTTCCTAAGAAGCTTGGAGATCCAGGTATACCAACCATCCCTTGCTCCATCAAGAATAATTATGTTAGAACTGCTTTATGTGATTTGGGAGCAGGAGTTAGTGTTATGCCTTTTTCTCTCTATAAGAGACTCTATCTTGATAAATTGATACCTACTGATATATCTTTGCAAATGGCTGATAAATCTACTGCTGTTCCTGTTGGCATTTGTGAGGATGTCCCTGTTCAAGTGGCTAACAATTGTTTAATTTTGACTGATTTTGTTGTTCTTGAAATGCCTGAAGATGATAATATGTCTATTATTCTTGGAAGACCTTTTCTAAATACTGCAGGTGCTGTTATTGATTGCAATAAAGGAAAAGTAACTTTCAATGTTAATGATAAAGAACATACTGTTTATTTCCCCAAGAAAGTTGACAAGATTTATGGAGTCAATACCATCTCCAATTTTAAAACTATCAAAGTGGGAAGTATTGATTGCCCTATATATGATCATCAAGAAGGATATCAAAACATTATGATTGGATCCATATCAATACAATACAAGGTAACATGAGTGTTTCATGATGTTTAAATCATTTGTGTCATGTAAATTTATTTGGTGCCAAGACTTGATCAACCTTGTTATCAAATGTATTTGCATACATGAAAGAGCTAAACAGCATTTCTTTCTTCAACTTTGTTTTACCTCCTGTAGTGATAATTAGGTTGCAAAAGTTTAGTTGTTTTGAATTTTAAAAATAATTTTTCTGCCCAAGTTTTATTAATTTAAATATCCAGATTTCATGCAAATTGAAAGTTTTCAAAACTCTGTAAAAATTATACCATTGGTCCTATTTTTCAAAGAGCATCGTGGGAGTGCCTGGTGCTGACCAAGGGGACCCACCATGGGGTCAAACCACATGGTGGCGCGGCTGCCCCTTGGCCGCGCCAGCCACTGAGGTGGGGCACCCTTGGCCCTCCAGCAGTTCCCCCACCTACCACTTCTTCCTCTTGCATCACTCAGCTCGTTTTTCTCTCTCACACTCGAGTTTTTGCTGTTCTTCCTCGCGATTTCGATCTCTTTGTTCAGCCCATCTCAGCTGCTGAGATTTGGGGCAATTGCTCTCAGAAAAGGAAAATGCATAACCACACCTTTGGGGAGGTGTTTGAAAGGGATTCTCAGAGAGCAAGAAGGCCTTTGAGGGCATCTACTCGAGTTAGGCGTTCCTATGATGAGGATGTCATTGCACCGAACATTGGAGATGGAGGGGATGACCAAATCCCAAATGCTTCATCCTTTCCATGCATGGAGTTTTTGCGTAATGCAGGGTTGCTTGATGACTTCATGTTCCTTATCCAGAGAGTTGGCCTAACCACTTATATGCAGGATGAGGGCGACCAACATTATTGGCTCACCAAAACTTTTGTTGAGAGTTTTAAATTTGTGAATTCATCTTATGCGCCTACTGTCCAATTTAAGATTTATGACAGGCCTGTTACAATGGACTTGGGAGACTTTTGTGCTGCCATAGATATTGCTCCTTTAGGTACAGCAAAGAAGATTGCAGGGAACACCAAAGACTTTGTGGAACTTTACCGAGGAGTGACCAACGACGATGACCGCACCGCTCAGCGCGGCAAGATAAGGAATATCCAATTCCCTGCCATTAGATATTTCGTTTATTATCTTGCTACTAGCATTCTTGGTAGGGAAAACACCAGTAACATTTCTAATTATCATCTTGCTTTCTTGCTGCTGCACTTAATGGTAACACTGCTTACAACCTTGGTGCCCTTATTGCTCGCCGTTTGGCTGCTAGTGGACCTATTTATGGAGGAATTGTTGCTTCACGAGTTATCGCATATCTAGGTTTTCCATTAGTCCTAATGATGAGAAGCTAACCCCTTTCAGACTTGATATTTCTGCTATGAAAGGCCATCAGTTTGTCACACCTAATTCTCATTTAGGAAACATTGTTTACAAAGTTTTATTTACTAACGGGGATGAATATGAAGTGCCTTTGCCCCAGGCCGATCTGTTCCCTATACAGGAGACCGTGGTCGTACTCCAAGGAGGCGTTGGAGGAGCAGCTTAGAGTGCGAGGCTTTCACCAGCAGCACCAGGAGGAGGGAGAAGCACCTGATGATGGCTACACCGTCACTTACCTTGGAGCGTCATCCAGCTCTTACCAGGACGAGGGCCCTTCCTCGTCGTACTATGGAGGCGCCACTTCCTGGGCACCATGGGGTTGATCTCCACTTAGGCCAAAAGCCTAAGCTTGGGGGGAGGTATATCGACATCTCACTCATTTACATATCATATCTTGTCGATACTTTGTATATCCATGTTGCAGTTTTCTTTCTTTCTTTTTAATTGTTTACCTTTTATTGCTGCATTCCAAAACACAAAAAGACCAAAAATATTTCTGTTGTTTCTCTTCATTTGTTTCTTAAGTTTCAGTATTAGTTTGCTTAGTTTTAAAATTCGGTTTGTTATTCAAAAATCTAAAAATATTTTGCTTTATTGTTTGTTTCTTTTTGCTCTTGTTTCAAAAACTCGAAAACCCAAAAATATTTGTTGTTTCTTTTTGGTTTTGTATAGTGTTTTCAGAGTTGGACAGCCATCCGTGACTCCGATGGAGCTTGGTTTTCATTCTTATCATTCGAAGCAACACAAGTGAAAAAGCAATAAGGATGATCTACAACAACTTGAGTTGGGGTGAGAGGCTGGTATGAACTCTATTTGTTTTCATTTTTGTACATATACTCATCTATGTGAGCATGCTTAGTTGGTTCATGTGAGGTATATGTCATTTAGTGGATGCTTAGTAGTTCTTGTTCTCTCATGATCGGTCCCAATTTATTAATAGTGGTAGCATGTTATGTTGATGTTTGCTTGCATTGTTCTATTCATAGAGGGTATGACATTGTGGTATCCTCCTCTGAATAATTCATTCGAATTGACTTGGCACATGCTCATGCATGCATATGACTGAAAAACAAAAGTCAATTAAGCCTTGATGATTTATTTTGACTCAGAGTTCTTGTATCACTTTTATGTCTCAATTAATTTCATTTTGTCGCAAGCATGATTATGACGGTTATTGCTCTCTTGATTGTCGCTTCCCAGTCTATTGCTAGCCTTCACTTGTACTGAGCGGGAATGCTGCTCGTGCTTCCAAAACCATGAAAACCAAGTTATTCCAAAGTGTCCACCATAAATACCTATGCATGGCATTTCGAACCATTCAAGTAAATTTTCATGTGCTACCTTTAAAACCTTCAAAGTACTTCTCAATTTGTGTCAATGTTTTATAGCTCATGAGGAAGTATGTGGTGTTTTATCTTTCAATCTTGTCATTCAGACTTTCACCAATGGACTAGTGGCATATACATCCGCTTATCCAATAATTTTGCAAAAAGAGCTGGCAACGGGGTGCCCAGTCCCAATTAATTATAACTTTCATCAATAATTCTCTTCACATGTTTTGCCCTGATTTATCAGTAAGCAACTTAATTTGCAAATAGACACTCCTCCATGGTATGTGAATGTTGGAAGGCACCCGAGGATTCGGTTAGCCATGGCTTGTGCAAGCAAAGGTTGGGGGAGTGTCACCCATAATGAAACTAAAATACATGTGTAAACAAAAGAGAAGAGGGATGATCTACCTTGCTGGTAGAAATAACATCCTTCATGGGAGCCGCTCTTGAAAGTCTGGTTGACAAGGGGGTTAGAGTACCCACTACCATTCGTTGACAACAATAAACACTTCCCAAAACAATTTTGCTTCTGTTTTAAAAATAAAAAGCTCTAGCACATGATAATCCCTGCTTCCCTCTGCGAAGGGCCAATCTTTTACTTTCATGTTGAGTCACCATCCTTTCTTTGAGCACTTTCTTGAGAGCATAGTTGTCATTCTTAGTGTAATGTGCTTGTCCCAGAATGTGGTTAACTGTGATATAACTTTGATGCTTTTATCTTTGATATCTTTGATTCTAGTCTTCCCATGAACTTCAGAGGTGCCTGGGCATTTATGTTTTGCTGTACAAAAACGGGCAAGCGAGATACCATCTTATCATATCCTATTATGAGCATTACAATCTTGTGAATTAATATGTTTCATGTTTGTCGCTATTAGTATGTTGGTATCTTTTCATAGTTTACATGCCTATTGAGTGACATTATTTGCATTTGCCTCATCTTGAATTGCCTAAGCATTTGTTCATATAGTGAGAATATATGCATCATATGAAGCAAATGTGTTCGTGAAAGTCTTTTATCGCACTCAGTTGTTAACTGAATTGCTTGAGGACAAGCAATAAGCTAAGCTTGGGGGGAGTTGATACGTCCAAAACGTATCTACTTTCCCGAACACTTTTGCTATTGTTTTACCTCTAACTTGTGTGTTTTGAATACAACTAATGCGGACTAACGCTGTTTTCAGCAGAATTGCCCTGGTGTCTTGTTTTTGTGCAGAAAGTCAACTTTCGGGAAAAACACCAGAAAAGATCGCAAACCTCCTATTTTACCAGAAGACTCACGGAGCCAGAAGGGGAGTCGGAGATGGGCCACGAGTGGCCCAAACCACATGGTGGCGCGGCCTGGGGGCCCACCGCGCCAGCCACTGAGGAGGGCGACTCGGGCACCTCCCCGAGTCCCCCTTTCGACTACTTAACCCTCTCTGACCTAAAACGCGAGGGGGTCGTCCACTTCATCCAGAAACATCACCGTACGCCGCCACCATCGCGAAACCTATTTCGGGGACCAGAAACTCCGTTCTGGCACTCCGCCGGGACGGGGAATTGGAGGAGATCATCGCCATCATCATCACCGACGCTTCTCCATCGACCATCCATGTTTCCCCCATCCATGTGTGAGTAATTCCCTGCTGTAGGCTGAGGGGGATGGTAGGGATTGGATGAGATTGTTCATGTAATCTCTACTATATAATATGAGTAAAGGTGGTGATGATGGTACGTCACAGGAAATAAAACGTATTGTGCATGTATCCGACTCGAGAAACCACCGCATCCTTCAAACTAAAACCAAGCCGCGATTGGTTCAGCACATCCAAACGGATCACGCGTGGACATCCGACTAGAAAATTTTCTGCCTGGTTCGAGCAAACGATCGACCATCTCATGGGCTGGGTCAAACCTCAAGCGCCTCCTGCTCCTGGGCTGGGCTGTGAGCCTGTGACGAGAAAATAACAACAGCAGGAGCCATCGAAGAAAAACAACGAACTAAATTGCCAACATGCTACGTCCAACAAAACACTGCACATGGAGAAAAAAAAGAGCGGAGGTTAGCTTCGCCGCCCGCCCACGTTTCTGGCCTCCACGCGAGTGCTCTTCCATTACGAAGTGCCACGGGCACACGGCGACGACGGCCATGGTGACTGGTGACTCACCTGAAGCTGCGTGTATCCGATCCAGGGCTGCTCTACTCCGCACACACCGACTAGCTGCCCATCGTGCACCGGTCACAAGGACATGGTCCGGTGCCTGCTCGTCGCGGCCAAGCAATACGGCATAGAGAGCATCAATGTGCAGACCGTGGCGGCTACTTTAGGTCTTGTTTGGCTGTCCGGAATAAATATCCCCGGGAAAATAATCCCGGTCGGGAATCTGAAGAACCAGGTGTAAAACATCGGGATTTTTTTCCCAACCCCCGGACTAGGGGAAAATTCTCCCCGGGAAAAGACCGGGATCCCCCCGGGATTGCAGTTACCAAACAAGCCCTTAGACATGGTCCAACATCACGACTTCAGCAAGTTGAGACAACCTCGTGCGGAGTTAAATTCAGAAGATGAGAATAAGCAATACGGCATAGACAACCTCGCAAGGACCATAAACACTCACCAAATAAAAGGTGTCGGAAACAGTTGATGTAAACTGAATAATAATGCCGAAACTTTCCTGCTGTACCACTGTACCAGAGAATGCATTTCCAGCCCACATAACAAACAAACCACCCAAGGCCCCCTCCGAAGGTACGAAGGCAAATCTGTCCAACCGTTTGGGGGCAAACTTCCTAAGGTATTGGAGTGTGAACTCTCCTCTTTTTGTTTCCTGAAAGCAAACGATAGAAGCCAAACTTTCATCTATCTTGTTCCTGATTAACGGCCACTTTTTAGGCATATTGATGCCACGAACATTCCAACACGAGGTATATTGTGCCTTCATGTAAGATTTGTGTGGCAAGTATGAATAGCCGAATAGGTATATTGTGCCTTCATGTGTGGTAAAATGCTAGATAAACAGAGTCAGTTAATCATTTACTGGACAAAGAGTACTGAAATGTTTGTGCCACTAAGACGTGTTGTCAGAGTCAGTTAATCGGATTTATTGTTTGTTCAATTTCTTCCTTTTCCAACTTGTGGATGAAGTCACTATGGACAATCGAATTTTTTTAAAATAATATTTTTTTTAAAAGAAATTCGAAAAATAGTGCGTATTTTCAAAAAATTTGGAAAATAGCGCGGTGTCGTCATGGGCCGTGCCGAAACCTACTGTTTCGGCATGGGCCGTGCCGAAAGCATGGTTTCGGCGTGGCCCATGCCGAAATAGCAGGTTTCGGCACAGCCCATGCCGAAATCAGTTTGGTCGTGAAAATTTCGGTCAAAAATTAAGAATTTAGAGTCGATCAAACGCGAAACCGATCACGGGAATGGAACCTACTCGTCAATGCGCATATATTTCATATACATTCTATTTCGAATCGTGACACGGTTTAACAAATTCAAGAATTAAACATCAACATAACACAACCTAACAGAGCAGGATCACGACCAAAGTGGTTTCGGCATGGGCTGTGCCGAAACCTGCTGTTTCGGCATGGGCCATGCCGAAACCATGCTTTCGGCACGGCCCATGACGACACCGCGCTATTTTCCAAATTTTTTGAAAATACGCACTATTTTTCGAATTTCTTTAAAAAAAATATTATTAAAAAAAATTCATGGACAATCTATATATAACATGAACAAACTGCACGCTCTTGCCTTTGGATGGATTGTGGTATTGCTGGATTGTTCATTAAATAAGTGTCTTCATTTGTATATCCTACAAACAACGAGGATTTTTTAATATGTTAAGATTTATATGTGTTGTAAGGAAAAAACTACATAACATGTGCTGGGAGAAAATAAACTTTATATACAGCTAGGGACTAAACATGTTTTAATCTGAAATGTAAGAAAGTTTGTTTCGGTCATGATTTGCAATCAATAATCAAATTTAGTTCTTTCGTTTAGAAACGTGTCAGAAACATTTGTCCACCCGTAGCAACGCACGGGCATTTAGCTAGTAAGTTATAAGATCATTAGGGCATGGTGCCTAGTATCCGTTGTTAGTACTTATTGATGTTGTTGCAACTTGTTGAGCTTAATGCTTGTCACTAGGGCCCGAGTGCCATGATTTCAGATCTGAACATGTTATTGTTTCATAATGATGTGCACTGTTTATTGATCATACCTGGAAGTTGTATACACATATTGTTGTCCGGAACCCGCGGTCCGAAAGTGACAATAATTGGGACAGCCGAGGGGAATGGCTGCGATGTGAGGATCACATGTGTTCACGGCGTGTTAATGCTTTGCTCCGGTACTTTATTAAAAGGAGTACCTTAATTACCAGTAGATTCCCTTGAGTCCCGGCTGCCACCGGCTGGTAGGACAGAAGATGTTGTACAAGTTTCTCATTGCGAGCACGTACGACTATATACGGAACACATGCCTATGTTTACTTAGTACTTGGATGCTTTATCATTATTATCTGCAATGCCTATGTCTTGATTATTATATGAGCTATCTTATCCATGCAGCGCCCGTTCATCCATCCCTATGCCTACAGTGTTTTAATCCTACTATTTATTGCAATCACTACTGCTGTCTCTATTTACTGCTGCTATTATTTCACCGCTACTACTGCTATAAAACTGTTGCTACTGATAATCTTTGTCGAGCAAGACTATTCACAGGTGCAGCTGAATTGACAACTCCGCTGTTAAGGCTCTCAAGTATTCTTTGGCTCCCCTTGTGTCGAATCAATAAATTGGGTTTTACTTCCCTCGAAGACTGTTGCGATCCCCTATACTTATGGGTCATCAGTCCCTTGCTTCAAGAGTCTTTTGGAATGATCCGGCTAAGGCAAAGGCTCTAGCTGATCAAAAGAACAGTCAAGTGGGAAGAAGGACTACGCAGCAAGATCAAGGACTTGCTACAATTGCCATGAAGCTCATCACTTTGTTAGAGATTGTCCATATGAGAATAAAGAAGAATATGGTGGAAAGCTTATTCCCAAGGACAAATCAAAGATGGTTCAAAAGAAGCCATTTATCAAGAAGAGGCCTTTCACCAAGAAGCCCTCAAGAATTGTGTTGTTGACTCAAGAAGAGTATCCATCCGATGATTCCGAAGAAGAAGAAGAAAATACTCGTGAGGTGGCTGCTTTGGCTATCACTTCAACTTCATCATCTTCTCTCTTCGAATCCCCCAATGAGAACATCTCCAACAACACCGCTCATTGCCTTATGGCCAAAGCTACCGAGGTATCATCTTCCACCCCTAAGACTATGCATGAAATGGATGATATCACTAGTCTTGCAATTAAGGCAGAACTTGTTGCCTTCGATACTTTTGTGACTAACTTGCAAGGAGAAGCTAAGAAGCATGTTGGTGCTCTCATGAATCGACTTAGTTCGACCGAAAACCTTCTTGCGGACAAGTGTCGAGTTGAGAGAGAAGACTCTATCACTATAGCTTCTCTAAATGCTTCTCTGGAGGAAGAACATGAGTATAGGGTCTCTCTTGAAGAGAAACTTGAGTCATGAGACAAATGATCTTATTATTGCTAAAATCATTAAAGAAAGAGATCATGCTATTGCTAAATATAAAGTGCTTAAAAAGGAGAAAGCTGAATTTGTGGTTGTTAATGCTAGACTACTAGGGGACATAGAAAAGATTGACAAGGCTCACAAGACCTTGGAGAGTGATCACTCTACACTAGTCAAGTCTCATGAACAACTACAAACACAGCTTTCTAAACTTGACTCACCTAGCTCCTCTACTCTCTCTTGTGATCATGCAAATGTTATTGAGGAAAATGGTAGGTTGAAGGATGAACTTGCCAAGGCCACTAGTGCCAAGACCTCAATTCTCAAAGGTAAAAAAAAGGTTGTTGCTCATGTGTTTGAGCAAAACCTACACAAAGGGAAGGAGGGTCTTGGTTATGTTGCCAAGGCAAAGAAGAAGAAGAGCAACAACAAGAAGAACAAGGCCAAGCCCGCACAAACCAAGAGTGCTATTGCTAGTGGTAATGCCACTAGGGGCAAGACCACTAGTAATGACTTTGCGGGAATTGCTAACCCTCACTACATTTTATATGTTGATTATTATGGTGATGTTTATGCAAAATATGTTGGCCCCTATGATGGTTATGTTGCTCATGTTATTTGGGTTCCTAAGACCCTTGTTACTAACCAAAGAGGACCCATTACAAGATGGGTACCTAAAATCAAGCAATGATTTCTTGTAGGACTATGCTTCCGGAGGTTCAAAATGGATACTTGAAAGTGGATGTACAAGTCATATGACCGGAAGCAAAGAGCTCATGACGGAGTTGAGACCAAATACAAATCATTTAACCGTCACTTATGGTGATAAATCAAAATCTGAGGTAACGGGTCTCGGCAAGGTGGTGGTAGAAAGAGATATCACTCTGGTGAATGCCATGCTTGTCGAGTCCCTCGGTTACAATTTACTTTCAGTTCGTGTTCTTAATAAGATGGGATTCTCCATCTTCTTTGAACCTGATATTGTGGTACTCATGTGGAGCAAGACTCTAAATGTCGCTTTCGTTGGAGACGTCGAAAATGAGTTGTTCGTGGTGGACTTTTCGGGGTCTACCAACACTCAAGCGATGTGTCTTTTCGGAAAGGCTGACGTGGGGTGGTTGTGGCATCGCCGCTTGTCCCATGTTAATATGAGAACTTTGCAAAGTCTTCACAAGGGTGGCCACATACTTGGACTAAAAAGAATGTTTCCTTTTCCAAAGATCGTGTTTGTAGGGCTGGTGTTGAAGGAAAGATGCATGATTCTCCCCACCCAAGCAAGACCATCATTTCATCAAAGAGGATATTGGAACTTCTCCATGTTGATCTCTTTGGTGCCGTTCCTCAACCAAGTCTTGGTGGGAAGAAGTATTGTTTGGTTATTGTTGATGACTACTCAAGATTCACATGGGTTTATTTCTTCAAGTCGAAGAGTGAGACCCAACAAGCCGTCATTGATTTCTCCAATGAAGTTCAACGTCAACACAATGTTCCTATATTGGCCATTAGAAGTGACAATGGCTCCAAGTTCAAGAACTACACCTTAAATGAATTTCTGAGTGAAGAGGGAATTCGTCATCAATATTCCGCTGCGTATACCCCTCAACAAAATGGTGTAGCTGAGAGGAAGAACCGAACTCTCATGGATATGGCAAGGTCTATGTTGGCGGAGTTTAAATCTCCACTCTTCCTATGGGCCGAGGCCATCTCCACGGTGTGTCACTCATCAAACCAACTCTTCTTCCGCAAAGGCCAAAAGGAAACTCCATATGAAATGCTTACCGGCAACAAGCCCAATATTTCCTATTACCGGGTGTTTGGTTGTAAGTGTTTCTTTAAAGTAAAAGGTGTTCGTTTAACTAAATTCGAGTCTAAAGCTATAGAGGGTATATTTGTTGGTTATGGTGCCGAATCCCACACTTATAGAATCTTCGAGAAATCCTCCAGGATTATTGTGGAGTCTTGTAGTGTGGAATTTGATGAAAATGATGGCTCCCAAGTGGCGCAGTTTCATGTTTGTGATGTAGATAATGAGCAGCCTCATGAAGCTATTCAAAGAATGGGGGTTGGATTCTTCCGCCCCATTGAGAATCACCGAGAGGCAAGCCAAGGAGAAACAGGTTCTACACAAGTGGAGCCTCCTACTTCACAAGATGAACATGCACCTGATGCTGGAGCAAATGATGCACCAACCCAAGAACAAGAACAAAACCCTTAGTCAAGTGATCAGGGAATTACCGCTAGACCGGATATTGCGGTCCGGAATACCCGGTTCTCCGGAAGCCACAGTTCGTTCTGCTGCTGTCGGCCCTGATCAAGGCCAAGATCAACCTTCTACTTCAAGCAATTAAGAAATTCATAATGATGATCAAGGCCAGCATTCCGGTCAAGACGGGGACTCAAATGATCAAGTGATACCTCCTCGCTCCAATGAGGATATCGAAGCCCGTCGTCAAGCTAGAGTTGCAAGATCCTTGGAAATAAAAGGTCATAAACTAGAGAAGATTATTGGTGACTTGAAAAGCAAGGTGGCCACAAGGGGTCATTTGGCAAGTTTTAGTGAGCATCAAGCACATATCTCCATGGTGGAACCAAAGAAAGTCTTTGAAGCTCTTGAAGATCCAGATTGGTTGGAAGCCATGCATGAGGAGCTCAATAACTTCAAGCGTAACAAGGTGTGGAAGTTAGTTGAGAAGCCCAAAGAGTGTCGCAATGTTATAGGCACAAAGTGGATATTCAAGAACAAGCAAGATTAACATGGAATGGTTGTAAGGAACAAGACAAGATTGGTTGCACAAGGGTTCTCTGAAGTTGAAGGCATTGATTTTGGAGAGACTTATGCACCCGTGGCTCGCCTTGAGTCCATCTGTATCCTTCTTGCATATGCATCACATCATAACTTTAAATTGCAACAAATGAATGTGAAAAGTGTCTTTCTTAATGGTCCCTTAAAGGAGTTGGTATATGTTAAGCAACCATCGGGGTTTGAGGACCTAAACTTCCCTAACCATGTCTACAAGCTTGATAAGGCGCTCTATGGACTTAAACAAGCACCACGTGTGTGGTATGAGCACCTTAGAGAGTTATTGGTAGACCGTGGATTTGAAGTGGGGCAAATTGATCCCACCCTCTTTACCAAGAGGGTTAAAGGGGAGCTTTTCATATGCCAACTATATGTGGATGATATTATCTTCGGCTCATCTAACAAAGCTTTTAATGATGAATTTTCAAAGCATGTGACTGACAGGTTTGAGATGTCTATGATGGGGGAGTTGAAGTTCTTTCTTGGTTTTGAGATCAAGCAATTGAGAGAAGGAACTTTCATCTCCCAAACCAAATATATCCAAGACATGTTCAAGCGATTCAAGCTGCCAGATCTAAAAGAGAAGCCTACACCGATGCAAACCAAGTGCCATCTCCAACTAAATCCAAAGGGTAAAGATGTGGACCAAAGGTTATATCGTTCCATGATTGGTTCTTTGTTTTATCTTTGTGCATCTGGACCCGATATTGTGTTGAGTGTAGGGGAGTGTGCAAGGTATCACGCGGCTCCTAAAGAAATCCACATGATGGCAGTCCATAGGATCTTTCGATATTTGGCTCATACCTCAAGGTTTGGTTTGTGGTACCCAAAAGGCGCAACTTTCACTCTTTGTGGGTACACGGACTCAGATTGGGCTGGTGATGTGGATGATAGGAAATCAACTTCCGGGGCATGTTAATTACTTGGTAGGTGTTTGGTGAGTTGGTCTTCTAAGAAGCAAAATTGTATATCTCTTTCTACCACCGAAGCTGAGTATGTGGCTGCTACTAGTGTTTGCACTCAATTGTTATGGATGAGGAAAACTTTAAAGTAATACGGTGTCAACTGTGACAAAGTGCCTCTTTTATGTGACAATAAAGTGTTATCAAGATTGCTTACAACCCGGTGCAACACACAAGAACGAAGCATATTGAGATTCATCATTATTTCATTAGAGATCATGTTGCCCGTGAGGATATTGAGCTAGGCTATGTGGCCACCAAGGATCAGCTTTCATATATATTCACGAAGCCACTTGATGAAGCAAGATTCTGCTATTTGAGGAATGAGCTAAATATCATTGATGCAAGGAGCTTGACTTGATTATCTTGCATACATACCTATATTTTGACTATTTATTTGGTTTAGGTGTAGGCATGGACATAGGGGAGTGCGGTCCTAATCCATTGGACTATCCCTCCCCATTATGCCGATAGTAAGAACTCATTTGCCTCTCTACTTTCATTTGTTGAAATTGTGAGCTTCAAAATGACAAGTATTGGTTGTGCATCCAAGATATATCTTCGCGGTGTCACGCCATAAAACTCAAACATGGTGGGGCCTAGGCCACCGCCCTCCTTTGTGTGAGGAGTTGGTTCTTATTTGGGTCTTATTTGACAATCATTTGAAGTTTTTGGTCTTTCCTTGGTTTTATGGAAAACACACTCAATCTTGGCATTTCCTTTGTTCGATTCTTGCAAGCATGAGTGTTAAGTACCAATATCAGTTTGGCACTCTAAATCCCAAGCCTATCTTACCTAAAAACATTTCTATCTTAAGCACACAAGTCTTGTTTTGAAACTAAGGAGAAAGGGTTCAGCAGGCCGGAATTTCTTCGTCTACACGGAAATTCCGATGGCCGGATTATCCGGTCCAGGACTTGGTCGGAATATCCGGTCAACCGGAATATCCAGTCCAAGTCAGGATCGGAATATCCGGTTTGGCGGTATGTCACGTTTTTATTAGAGAAGAGGCCGGGGTGAATGGCTCACTCGAGTTCTTCTTCCACCCCCGACCTCCTCTCTCCTCCAGCGCCGCCACCTGTCGTCCCCGCGTCGCCCCGACGTCTCCCTCCACCGGATTTTCCGGCCCCCGGCCGGATCTGGTGCTCCTCCTCCACATGAACTCCTCCCTCCAAGCAGTTTCCTCAATGGAAGAGGGTAACTCCCTATTTCTCAAATCCTAGGTGTTCTTCACCTAGATTAGTATATGGAGTTATATTTGCTGTTTTGCTTGAGGGTAGTTGTTCCCTTTGCTATTCCTAGATACTCGGAACACTAGGCTAGCATTCCTTTGACTCGATCTACTTTTAGACCTAGGATTCGAATCAAGCTGTTGCTGAAAAATTCAGACTGGATATTCCGGTTATGGTATGAACCGGATATTCCGGTTTTCCCAGTTTTTTTTCAGTAAAGCTTTGATTTGCCTAGGACTAAGTAGCATCAACTTAGGGTTGCTCTCCTATTGTACTTTGTATCTTTCCTTGTTTTGTGGCTTGTGTGTGCTTACCTTTGCTATCCATCTATCGCTACTAGATTTAGGGGTGCGCCTTCGCGCACGACCCCCCGAGCCCTGTTTTGATGACACGCCATACACGATGCTAATACTCAATGGGTAGAAATAATTATATCCATGTGTGAGACCAAGGACCAAATAAAACAAATAATACACACAAAACAATACCGTACAGATAAATGACATGTTAGTAGGGAGGAAAACCCCTAGGTCAAGAATATTACATCCTGTGATGACGCCTCCTACTGATCGAATCCACATCTTGCCACTGTCCCCATCGCGTGCCGTCAGGATTCACTTACCCGACTGATAAGATTATACACAGACCCTCCCTGCCGCACGACCCCCCCCCCCCCCCCCCTCGAGCTCTGTATTGACGACACGTCACACAAGATGATAATAGTAAACGGGTTGCATAAAGTCTGTAAGGGAGCAGGGTAACTCAACAAAGATGATCAAATAAGTTGCACAAACCAAATATTTAGTACACGGCCATTCCGAGAAAAATTTATGCCTAACTAATGGGTCATGATCTTGTCTTTGACGTCGACCTCGTCCTCGAACTCCTCCTCGAACTTGTCCGGTCGGACGACATTTTTCACTAACCTTCTCAACTGTCAGCTTGATGTACTGCTCCTTGACCAGTACCTTTATGAGGAGGAGTGAACCAAAGCGAATATTCGCGAGGTTGCAAAATATGTTCCAGTTATGATAAAACTCGAGTCTTTCGACTGTTCTTCTATATGTTCCAATAATTTCGATTATGCCAGTCGTGCATAGATGAGAATTCCCTTCCAATGGCAGCTTATACCCATCTACTGCTTTAATAGGGACATCCTGAAAAAAATAACATGACCATCGGATCAGAAAAGTGCAAACGATATCATTTAGAAAAAAATATCTGAAAAAGGAAATAAATAATATGATATACCAGCCCCTGCAAATCTACATCATCCTTCCTATGTACGTAGAACTAAGTGATCTCAAAGAACATATCAGAATCCAAAGGCCGTATCGCCTCCATGTATATAGCGGATGATACCGCGTTCATTTCTGAAGGCTTGATCTCAAGTGGAGACTCAAATATGGCTTTCTCCAAGTACAGCTTGCACTTGTCTTCAATCTCATAACACGCTGACAAAAAGAGCAAGGAATTAAGTCTGAACAAAAATAAATTCTCAAAATGTGTAAGAAAAACACACAAACTATAACATACATGGGTAATGAACAAAAGGTTTGATACGATTATCTGTGGCCCTCACTTCAACATGAAACAAACGATCTGCTGTAACATAGGTGAATTTGACAATATCACCTACTTCGATGAGATAGGCTTCACACAACCCAACCCACTGCGGTCCTAACAAATGCAGCCATCCCGGATGAAAAAGGATTTGCAGATTTATGTAGTGTATGACTCCATTTCCACACTTAGCAACCATCCAATTGCCATGCGGGCCAACGGTCATGCTCTATACCAGACGATCTTTAAAAGAGCAGGGCACCGTCTACATCCAAATACAAGTAAAAGTGAACAAAATAAGAACACACACGTATATACATGTGTATGTGTGTGGGGGGCGGGAATTTAAAGTACCATATAACACAAAACGGCATTCAATTTAAAAAACAATACTTACGACTGGATCACCGCATTCAAAGTCTGAAGGTATCTTGACTCTAAAAGACACTGAACGGTGATCGATTCTACCACAGACCGACACATCTTGAAAGCACACAAAACATTCTTTAGGGGCATCCATAACCACTTCCTATATATTTTAAATCAAAGACAAAAAGGGTATTTAGAATCACATTTCAGCTGGGGAATCATAATCGGATCTAAAAGGAATAAGAAATAGTTGCACGTCTGTGAATGGAACATTTAGAATATACCACCGACCTTTCAAACAGGGCTAATAGATCGCGGTTGGACTCGCCGGTGACCAGAAAGCACTCCAACTTCAGTCGATGCGCTCGCGGCGTCGGCCGAAAAAACCCTCGAATTAAACTCGTGGCAGCAGCGACGACGGAAAACTACGACGCGGCAGTGCGCCTACTCTGCTTCTACTTTCTCTTCTCGACGGCGACGGTGACGGCGATGGAACTCCTCTTTGCTCTACTCTTATGATTTTTGGGGTTTTCTCCTTGGGGCTTCTCTAGGTGGAGCAGGGGACAAAGACCACGTGACTGCCAAAGAAACAGCGGTGATGCAGCTACCCGGCTGGTCAGCTTAATTCAGCCGCCGTCAAGCGGGGAAGCGAGCAGTCGCGTCAATGAACACTGCTCACATTAAGACAGAAGCTCTGCTGATCGGTGGAGGTACCGATGAATTAAGTATCTGCCGGCTCATTTACGCAACTTCACTGGCCGGCTTAGCTATGGTATTCCTAGGTAGGGCACATAAGAAGATCGATATAAAGACATAATAGTTCTAAAAGAATTACGTCAAATGTAAAACCTATTACTGCAGTAAACTTTTTTCTATTCCACCTCACTCATCAGGTACAATAGTCCATGTAAGACATAAGCGTGCATTCTTGCCGACTATAGTAAGCCGGCGTGATCGAACGTTGCAAAGTTGCAATATGCCGGCTCCCTGGAGTCGGCATGGAAAACGATGTTGCCTTCATTGCTTAGAAGCACGTAACTATCTGAGATTCGGGCAACACACCTATCATACAATATCCATGAATCGCTGACAGAAACAACTCGAACCAGAGAGTACATTTAAGACACGTCGGCCGGTACTGATTCCATATAGGTAAATCGTGCTTGTACCTAACACGCCGGATCCACGGTACACCTGATCTAGGTTAACACACCATACAACGGAAGAGCAACAACGAGTACGTCGAGCACGCCTAGGGAAGACGTAGCAATTAACACGAAGAAATGTTGCTCACGCCGACTCCAGGCAGTCGGCAGGAGCGACCGTGTAGTAAAACAAAGAAACCGAACCATGCGGACGAACACTACCGATAGGACGCATCGTTGGTCAAACACAACATTTATTAATCATGTACCGGCGAGTTCAACTCGTCTGACTAATGTGATCACACAGAGAGCATCGACGTGCACGCCTCGGTAAAGAACCAGTGAGAACGCCCACACGATGTGTTAAGACGACAGAGGACACTCGAACCGTCGGGCGCATCGCCTAGGTGGGGATTCTCTGACTTAGACCAGCCTGACTTTGGGGCATTGACAGGTGGGCTCCACGTCTAGTGGTCCCCGCTCACCAGTGACTCAAAGTAACGGAAAAGTCAGGGGGACAAAGTCACAGAATCCGCGCCTACCCACGCCCGTCTCTAATAAGTTCCGCTCCCCGTCCGCTCACACAGTCACACACGCGTCTCCAACACCGCTTTCTACGGCACACACAGTCATACACCCACCGCCGACGATAGAGCGGCCAAGAGGAACCCACGAAGCAATGGCAGATCAGTCACAGGACAAGGATACCGTCGCCGTGGTTCCGGCTACTAATGGCCACGCGAGTGCTACTCCGGTCTTCGACACCGTGACGATCAATCCCATCCAGGGACAGACAGAGGAAGGCGTGGTCTTGCCCGTAGTACATTTGGAGGTGGAGGATCCCGTCGCAGGTTCTTTTTGCAGAGGTATATACTATTTCTGAGCAAATTATTTTGGTTGGTAAAAGTAGACTCACGCTTACCATTATAATACGGATCTATGCCTCGCAACTATACTCGGTAAACTGTATGGTGTACTTGAGTGTGAGAGGACCAGAACTCTCCTCTATATAGCATATTTTACCTTATGTTTGTAGACGTATTGTAATAGCAGGTGAAGGTGATATGCTGTAAACTAACCTGAATGTTTTATTGTGTTTGCTATTCCAGGTAGCAGCGAGAGCGGTATTGACTCAGTCATGCATTATGATACGGACTCTAACACCACAGGTCCTCAAACGAAGCAAGGGTCTGGAGGGTGACGGTTAAATCGTGTAGTAGCTGAATTAACTCTTGATGTTCGTGTACCTGCACTAATTTTTTTCCGTTAGATCTCACGGACTCTGATATGGAATGTAGCAGCCTAGACTCTCAAATGGAGCAAACCCCGGTCAGTGTGACTGAATATTATGAGCGAGGTAATCTGGGTGTTCTTCAAGACCTTAATCTGGGTGTTTTTTCCTGAAAGTTATTAGCTGATGTAAGTGGTGTTGTTTCATTTGTTCCGTTCTTTGGTTTAGGTCCTGGATATCTTGTTTATAGCGGGGGTTATGTTCCAGATTTTGATGGGCTCTGCGACTTTGGTAACCATGTGCGTATGACAAGCACCAATGCATACCGCCTGTAGTTCATAATTGGAGGTAAGAGAATGGCCATACCATACTATGTCTGTACCATGGAGAAGGCGTTTGTTTCTCCCCAGAGCAGAATGGTAATAATTTATTGATTTACTTGTTATTGTGGGGGCTGAAATTTTTATTATGTTCTGAACTCTTATTCTTGGTCCTGTGACAGCATTTTTCAGCTCATTTCACAAACACCTACCTCTGGGAGTTCACTGATCAATTAACTATTCCAATTAAGACGAAGATAGGACGCGTTTGTACCAAATACACAATGGAGGTAAAGATAAGTGCTAATAATCTGGGTACCGTAATGTCGAATTGGAGCCGTTTTGCGTCTACCACAGAGCTACAAGAAGGGCAGATATGTGTATTCTCATTCAAAGTCAAGAGGGGCTTGCTTGGTATAAGAATGGATGTTCTCTAGGCGACTGTGTTATCAGTTAGCTAACCACCTAAATTTATTGTATGTATATAGTGCGGTTTGTACCATGCCTTACGTCAGCTTAAGCTTAATGACTGAATAGCTAAACATTCCACGCTGCCGACTCCACGGTGCCGACTCCACGGTGCCAACTCCAAGGTGCCGACTCCACGCTGCCGACTCCACGCGATTTTTTCTTTTTAGTAAGGCTCGATATCTGTAATATTCGTAGGTTCGTCGGCTCGGTGGCGCTAATAGGATATTGTTTTGTTTCGTGGTCTCGTCAGCTCGGTGGCTTTAATAGCATATAGTTTTATTTCATTGTTTTGCCGGCTCGGAGTACTTGGGCGTACACTTGTGTTAACTGAATCTTCATTTCGGAGGTTCTGAAAACTTGATTAGTGGTTTCCGATTTATTATTTTGTTACATGCTTCCTGTTTGGTCAATGTGTGTTTAGTATTTTTATGCTTGGTGCTTGAAGGTGAGATCATGACAAAAATAGCCGTTGAATGAGCTCCTGACAAACATGATCATTGATTAGTGTGTTCCTTATGATTAGCGTGTTAAGTTTCGTTATAAGAATTGCTAACTCGGTACCTCGTCATGCGGTGAGATAGGTGGTAAGCCATTTGCATGTATCGATTTTATGTACTTTACTACTGCTCATCTTATTGAGCATGTTCATTCAAAATAGTAGTAACTAAGCTAGTTGAAGAGCGTTCTCTGCAAAACTAATTGCCGCCCGTCCCCAAAACTATGGCACGCACCCACGAACAGAGACTCCGTTCGGTTACCACGCACGCACCGCACGCACAAAGACGCTTCGGTCAGTGCTTACGTCAATCAGTGCACCGATCCAGTTCAAACGCTCCCAAAAAAACTGAGTGTCGTGTGAACATAGTATGCAATACACATAGAGACGAATTAACGGGCCGCCTCAATGCAGCGTCATAAACGGCGGTCCTTTAGCCGGGTCCTCGGGTCAACTCTTTTTTTTATGGAAGATCAACTCGTTCTTGAGTATGTGGATGACCGATAATTCGGCAAGATAGCCTTTCAGGCGATTTGAGCTTTTTGCCGGTTGGATATGAGGCTATCCTGCCTTTAGCTCCGGCCGAATATGCCGGCTCGAGGGAGCCGGACCGAACAATGGTCTGTCTCGGGGAACTGAGATAACATTATGATTTAAGTTGCGCTTTTCTGGTAGGCAGAACGATTTTGGGCCCAATTTGTCTTGTCCTAGTAGGCGTCTCGCCATTAGTACCGACTTCGAATGCGCACGTATAGACAAAAACAGAGGCGCTGTCTTAAGACGTACTCTTCGGTATTAGTGCGGCCACTATACTTGAAACTTGTCGAGCCGCCTTCTCAACTACCGGCTTAATCTATCGATCTTGTCGTCATCCACTCCGTATTGAATCATTGTGGGCACGTTACTGTACTGGAGTGGGGGAAAGGGAGAAGGGGTTATATAAGTCGCGTCCTGAATCTGATGGAGCCGAAAATTTAATACAGATTATAGGCAGGTCTCCTGCACCTGCTCGCGGAAGGCGTCAGGATACCATGGAGGTCACACACTCGGCATTCGAGGCGGCAAGGCAAGAGAAGATGCACAAAAAGGTGATGCTCCTGCATTGTCAGCTTGCGGATGAGGAGGCCAGGAGAGCAATGTCAAGAGCCTACAGGTTGGAGACCCGAGCTTCCAAATCTGAGCCTGGAAACACAAATTCGCATCCTGCGTCTCGATGCCAGGAAATCCTAATCCTACAAGCTCGTCTCGTGTTGGTACTATGAGTTTACGTTGGTAGTATTAGTAGCTGCAGAATCTGTTGGTAGTAAGAAGAAGATGTGCTGTAGCTTTCTGAAAAATGTGTTGGTACTTTGAGTTTGTGTTGCTGTTAGACAGTACGGAAGAAAGGAGAAGCATTCCCGCTATAAGCCCGTGTTCAACTCTTGCTTATGGATATAAAAAGCACGAAATAAACCAAACAACAAGAATACAAAACAAAAATAGCAACAGTCAAATCTCAAAAAAAAAACAAATCGAGGAAGGAAGGGATTTGCACGGAAGAAAAGGATGTGGACCGATAAAGCCGGCAGGCCGGTTGTAGAGAAGACGTCTTCCTACTTTATATCGATCTTCTGATGTGCCCTACGTAGGAACATCGTAGGTAAGCCGGCCAGTGAAGTCGCGTAAGTGAGCCGGCAGCTACACGTCTTAAATGTACTCTCTGGTTCGAGTCGTTTCTGTCAGCGATTCGTGGAGATTGTACGCTAGATCTGTTGGCCGGATCTCAAACAGTAACGTGCTTCAAAGGAACGAAGGCAACATCGTTTTCCATGCCGACTCCAGGGAGCCGGCGTATTGCAACTTTTGAACCGTTCGATCACGCCGGCTCACTGGAGCCGGCAAGAATGCACGATTACGTCTTACATGGACTATTGTACCTCTGATGAGTGAGGTGGAATAGAAAATGATTACTACAGCAATCGGTTGTACATTTAACGTAATTCTTTTAGACCTATTATGTCTTTATATCGATCTTCTTATGTGCCCTACCTAGGAACACCGTAGGTAAGCCGGCCAGTGAAGTCGCGTAAGTGAGCCTGCAGATACTTAATTCATCGGTACCACCACGATCAGCAGAGCTTCCGTCTTAATGTGAGCAGTGTTCATTGACGCGACTGCTCGCTTCCCTGCCTAACGACGACTTATGGTATGTTTATTTTGAATGTTGTTGTTATTTTGAACAGTTCATAATATTAATACGACATTTTCGATTTCGTGTTGATGCCCTCGGCTTCACAAATGGAATCGCAACGAATTTCGCTACCCGTGTGTTCGATTCGTGTTCCTTTGTTGTTCTTTGCTTTTTGCAGTGTAGTCCCGTGGTCGTTTGTTTCTTTCTTTTTTGGGTCTTTACTTCCCTTAAATTTTAGGTGGCGTTATCTTTTTGATGCTTTCGTATTATATTTTTTGTTTCGTTCGCAGTTTATTTTGCTTTTTTTGTGTGTATGCAGGTGTTATTTTATATCGTCTTGGTTCTTGCACTTGAATTAATTAGCTGTCTCTGACCAGCCTCGTCGCTCAGGTGAAGCATCTTCTTAGGACCAAAGTGAATCAGGCACGACTTGAGATAGATTGAAGCAGGGACAATTCGGTGTTCAAACATCCTCTCTAACCCAGCGCATCGCTTCTCTCCGTGAGACCGGACCCGCATTAGTTATAGGCACACAAGGACTCTGGAGATGGATCTTTCACGGGTAATAAAGAAAATTCAACGCGGGGTAAAGTGTTTGATTAAATTAATCCGTGAATGCCTTAAGACAGGCAAAACAATCCTCACAGGCGGCGCAAGGAAACGATGTTACTTCATTAAGTCGGCACCGATTAAGTTGGCACGACAGGTTCTAGTGAAGAGGTCATAGTGATGGGAATGCGCTATTAAGGCGACCACCGTACCTACACGAGACATGAATCTGTTTCCGCATGACATTGTTTAGAGTTGTTCTATTTTGAGGATGTCAGTTCATTAAGCCAGAAGCCTAACCGATTAAGTCGGCACGGACGATTGTAGCGAAGAAGATGATGTAAGCAGACTATAAGCCGATACCAACTAAAGATACACATCCACGATAATTATCCTAGTCCATCCATTACTACAAAATGACCTGGAAAGCCACAGGAACACGGGTCGACGTATACGAACACGTCCACAGTAAAACATACGCGGAAAACAACGGCGAAAACCCACCGTACACCTCGAGACACTACAGAAACAAACCAATATAAAGACGTCACCGAAAAAAATAAGGGAACAATTACACAGAAAATAAAACACGCCAGCAAACGAAATGTAATTAAATATAACGGCATAGAAACAATTACCTCACACGGGAAAAGACTCACAGCAAGACGGACACGATCTGAAACGAAACAGAAAGAAATCCCAATACTTGTACCGGAAAGGAAGGTGAGATCACGCCGGATCCTGGAGTCGGCATGAATAACTATCACAAACATGGTCGAAGGCACGGGCAAAAAACAAAACAGAAAACAAAATGAATGACAACTCAAGGAACAACCGGATTAAAAGGCATTAGCAAACACGGAGTAGCATTAAAATATAAACAGAGGGGTTCCCGAATGTGGACCGCAACAACAAACGGGGCACGTTATGCAACCGAACTCAAAGTATTATGTACACGAAGCTAGTCGGAGATACCCGAGCCAATCTAACGGGGACCATATGGAAAGCATGATGCACAATAAAAAGGGAAAGAAATACATGGTAAGAACAAACTCGTAAGAACGTCATGAACCCATACAAAAAAATATCTAAACAGGAGAAGTACCATAGCTAGCAAGAATAGAGAAAAGTCCAATGAAGCAAGCCGGCGAGCACCGAGCCTGCACGACAATAACCCGGAGCGAAAAAATAAATAACAAACATCGGTGCTTAAACGATCCCCAATAAGACAACCTGCAAGAGAAGAAACAAAAAAAAAGACCATTAAAAATCATGAAAAATACGAAAGGAACCAAACAGGAAGTACAAGAGACATGCTACAATAAGTAGGAAGTAACAAACAAAAAAGACAACTAATAGGTTAAGCCACACATAATCAGTTCCCTAGAAAAGGCCAACGAAAAGACACGATCGAAGCAAGATCCTGGCAAACCGATGGTGCTAACAGAAACGTAAAAAGCAAACACCGTCAAACAAAGAAAAGGCCATCACACGAAAGCCCAACGGGGAGCCGGCAGCACCCACCGAGCAGGATAACTCACCACATAAAAGACAGAAACCCAAAGCCAAACTGGAAACAAAAAACATCCACGTCTTAGATAATCCCGAGAAAGACAACAACCTGCACATAAAAAAGAAAAAACAGGTCAGAAGACAAGCATGAAAAGCACAAAAGGAACCGAATAGCGAGAATATAAAACAAATATAGAAAGAGAACAATCTGCAAAAGGCAAAATAAATCGTTTGGAAACAACGAACAAACATGCATGGAAATCTGAAAACACCGACCGGGCAACAAACGAATCAATCAAACCATTAAAATTGACCACATAAACAACACCGTTCCTCACGTTTGAACAACAACCGGAGAAGGCGAAGAGGCACCAAGACCCGGCAGATTGTACACCGCGATCCGCAACAATAAACCGCCGACCTGCGAAAAAACAGAGTAACAAACATTAAAGAGATGTAAGAAATCTAGAAAACAAAGAAGAACAAACCGAAAAAGCAACAAATACGAAAGAAAACGAATCCAGCGCACGGTCAACAACATAAACAAATAATGGACAACGGAGAGTAAACACGGTAACCAAAAAAGACAAACAACAGCCCAGGTCACACAGGATAAACTGCTTGGAAAAGCCCAACAAACAAACACGATCAAAACAACATCCCGACAAACCGATAGTGTAAACGCAAGCATAAAGAAAAGAAGTACCATCACTGGAAAGTCCAACAGGAAGGGCAGAAAACACCAACAAGATAACTCAGCACAGAAATGACGGAATAATCCCGAGTAAACAACGACCTGCAAGGAAAAAAGGCAAAAGAGGTGACAAAATAAATCTAAAGAGCACAAGAAACCAAACAGCAAGAACATAAAACGAAAATAGCAATTGGCCGATAAGAAAATAAAACATAAAACGTGTGGAAACATCGAACAAACAGACATGGAAATATAAAAAACACGAACCAGGCAACGAAAGATTAAAACCTACCATTAAATTAGCCACACAAACAGACGTCCATACTTGAACAACAACCAGCACCGCCGAAAAGTAAGCAAGATCCCACACATCCTGCACCACAACCCAAGTACAAAACCGGCAAGCTGCAAAAAAACATAGCAACAACACGAAAGAAAGATGAGAAACCCAGAAAGAGAAAGATGAACAATCTGCATAGGCAACAAACAACCAACGAACACGGATCTAGCACACGGTCAAGAAGATAAACAGAGAACGACCAAAAACTGAGAGTAAAACATGGCAAGAAAAGTAGAAAACCCAACCTGATCTCGACGGGAACAAACTTGACCGAAGAACAGCAAACGAATTCCATGGAGACATAGCGGATCTCGAGAAAAGCACGGCGGAGCAAGAACAGCGAGGAAGAAGAAAAGGGGGAAAATGACAGCTGCAGTATCCATCCAATCCAGAATGCAACCTATATACCCCCTCCCCCCAGCACAGTGTACGTGACAACCCCATTAAACCGGTAACCACTCGGAACCAATGAAGAAACGCCAGCTAGGACATGCAAAAACGGGCCTGAATTCGTTTGGAGGAATGCCACCTCGGACGGAGAAATCGGGCCCGAATTCTCCCTGACATCACGAACAGTGCAACGTACCCGACGACGATGCGAAATATCGAGCATAGCCCAACATACTGTAGAAAATACGCAGCGACAACCCACCCACGGGAGAGATCGGCGACGCAAACGTGCAGGGCAACCGACATGTGGACCACGGGAGGGGACGGCCCCATCGTCAGCGAGAGAAAGGGGAAGGTACCACGTACGAAGATCGCTCTCCCAGAGGGGCACGCAGTGCATCTGCTAAAAACCTAGAACGGTAAATGAACAAAATCAGCCAATGGGAGGAACGCAGTGCGAATCTCGCCCCTCCGCCCACCGATTAAACACGCAGCGTGAGGCCGACGGGGGGCCCTCGGGCTCCAGGGGGCATCGGGAGAGGGCGTCAGCGAGAGTGGGTGCATGAAGGTTGGTACGATTAGCGACTTTGCGAATCCCTGTTCATGCCGACTCCAGGAGCCGGCGGGGATTGGACGGTGCGGAGGTGTGGAGCGGAAAAGATCGGATGGCTAGAAAGCTCTAATCGCTTTGGTGCGCTTAAGGGGTCTCACCGTTTATATCTTTAGATACTTCACAGGTGGTTCAAGTAGAACTCCCACGAAGATATGAACGCAAGCGCCATTTTATTCCAAATGAAGGTGGAGTTCCTGTTGATGAAGTTGAGGTTAGACGGCAGCAGAGGAATGCAGTGAGGAAAGAAAAAGTCCCAACAAAGAAGAAGGCTGTTTCCAAGCCTCCACCCGCAGTCGCTAAGAAGAGAAAGGGCAAGGAACAAAGGCAAAACTATAAGGAGATGAACAACATTGACTTTGCCAAGATACGACATCAAGATTGGTACGTCAATGTGCCAAGAGATACCGAGATTGAAGATCCCAAGTTTTGGTGCATGGAGCAGCTTTATATTAGAGGGACATCTATCTCACTTACAAGCATCCTATTCGACCAATGCTTCCCATCAAGCTGCAGGCTCTCAAGAACAAGATCAGTTGTGCTCTAGCTGCACATGTGGTTGAAAAGTTTGGACTAGTTCCTCTCATGGAGAAACAGTGTGATTTCAGTGTGCCTCTGGTGATGCAGTTCTTTTCTACTCTTGTGATAGAGGATGACATTGTCAAGACCCTCAAGTGGATGACAGGGACAACAAAATGTGAGTCCAACTTCAGGAAGTTTGCCACTGTCCTTGGATATACTTTAGTGGCTTCCCCCCTCTTGGCCATAGTATGCACTGTAGAAAAGACCAACAAGAACAGGGCTATGAGAAAAATGTATGGCCCAGGTGGACACATTGGAAAGATTGAGGTCTCCTCCCTACTATGACCAGCTTGTGCGCATTTTTAGGTCCAACATTGCTCCAAGTGGAGGTAACAACGATGCCATCACCAGTCCGCTTGTCAACTTGCTATGCCTTTCCCAGGAATGCATTGAGAATGAAGTCCCAATCCGTGACTTCAAGGTGGATGTCATGGACTATATTTTCCATGAGATGTATGATGCCATGGTAGGTGGGTACACAATTCCTTATGCCCCCTACATTCTGCTGCTCATCAAGGATATATTGAAACCAAAATTTCAGTCAGGAGGCTTTGGAGTCCCACTACTACTAGAAAATCTATGACAAGAAGGTTAAATGAGCTGCTAATCCTGCCTCTGCCAGTGATTCTTTCATGAGAGATGCACGCTCTAGTGGTGCAACCCGTCAGGCAACTGCCCCTTCCTTTGCACCTCAAATTAAGAAGCTGAACTGGTTCCATAAACACATTCTATGCATGAACATTGATATTCGTAAGGGCCAGTATGATGCCTATTGTGAGAGGCAGCATATCATCTCCAGGCTTCCTCGCTTACCAGGTGATCCGCGTGGCAGACCCGCTTTCTTATGAAAGCTGGAATGCTGGCGCTCATACTCCATGGGTTCAAATGGAGAAGCCTTCTTGAGTCAGCTCCTACAGCTCCTTCCTGTCCTGCTTACACTCGTGCTCCTGCTCGTGACAAGGAAGAAGAAGAATCTACGGCTGAGTATGAAGATGATGAGGATGATGATGGTGAAGAATCGGTGAGTCCGAGGCTTCTGAGGAGTGATCTACTTGGGGCGTAGCATCGCTCTTTTCCCTTTTGGCGTTTCGATGCCAAAGGGGGAGAAGTAGTTCTATCTAGGTTCTCCGTGGGATTTGCATGGGTTCGGGCACAAGCATTTGCGTTTATCATTTCTCTACGGCTTGTGTCCATTTATCTTATTGTTGAACTTATTTGCTTGCTTTGCTATTTGTGTGGAACAAATTTGTCTAAGTATGTGTGAGACATATGGATTTCATATTATCTATGGTTGAGACATTTATTATTGTGCGATGGTTATCTCTACAGTCTTATGCACAAGGTATGACTTCAATTACAAAATCTCAATCTATTTGTGGTATGTCTCTTGCGAATTCATATATATCTTGTTTCCATATTATTTGAGGAGTTGCTTAAACCTATATGTTGTGCATTTGTATTCCAATGCAATTCTAATTATATGCACACATTTAGGGGGAGCTCAATTCTTTCTATTGGAAACTTGTTGACATTTTTGTGCCATATTTGCAAATCCTAGTGTTGTCATCTAACACCAAAAAGGGGAGATTGAAAGAACATTTCTTAATCCCTTGTGTTTTGTGTGTTAGGCAACAACACTAGTGACAATTTGATATGATGTTAAGTGATAGGTTTTAGGTGATTAAAACATCAATGCATCGAAACCAAAAAGAAAGGAGAAAAGAGCTAGTTCAATATGCTCAGAGAAAGGAATCAGATATTCCAGTCCCAGTGTGGGGTGGAATATCCGATCCCCAAGGTTGCGAGAATCGGCTAAGGACTTTTAGCAACCTGTTTTGCAACTCTCAGATGGTCACCGGAGATTTGCTACCGAATATTTTGAACTACCGGAATATCCGATCCAGAAGAAGAATGGTGGAATTTCTGCTAAGGACCAGCGCGCCGTTGTTGCAACCCTCTGATGGGTATCTGATATTTGCAACCGGATATTTCCAAAGGCACCGGAATATCCGGTGGACCGAATATCCGGTCATGACTTGACCAGAATATCCGGTCCCCTGTTTCGCCAATGGCTCTAATTGCTTGCAGGGGTATAAATACCCCCACCTTCTTCAACCTTGGGTAGCTCGACCAGAATACTTTGACACCATTGTTGCAAGCTCAAAACTCATAGATCTCTCAATCCCTCCACCCAAACTCGTTGATCTTTGGAGGATTGAAGGAGAAGGCCAAGATCTACATCTTCACCAAGGCGATTTACATTTCCCCTCAATCACTTGAGGGATTCTAGCGTAGGGTTTCCATTGGGAAAACCTAGGCATCTTGTTAATCTTACCTCTTGTCTATTGTGACAGATTGTAGCTGTTCGGGAGCCTCAATTCAGCTGTGGGTGTGTGCCCCGGATTGTTGTTGTAAGGCTCCAGATTCGCCTCGAAGGATTCGATAGTTGAAGGTGAACCAATCCTTTGTGGTAAGGTTCATCAAAGAATAGGGTGAGCCTATTGTGGCGTTGAGCAAGCCTATGGTGGCGAGCTCACACCCCTCCAACGAGATGTACTCCTAAAAAGGAGGAACTCGGGATTACATCCTTATCTCCGCGTGCTTCACTTTCGGTTACCTCTTTACCTTGCATTTACTTGTATCTCGTAGCCTGCTTAGAGTTAACTTGTCATATAGGTAAATTCACCGTAGTTGCATATCTAGAGAATTTACCTTTGTGTCAAGCCTAAACTGAAAAAGAACTAAAAATTGGGTAGCACCTATTCGCCCCCCTCTAGGTGTCATACGATCCTTTTCACCTGCGAAGTCGATGACGGTGATGAATAGAAGTGTTACATGTGGTCGGCGAGGGATGGCGATAGTCTGTTCAAGCGTGGATGGCGTGGCAGCGGTGACATCCTTGTGGTGGACTTGTGTCTTTGGGCTCTGTCGCTGCAACGACGTTCTCTGCAGCGTCGGAGTGGAGTTCGGTAGGTCGTTCAGGAGTACGCTAACAACCTTCTGCGCTCGTGATAGATGAAGATGGTGCATCTTGTGTTGGGTTCGTGTTTGGAGCCTGACAGTTCTGGTTCCCTCCTCCGATGTCGTCGTGCGGGTGTGTAAGATCTGGAGTTCGATGGCGTGTCCGGGGTCGGTAGCCCCGGTGATTCTTTCAACGATAATTGTGGGCATACTTTTGAGGTCCGTAAGTTGTTGATCAGCGATGGAGCCGTGTCGAGGGTGAAGAGGTGATCTGTCCTTTTTCTCTATGGTGGCTGCTACGGTGGTGCCAAAGGAGAGGGACATACATTGGTTTTTTGCATAGGATTATCCTATCTTTTCAGTTATATATAAGGTCGGTGTTTACGTGTCTTGTATCTTGATCTTTATTTTGTAAATGAGACACTATTACCAGCAAAAAAATACTTAACAGTAGAGTTAATCAAAATATTCCATCAACATCAAGTCGTCTAAAACCGTAACAAAGGTTTAGCCCTAGCGTCGTCGCCGCCTGCCGCCTACGCTTTTTCGATCGGGAATCGACGGGTCCCCGCCTCCCGTTTGTCGCTCAGGCGACGAGAGAGGGTGGGGACCTCAGATCTACGCTTTGTTAGATAACAAGGTTCCTAAATTTAGTTTGATTTCGGTTCTCTTATGGTCTAACGGCATCGACGAGGTGGTGGCGATGATGTCGCATTGGAATAAGGCCTCTCCTACCTCATCAACGTTTCTAGTGTTGGGCAAAAGGCCGGTGAGGGTAGGTGTTGTCAGATCTGTTGGTTTTCATCTTGGCATTGGTGTCGTTTAATGGAAGAAGATCGCTGTCTATGGTGGGACATCTTCGATCTCTTTGTTAGTTTGGGCCTACGGTAAGATCCGTTTTCTCCAACCCTCTGAATTGGTGGTGGAGAATTGCAATATTGGGGTGACGAGGGGTTAACTCAACAAATCCTATGGTTAAGGACCTAGGGTTGAGATTGTGGGGAGAGAACGTGGTAGTACTGGTAGTTCCGTCGGCTGACAAGCAGAGGCAAAGATTTTACCCAGGTTCAGGCCTCCGGAGAGTAACACCCTACTTCCTGCTTGTCTGGTATTGATCGTGTGGGATTATGCGGTTACAGGGAGGCTCCGGTGAGATGTCGATCTCACTAGAGCTTTTGGTGGTTCGAGTATAGGGCGCTTGCAATGACGTCAGGGATGACGTTTGTGGCGACTACGCTACCTGACACGCGGTGGCGTGCGTTATGCTGTGATAGATGGGACGTGACACGTCTGTGGGCCCACGATGCAGCCATTTGGACTGGATTTGACCATTCAGGCACGATATCTCCGGGACTATGATGACGGTTCCTAGATTCCCGTGCATAGTGGGCGGAGTGGCCGGCGACGGTTGCT